>OU612059.1:146460548-146825926 GCA_914767635.1 Melanostoma mellinum | reverse complement strand
GTATATACGGCAATCAATCTGGCGGAAGCGGAAAGGTTTCAAATCTCAGTTTCGGTTTTCGTGTCAGTGTTTTATTTTTTCAGTGATAATACAGCCATTTATACAAAATTATTTTATAAATATTATTATATGCATAAGTTTTCTTTGTTTTAAAAGGAGGTGGCAAAACGACATCAGCTCTGCCTGTTCAAAAACAGGGCGCAAAACATCGAGTGTCCTGTCCTGTTGAAACCAAATGTTGCCAATATCCTCCTCTTTAATTTTTGTGAACAAAAATGCGTTCAACATGGCCCGATAACGATCGCCATTGACTGTAACGGCCACTCCTTGCCCAAGATCAAAATGAGCTTCATCTGAATTTTCGCACACATTCTGCAACATTACCTTGATCTTCAAGGTATACTAATATCGCAATATTTCCCAGCGCTGTTCAAGCGTATGCATATTCGTTCAACGGAAGTATAAAACTAGTTATCTGTCGAATCAGGCATGAGCTTAGTGTTACCATTCACGAAAGAAGCACTTGTTCAAAAAAAACGTTAGATGGCGGATTGTTGAGGATAAAAATTTCTGTAGAATGTCTTTCGACAGACGAATCGAATTCTGCGTAGGTTAACAAAATGAATTTGCGCAGTTCGATTCTAATTAGTTCTTATTGTCCTTAGATCTTTTCCAAGGCAAAAAGCCTTTTCTCCTTTTCCATCCGGACCAACAAAACCATCCACATCAAAATTGGGTAATCGAAGTAAAGAATAGATAAAGTAGATATGTATGTATCTAAGTTTATTTTTGTAATAAAAAAATTAAAAAAAATGATTTTTAAAAAAATTATATGCGTATTGCTTTTGTCCAAAAATTATGCAAAATTTTTTGGAATGTACTGCTTTGGACTTTTCAGATCCGACAGCACTGGTACCTACCAGCAAACCAAAAACTTAGAAAGCAAAATTCCAAAGATCGCACATAGGAGTATTCGGATCGAAAACCTGGACAAAAGTCGATTTTCTTAAAAGTAAGATTCTAAAGTAAATGCTTTGCATATCTAACGGCAAATATACATGCGTTCACATGATGCACTTCATTTTTTTTGTTGTAAAGTGTGTGGCGTGACAAACCAAGCTCAAAGTTCACTCTTTATTGGTTTGCATTTTTTTTAATTTTTGTTTATCTGGTGAGTATTATTTAAAGAGTGATTGTGAATGGGTGTGAATACAAACTTAAAATTTTAAAATGGAAAATTCAATTACAGGTATGAAATAATTATTAAAGAATAATTGCAGAAATATTAATTTCTTTTTTTGTTTGTTTAAATGACAGTGGTAAAATATTCTTCCACATGTTAATATTTTTCATTGTTTTAAAAGTCTAAGTGTTTTGTTATACTATACCCTTCCATTCCACGTTGATTTAAAGGTTTATGGTAACTTTGACTATTGTTTAAACTAATTTCAAAAATTTTGCTTCCGATAATTTCCGATTAAACAAATTATGTAGGAATGAAATTGTCGCTTTTAGAAAAAAAAAAAACACTCATACGCCATACGTTTCGTTTTTATTATTATGTGTTTTATGTTATTGAATTGTCTTAAGTAAATTGTTTGTGTGTTATTTGGAAACAGCTTATTTGTTACCGTCGAAATATACCTTGAGTTTTTGTGTAAAAAGTCAAAAATAGACATTGAAAAACCTAATACAAAAAATCTTTCAAATTAGGATCATCAGGTTCTAGAGTTGTGACCAAAAACTATCTACTCAATATTATGGAAGAAAATTGTAGCGAAAATATAAATGAAAAATTAAACTACCTTAAAAACTTTTTACTTTCTGGTCCTTTTTCTCAAGAACAACTTCAAAACTATAAGCCTTAAGTTTCTAAACTTTTGCACGACTTTAAGAGAAAATGGGTTGAGTCTAGTTATAGAAAAATTTTGTTCTTAGAAAATAATAAATCATGGCTGGAAGGGTCATTCGCAATTCCCATCTCATGTTCTAAACAAGGGCGGCCTGAAAAATCTTTTGAAGAACTATGCAACAGGAGTAAAAGAAGAAAAACAGAAAAATTTAGGGAAACTGCTCAAACTGATGAATTGGCTTATGCAGTTCAAATGAAGTTGAGAGAATCTGGAAATAGTGCGGCATCAAAGGTTTTGACGGAAATCTTGAAAACTCCTCAAAGGGCAATGAAATATAAAAAAGCGTATAGCGATTCTCTCAAGGCCAAACACGATAAAGTTACCATACTAGAAGCACTTTCCATGTTCGTGGAATCTATCCAGAAAACAATATGAAATAATTGCAGCTACACATAAGAAATGTTTTCCGTGCTATAGTTTGCTTCAAAAAGCAAAAAAAGATTGCTATCCAGTTGAAGAGTCATTTAAAGTGACTGAAACCTTGGCCGAGGTCAATCTTCAGGATTTGTTGGATCACACCACTCATCGATTGCTAATGACTTTGCAAGAGGTTACACAAACTTTAAATGAAACCGAGCACAAATGCCTTGAGCTAATTACGAAGTGGGGGTGTGATGGGTCCCAACAAGTGCAATACAAACAAAAGTTCGAAAATAGTTCTGATTCAGATGCTTCCATATTTCAAAGTTCACTTGTGCCTTTGCGTATGGTTTGTGGTCCAAAAATCATTTGGCAAAATCCAACTCCGTCTTCTCCTCGATTCTGCCCGCCCATAAGAATTAATTTTGTAAAAGAAACCACAGACATTACTAGAGCTGAAGTGCAATATATTAAGAACAAGATTGGTTTATTGAAAAAAACAAATTTTTCTAGTATCGAGGTTAAACATACCTTACTTTTTACTATGGTCGATGGAAAAATATGTTAATGCCGTAACTGAAACTACATCAACTCAAAAGTGCTACATATGCGGATTGACTTCAAAAGATTTCAATAATTTAAGCAATGAAAGAAAAGAAGTCAATGTAACAGCTTTTGAGTTTGGACTTTCAATTCTACATGCTCGTATTAGAGTTTTTGAGAGTCTTTTACATATTTCCTACAAACTTCCTTTAAAAAAGTGGCAAATAAGATCGGAGGATGACAAAAATATATGTAAAATACGAAAAATTAAAATTCAAAGAGAATTTAGGAATATACTTGGCCTTATTGTTGATTTCCCAAGAGCTGGTTTTGGAAACACCAATGACGGCAATACTAGTAGAAAATTTTTCGAAAACGCTGAAGTTGCCTCTGAAATAACGGGAATTGATTTAAGCCTGATATTCCGTTTTAAAATAATTTTGGAAACTATTTCAAGTGGATACAAGCTTAATGTTTTGAAATTTGAGTCATTTGCAATGGATACAGCAAAACTTTATGTGGAATTATACTCATGGTATCCAATGACTCCCACATTGCATAAGATATTAGTTCATGGACCTGTCATAATTGAAAACGCTCTGCTTCCAATAGGGCAGCTATCTGAGGAAGCGGCAGAAGCTAGAAATAAACATTTCAGGTTTGTGTATAAACTTTTTCTTCTTTAGAACTTGAAAAGTTATGACTTTTTTTTAAATTTATTACACTCTCTAAACACAGACTCTACCGGCTAAACTTTGCAAGGAAGTTCTCTAGGAGAGACTGCAACCTCGATATACTCAATAGGCTGCTTTTAACTTCTCATCCACTTTTAAGTTGCCTCAGAAAACAGTCTTCAAAGACTAAAAAAAAGTTTTTTCTATCTGTTTCATTGTTTTTCTATTATTTATGATAAAAAGGAAGAAGGAAGATTAAAGCAGCAAAATCGGTATTTATTAAAAACCAAATAGACAATGCTAACAATCAGAAGGATATGTGGGCTAAGCTTAAGAAGTACGTTCTTAAAAAAAGTGACGAAGCAATAACTGAAGTGGCAATAGAAAATGGATCTGTGATAAATAATAGTGCAATAATGTGTGATAAATTTAACAACTTTTATGTGGACTCAATTAATGAGATGACCCAATCTGTGATATTTATGATTATACAAATTTACTTGAGGAGTGCAATATAGATTTTAAGTTCAATCTAGTCAATATGAATAGTATACGAAGTGCAATAGATTTGCTTAGCAAAAAAAGTGACTTCAATTTTATGAGCACCAAAATGTTTATAGACTCCCTGTGTGTTGTTGGTCCAGTGTTAGAGAAAATTATAAATGTGTCCTTAAATATCGGTGTCTTTCCACACTCCTGGAAAGAAGCACTTGTAATACCAATTAAAAAGATACCAAACCCCAAAACTTTCAGTGAATATCGCCCAATAAATATGATGCCCCTGTATGAAAAAATAATAGAGAAATGTGTAGTGATACAGCTCCAAAATCATTTAGAAAGTAATGGACTGCTCGATAACTTTCAATCAGGATTTCGTGCAAATCACTCATGTGAAACAAATTTGAACTTTGTGCTAAACGATTGGAGGAAAAAAATAGACAATAAATATGTGGTGATTGCTGTTTTTCTGGACCTGAAACGTGCTTTCGAAACAGTGAATCACGAAATATTATTAAAAAAGTTAAAGCATTATGGCATAAAGGGTGTGGAAATGAAGTGGTTTAAGTCCTTTATATCGGGAAGAACCCAACGGACTTCGGTAAATGGGAAAGTATCATCGCCAGTAGAGGTAAATGTGGGAGTACCACAAGGTACAATACTGGGAGTGTGGCTGTTCTTGATCTTCATTAATGATATGAGCAAGGTGATTCAGCATTCTAAATTAGTGCTGTTTGCGGATGATAGCTTGCTGTACATCTCTGGAAAAAATGTGGAAGACTGTATACAAGGTTTAAACCAAGACCTTGAGAGAGTAAGCACTTGGTTAAAAATGAATAAGCTTATTATCAATGTTGCTAAAACTAAATGTATAATGTTTAAATGTAGTCCAGTAAGTTCGCCTATTAATGTTGATATATATATAAACAGTGAAAAAGTTGAAAGTGTTAAACAAATAAAATATCTTGGGATAATTCTAGATGAACAGCTTAACTTCAATGAACATGTTAGTTATTTATGTAAAAAAATATCAAAGAAAGTCGGTGTGCTCAGAAAAATAAGAAAAAATATATCGAAAAATACAGCTGTAAATTTATGTAATGTGTTGATTAAACGACATTTTGATTATTGTGCTAGCCTTTTGTATATGTGTCCTCAAAGCTATAAAGATAGACTACAAGTGCAACAAAATAAGATTATGCGATGTGTGTGTGTACACACCAATAAGGCAGATGTTAAATTCGCTGAAATGGTTAAATGTAAATCAAAGACTGTTTATGTTATCTATGATATTTGTGTTTAAAATAAAAAATAATATGTATCCAGAATATTTATGTGAAAATGTACGTACAAATGTTGGTTTGGAATACAACCTGAGAAACAATAATGACCTTAGAATTGAAAGATCAAGAACTGTGAGGGGTCAAAGAACAATATATTATATGGGATTCCATGGTTTTTACAATTTACCAAATGAAATTAAAAATGCAAATAACTTAATAGAGTTTAAAAGAAAACTCATTCAGTACATTCAAGAAAATGTGGTATAATAATAAAAATGTATAAGTATAACAAGAATTCTCAGCTAAACAACTAAACCGTATGTAAGATTTTAAATTTTGTAAATTTTATGAATTTATATAAAACTGTAAACTAAATAGCTTATTTTTCAAAGCTAAATAAAGATCAATCAATCAATCAAACTAATTATTCCAGAGTTATTCGAATGGCAGCCAACCACTCCATACCGCAAAGTTCTCCAAAAGCCCCAACTCGCACTGTATCCTGGTGGAACCCACAACTACAACGATTGCGTAAAGAAAAAAACAAAGCATGGAAATTATTTAGAAAGTACCCAAACCAACAAAACCTCATCTCTTTCAAGAAATCAAACGCCATTTTTCGTAGGGAAATCAAAGTTGCTAAAGAAAAAAAATTTCATGAAATCACATCCTCTATAACTCCTGAATCCTCTCCATTGAAAATATGGCAAAAAATCCGGTGTCTTACAGGTACCTTCTCACCCCACACTATTAAATGCATCACAGAACAAGATCACAACATTACCGCTCCATCCGAAATAAGCAAAATTTTCGCAAAAACTTGGTCAAACAACTCCAAAGACGAATTTTTCTCTACTGACTTCCAAATTAAAAAAACAGATGCACTAAATTTGCTTTTTAATAATACCCATTTATCGTTTCAATCTAATCACATCGAATCAGCCATCACAAAAATTGAACTTGAAAGTTGTCTTTCAAAACTGAAAGGCAAAACTCCTAGTAGGGATCGTATTTCATACCCGATGATAAAGAACCTTCCAACAACAGCCAAATACAGACTTCTTCAACTCTACAACAATATTTTTGAAACGGGTATCATTCCTCAAAGCTGGAAACATGCAACTATATTACCTTTACTAAAACCAAAAAAATCAAATAATAGTGTGAATGGCTATCGCCCAATATCACTGATCCCATGCATTTCGAAAATATTAGAAAAAATTGTTGCTAGTAGGCTTCTTTGGTTTTGGAATCCAAAAACCTCATTAGCTCTAATCAAGTCGCTTTCAAAGCCAATAAAGGCTGTGATGACGCCCTCTTACATCTTGACCATTACATAACAAATGCTCTCTCAGCTCGGAAACATGTTACAGTTTTATCGTTAGACTTCGAAAAGGCATTTGACCGAATTGGTATCCACCAAATCTTAAATAAAATTGCATTTTGGGGTATTGGCCCAAAGATATACAACTTTATCAAATCCTTTTTGACTAACAGGAAGATTTGTGTGAAAGCAAACAACTGCTTTTCAAATTATTATCATCTCCACAATGGAATTCCCCAAGGATCTCCGCTGTCAGTTGTACTATTCTTGATAGCTTTTAACGAAGTTAGTTCTATTATAACAAGACACCCACAACTTGATCACTGCATTTACGCGGATGACATTTACGTCCTTTGCAAAAATATTAACCTAGTCGAACATCAAAATCTTTTTTCGAATGTTGTAACTGACATTTTGATATGGTCCACAACCTCAGGTGCAAAATTATCAGTAGATAAATGCAAAACCTTGCATATTTGCCACAAAACTTCCTGTAGTAAAATTAATTTTAAATTCAATAACATAAACATAGAAAATGTAAATAATTTAAATATATTAGGTGTTATTTTCAACAATAGATACAACTTTAAAGACCACTGTATAAAATTAAAAAAGAGCCTAGCTGCAAGAGCAAATATAGTAAGCTATTTATCATGTAAAAAATCAAATGTTCATATAAGCAGTCTATGTAACATAACTAGATCTCTTTTATTAAGTAAAATAGACTATGGCCTACTTATCTATGGGAACGCCCCCAAAACAACAATCAACATTATTAAAACTCCATATCATCAAGCCGTTAGGAGGAGTTTAAACGCTTTTCCTACTACACCGATACGCAACATGATGGTGGAAACAGGACTTCCTTTGGTAGAAGAACGCATTGATCAAATTAGAGCAAAACTTTACGTAAAAATCTTTTTCGCCCAAGGTTCAATTATCAACCACGATATAAAAGCTATACTGCAAGGTAAATTCCCAAAACGAATTCCATCTGCCCTCTCAACTGCAATAACAACGGCAAATTCAATGGAACTTCCTGCAGTAAAGAAATGCAAATACTTTCCAATTTTTCCACCTTGGTGCATATCTAAAACATCCGTCATTATGAATCTTGCAAATAATATAAAGAACAATACATCCAACCACATTTATCATGCGCTCTTCCAAGATCTTACCTACGATCTAAGATCAATCGGGTGGAAATTCGTTTTCACCGATGGCTCCAAAACTCAGGAAAGCACTTCATTTGCATCAACACACGAAGACGGTTCACTTATATCAATCGGCCTACTGAACAATATAGCTTCAATCTTTACCGCAGAGGCAACAGCAATTCTGGAAACTGCAAAAATAACTGCAAAACTACCTGGTCGATTCGTTATATGTTCTGACAGTCAGTCAGTTCTTAACGCTATCCAAAATCCAAACAACAACACGGTTATCATTAACAAAATAAGGGATAATCTTATAAGGAACCCGAACAAATTAAAACTTATGTGGGTACCTGGTCATGTAGGTATACTGGGTAATGAACATGCTGATAAAGCTGCAAACGAAGCCCATCATTCACCAATAAAATTAACATCACATCTGACCAAACGGGATTTAACATGTGCTGTTAAAAACAAACTAACAGAACAACAACTTAACCTCTGGCAAAACAACTATCAGCACCATTACAAATATATTAATACCGAAAGAACCAAACCAATCTATCCTATTTCCACCTCTAAAAATATGAATACAGTCATGATAAGACTAAGACTGGGACACACAACTCTTACTCATCAACATCTTCTAAACAAGGATAATCCACCATCATGCAACAACTGCCAAACAACAGTCGATATTAAACACATTCTTGGATTAGGGGTATGCACATCATTTACCCCTAACAAAAGCCTTTACAACTCATCCTTATCAGTTGAAGAGATATTAAGAAACTTGGACCCGGAGAACATTAAAAATATTTACAACTTTATTAAATCTAACAATATTCAAATCTGAATTCTGAATCATGTAATAATTTAATTTAATTTAATTATATAATATATATATATACATAGGCACCTTCATTAATCATACTAATTTTTTTTTTTAACCTAAGAGTCAGAAGCTTTAACAGCTAGCGCTCATATTATGTTAACATGTTAATTTTAATTGGATGTTAATAAATTATAATAATAATAATAATAATAATAATTATTCAACTTACCAATCCAGTATTTACGGTATTGTGCGGTAGCACCACCGAGGCGCTCCCAAACATGGGTCTCTATTTGCAACAATTGCTTCATGCGTTTCACGTAAAAATTTTTTCTTTGGTCACCAGCTATGAATACAACTTTTAGTGCCGACATTTCGTTTATTTATTTTATTATTTTTGTTTATTGCTATTAAAAGAATGGACAACACAAATAGCAAATACTTCAATGAAACAAAAAGTAACGATATGTAAAAAAAAAAACGTCAAATTCCAAAGGCACAGAATCCTACGTTTTTTGAAAACAAGGTCAACAAGTGAGTGGATGTCAATCTTATTATTTCTATCTTTTGTTCTACCAAAGCTAATGACCCTTATGCATAGTTATAGATTGGAGCGCATACAATCTAGTTTAGTAAAAAAAAAACAGTTCATTTGTTGCTATAGGCTGGTGACCAAAACATATTTTTTTATTTAAGTTAGTATAATAGTTTTAAAGGGTTTTCACTTATATCCTAACTTGAATAGCTTCAAAAATTATTTGTATTTTGAACTGTATGTATGTATATATATATAGTCTAAAATAAAACAATTCGCTATTATCTCTAAAAACATAACATAGCAAAATTATAAGCAAAAGTGTATTTGTTGAACGCTAACAGGAAGGTTAAATAAAGGTCTTCACTTGAAGTTTTATACTAAAGGTTTTTGGATGTTTTATTTTATGAGTTTTGAGTTTTGAGATTTTTATGCGAGTTTAGAAAAGAGTTTTAAAAGAGAATCGAGTTTTTTTAAGAAGAAACGTTTTTAACGATAAACATTTTGGTCCTTCTGCGCCAAAAATTGCAAACCAGCAAAAATAAACAAGTGTTTTACACCCACCCATAAAGAATAAGACATTGTGCCGACATTTTGTCGTGATTTTTTTGCATTTATTGTGGAAAATCGGAAAAAGAAAACGTATAGAAAAAGTGAGTTGCAGATACAACACGAAAACAACACTATACAACACGAAAACGGAGAAAAACATTATTGGAAAACGGAAAAAAGCTGCTGACATACAAAAAGAAAACGAGTGAGTAGATTCTACCTTACAACTACTAATATATATATATACACACCTTAATACTAATCGCTTATCATAATTTAAAATCAAATTTAAAAAGTAACTATCAAAATGAATAGCAATAAATTATTTTTAAACAATTGCAAACAAGTGGGTAATGACTACAATAATTTTAAAAAGACTGGGTTGGCTCGTCGAACAAAAAATTATGCGAGCGGGCGACTCGATATGTTGGAGACGAGCATGTCAGAAATCAATGGACGCTATAATGATATCGTCTGTCAAGATCTAAAAGAAGACGAGTTCAAACCATTTAACATAATGTTTGAACAAATCAAGGAAGTGTACCTTGAATATAAGGAGCAACTGTTGGATGTATTAGACAAGGTTTCGGTACCCACGACATCAAATGTGGCTAATGAATGTACAAATGTTCAACCGAAACGTGATGTTCGCCTTCCGAAAATACAACCACCCACGTTTACAGGTGAATACGAAAATTGGCGTTCGTTCCATGACCAATTCGTGTCACTCGTACACAGCAACACCTCGCTATCTAAAATTGAAAAGTTGCATTATTTAAAATCATGTTGTAAGGAAAGCGCAGGCAACTTACTTGATCACGTCAATGTAGATGATGTGAGCTACGACCAGGCGTGGGAACTTCTTAAGTCTCGGTATGATTTTAAGAGAATTTTAGTAAATCATGAACTGAAGTTATTTTACGATCTACCCGTAGTTCATGAAGAAAAAGCAAATAACATCCGTGAGCTGCTAGACGGTTCGACAAAAATTTTGCATGCATTACGCAATTTAGATGTGCCAGTGCAACATTGGGATGATATAGTGATTTTTCTGTTGTTGAAAAAACTCCCAACAAAAGTGCAATCTCTGTGGGAAACTTCTCTGGGAACCAAGAAAGAAACACCCACATTTAAGGAATTCTCGGAGTTTTTAGAAACAAAATTTAGAACCCTGGAGATGGTTGATCAGCAGCAGAGTGGAAAATCAACATCAACAACACAGAAAAAGTCCACAAAAAACGTTTTCCATGTTAATTCGGAAGCAACCGAAAGCTTCACATGTAAAGTTTGCCATAAAGGCGTTCATTCATTGCGCACATGCGCTAAATTTTTAAAAATGGACGTGAATGGAAGGCAACGAGTAGTTAAACAATTTGGCAATTGTTTTAATTGTCTGGCCTATAGTCACAGGACAAATGGTTGCCCTAGTAAGAAAACGTGCCATTTTTGTCAAAGGCCACACAATTCATTGCTGCATTTTGGCAACAATAACAACACAAAACCCAATAACTCACGCTCACAATCATTCGCTCATTCTAATTCATTAGCACACAATACAAACTCACAAAAATCATTCTCGCATTCAAACCAATTTTCATCCAACCCAAACAACACTAGTACGTATGGTTGCAATCATATAGCACACCCAAGTAACCATATTCACTCAAACACAAATCAAAACTCATGTACTCACTCAAACCCAAGCAATCAGATACAATCTCAAACAACACAAATAAACCCCTATGCACAGCCATTTCAACCCTCTGAAGAGCGAAATGGAATACATCCATGCGCAAATTGCTTTCACGCAAATAATCAGCAATCTGATGCTCAGATTTTACTAGCAACAGCCATCGTTAAAGTTAAATCCGCTAGTGGAGAATATTTGAACATGAGAGCACTTGTTGACCCGGGATCACAAGCGACGTTCATAAAGGAATCCGCCGCACAGATCTTAAATTTAAGGAAAAATCGCACATCCCTTGACATTTCAGTTTTAGGACAAGTAAAGAATGGTTCTTGTCAAAACTATGTTGAATTGCATCTCGGTTCAAAATATTCAAACTTCGAAACATCAACACGAGGTTATGTTTTTAAAACTTTAACAGGAATTTTGCCAAGCCAGCAAGTATTTCCCAACAAGTGGAAACACATTCAAGGGTTGAAACTGGCAGATCCTACTTTTCATCAACCGTCAGGAATAGATCTGTTACTAGGTAACGACGTTTTTTGTGAGATGGTTTTACCTCACATAATTAGGGGTGAAGACCCGATTTCGCCAATTGCACAAAAGACACAATTTGGATGGTTGATACTTGGCAAAGTTCCTAAGGAAACACCACAAAACATACAAGTCTACACCCAGTTTGTGGATGTTGAAACACAACTTAGGAAATTTTGGGAAATCGAGGAGTTACCGTATGAAAAACCAGAAGATGAGGAGAATGTTGCATGTGAACAACATTTTTTACAACACACCAAGAGAGTGCCGGGAGGGCGCTTTGAAGTGTCCCTTCCGTTCAAAGAAAATAAACGCCCAGCAATGCCATCTGCAAAAGAAACTGTTTTAAAAATGTATTATAAACAGGAAAGGAGGTTACTTACCAACCCAGCACTGCATAAAGAATACAATGCATGTATAGCGGAGTATCTGGAACTTGACCAGATGGAAGAGGTTGATGAGCATCAAGATAAAATACTTATGTCACCATATCACTACGTTGTGCCACATCACGCCGTCATAAAAGAATCCAGCACAACCACCAAGCTGCGAGTGGTCTTCAATGCTGCGTTTAAAACCTCGGATGGTAGATCTCTAAACGACCATTTATTGACTGGGCCAAAAACTCAAACGGACATTACGGCAATAGTGTTGAGATGGAGGGCCAATAAAATCACGTTCACGGCCGACATAGCAAAAATGTACCGTCAAATACAAGTTCACCCTCAAGACGCGTACTATCAACTTCTCTTTTGGCGAGAAGACCCGATGACACCCATTAAATTGTATAAAATCAAAGTTTTGATGTTCGGTACAGCTCCTGCACCATACCTGGCAAACCGAACGTTGAAGATGCTGGCCGGCGATAAGGAAGCAACTTACCCACTCGCTGCACAAATGGTTCGCAACGACATGTACGTCGATGACCTGGTGTCTGGTGCAGACTCACTCGAAATCGCTAAACAAAAATATGATGAGATAACAAAGTTATTATCTTCGGCTGGTTTTCATCTTAGAAAATGGATGAGCAACTCCGAAGAATTTTTGAACCCAATACCGATGGAAGATCGGGAGACAAGTGTTTCACTTACAATTGGAGCGTCAGAACAAGTAGAACATACGAAAACTTTAGGAATCAGCTGGTATCCATCGGCTGATTCATTTTCGTTCAAGCAAGTTGAAATTGAAGAAGTTATCTCAAAACGCACAATACTCTCGACAATCGCACGGCTGTTCGACCCTTTGGGATGGATTTCACCCTGCACAGTGAAAGCAAAAATAATTATGCAGCAATTATGGCTGCGTGGTCTATCATGGGACGAAACGATTCCAACGGAATTACAACTGGAATGGTCATCGTTCCAAGAAGAATTAACAAGTTTAGGAGATATTCGCATTCCTAGATGGATAAACACCCATGGAGACGAACAACAATTGGAACTACATGGTTTCAGCGATGCTTCCATTAAGGCTTATGGAGCTGTAGTATATCTTAGGGTTTTAGATAACAACGGCTGCATTTATACTCATTTGCTGATGTCCAAAACCCGAGTAGCACCACTCAATACAGTTTCACTGCCAAGATTAGAGCTGTGCGGAGCAGTGATTCTCTCAAACCTGTTGAGTTATATAAATACTGTGCTGCCCTGTAAAGTTAACAAAACTTATGCTTGGACCGACTCCACAATTACGCTTTGCTGGATAAAGGCATCACCACACCGATGGAAAACTTTTGTATCGAACAGAGTGGCTGAAATACAAAGGTCAGCAAACACAATTTGGAAACATATTCCAACAAAATTAAACCCAGCGGATCTAGCATCCCGTGGGGCTCTACCATCAATGTTAGTTCGCAATGCTCTCTGGTGGGAGGGTCCAGATTTTCTTCGAGAGAAATGGGATTTCTCTATACCAACACAACCAACACAACTTGAAACAGAAGAAGAAGCAAAAGCTGTTCAAGCATATTTCTGCAACAACAATGAAAACGACATATCGCGATTAATTCATAATAACTCCAAACTTCCAAAACTTTTAAGAATTTTGGCATATATACAAAGATTTACACACAACACACGAAAAACTAATAGAATAAATTTGAACACCGTCGTCATATCGCCGTTAGAACTGCAATCTGCTCTTAATTCAGCTATTCAAATAGCACAAACCGAAATGTTCTCTGACTTATTTGAAGAACTCAGGAAGTCAGGAACAACAAAAAAGCAGTTTAAAGGTTTGAATCTTTTCATTGATGGAGACAAGATTATTAGGATAGGAGGAAGGCTTCAAAAATCAGAGTTGCCTTACGATCAAAGGCATCCAATAATTTTAAAACCGAAACATCACTTAACAACCCTGCTCATAAATGATGCACATGACCGAACACTGCATGGCGGATTTCAACAAATGGTCAATTTCTTGAGAAGTAAATACTGGGTATTTCAAATCAAGAACGCAGTTAAGAAGTTTCTACATCAATGTGTTATATGCTATAGATATAAACCGAAGCCCATGCAACAATTGATGGGAAATCTACCGGCTGCAAGAATTACGGTGTCGAGGCCATTTACTCATACAGGCGTCGATTACGCTGGACCCATGGAAGTAAAGGCCTGGAAAGGAAGAAATTCAAAGAAATTTAAAGGTTATTTTGCCGTATTTATCTGTCTAGCGACGAAGGCCATTCACCTCGAAGCTGTGACAGACTTGACAACACAAACCTTTATCGCGGCTTTCCGGCGATTCACATCACGTCGTGGGATCTGTTCCAACTTATATAGCGACTGTGGGACCAACTTCAAGGGCGCTAACACAGAACTTTTTAAAATGTTAAAGCCTGCTAAACACGACTACAACGAAATAGCTGAATCAATTAGCAACTTAGGCACCAAATGGAATTTCATTCCTCCCGCTTCTCCCCACTTCGGAGGATTATGGGAAGCCGGAGTGAAATCCGTTAAATTCCATTTGAAACGAATTGCCCGAAATGAAGCGCTAACATTTGAGGAACTCAGCACGCTTCTAGCCCAAATAGAAGCATGCCTTAACTCGAGACCCCTCTGCCCGTTAACGGATAATTTCGAAGACTTCGCTGCATTGACACCTGCGCACTTTTTGATAGGCACTTCAAGCTATGTCGTTCCAGAAACAGACTTAACAACCCAAAAAATTGGATACTTGGACCGATGGAAGCGCATTCAGGCATCACTCCAAACATTTTGGAAACAATGGAG
This sequence comes from Melanostoma mellinum, assembly GCA_914767635.1. Lineage (NCBI taxonomy): Eukaryota > Metazoa > Arthropoda > Insecta > Diptera > Syrphidae > Melanostoma > Melanostoma mellinum. The sequence continues at coordinate 146,810,801 of OU612059.1, read as the reverse complement.
CGGCGAGTACCTGACACGACTTCAAAATAGGCCGAAGTGGCTAAAAACAGAAAAGCAACCCAAAATCGGAGACCTGGTACTTGTACGCGATGAACGACTTCCACCATCGAAATGGCTTCTAGCACGTATCATCGCTACGTACCCCGGGTCAGACAACCTAATAAGAGTTGTCAACCTGAAGACAACACAAGGAGAGCTGAAACGTCCAATTACAAAAATTTGCCCGTTACCATCAAACAACACTAATACCGAAGAAACAATAATTTGAGAATATAACACGAATAACAAAATTCATTTTAATTATACCCAAAACCAAAATTAAATGCAACATTGTACCCATATAAAACTCACCCAACACAAAATCATTGCTGAAACAATTCACTCACTCATTCCATTATCAAACAACCATACACCATATCCAACCAAAAATCAACCCTTATTAACAATATACAGTCCACTTAAACCTTTCAAGCAAAAGCATACATACACATTCATACCGTTTCGAACAAACTAACTCATTTACTCATCAATCAACCCACCGATGCTGAATTTTCAACTTTAAACGCTTCAAGAATTCAATCATAACACATAAAACATTCGAATCTAAAACCAAATACTTTAATTACCCACTCATAATACAAATCATTCGAATCTAAAACCATATTCTAGATCACTCACTCATAATACAAACCATTCAGAATTTTAAATCATACTTTGATCACTCACTCATAATACAAACCATTCAGAATTTTAAATCATACTTTGATCGCTCACTCATAATAAATACACATCGTTCGAATTTTCAAAATCATACATCCAACACTCTCACTATATATTTTCAAACATTAAATCGAAATATCACTCAGCACATTAACTCTAAAATTATTAAAAATAAAACCGATACGGAACGTATGCAAAGCCATTTCAGTTTCAGACACTCCTAATGATAGAAGTGCCAGGATAATAATCCTGGGGGATGGAATCACACCCCAAACATTAATAGCAGTCATTACTGCACTATAAAATAATTAAATATCTGCATAAAAGTATACTCAACGATTCGAATACATTCAAAAGCATATACATTATACAGGTATGCATACGACTTCGTTAAGGACTCGGATCAAAGGAGTATGGATATAGTGACAGCTAAGGCGATGTTACAGCTACTGTTAGGCAAAAATTGGCCACTATATCCACAATTCACACAATGTCTAGACCAGTCAAAGAACAAAGTTATAAACAAAGATCAAAGGTGTAATATATAATGGTTACGACAACAACGCTGCTGGTACAAGTACCACAACAAACTGAGATTAAAACAAAATCCCCGAGCGTCATCGCAGGGAAAATTATCAACTTTACGGAGTATAAACACAAACTATTATGTTATTAAAAGCTATCAGAATTTTAAACATATTAAATTGAATAGATAAAAGCAAAAATTATACTAGCATAACAGAAAATCACCTCAAAATCAAATCAAAACAAAATAATCAAATATGAGTTAAGAAAATACACTTCATAAAAACAAACCGACAACTCAACCAAGGAAGAGCAACGACCCCAGTCAGCTGGTCAATTTGTTCAACGATTCACTACACATATATACACGGCATATAATTCCTAAGGCGCCGTGAGTTTAGATAGCAAACTTGGACTTGATTTGAAATAGAAGGAAACCAATGTCCTTATATATGTACATAGACGTAAGGAAACATAAAAGAAGCATAAAACAATAGTAATAATAGAATTTAAACAAAAGAGTAACACAATTTAAACAAATTAAACAAACATAAATACCGTCACCAGTTGATGGAATAGCTGAAAGGAAATCTGTTTGTATGTACCACATCCATCATAAACGCACTCATTGCACGTTAAATTGTCCACACAACCAAAATTATCCAATGAAACAACTAACAAAAATAATAATAATAACTAATAACAAATGAATTAAATGAAAATTAATATAATGAAACAAAATTTATACACCGAAACCGAAACACACAAACATGAAAAACGTCCATCAAAATCTATTTGATAGTCGAATCAACAAACGAGTGTCGACTTGACGTTTGACATTTAAGAATGCGCTCACTTCAAAATAGCTCAGGCCGTGTTCATTGAGGTTCACAAAATGGAATATCTGCGATTGGGCAATTTGGGCACAAATCACTTTGGAGTTGCTATAAAGTTGAAATCAAATTGAAATAAATATGCATCTTACAAACTTATCGCCTTGTTATTTTGATTGATTTATATTAGTTTTTCGAAAACAGTACTAAATAAATTTTCTCTTTCCATGTGAGATAAGAAAGTCTGGATGTTTGAATGTAATGGAAGAAATTGAGCTGGACCACAAGGACATGATCGTTTACTTCGTCACTGGGGGGGAGAATGTTGAACGCTATCATCGATTGGATGTCATCCCTTAGGCTGTACACGTTCACCCATATTCAATATTGAACGTAAACATAAACAACTTCCAATGACTTTGAAGATTATGTCACAAACTAGGAAGGTTAAATAAAGGTCTTCACTTGAAGTTTTATTACCGAGAGTTTTGGTTGTGTTTTATTTTATGAGATTGAGTTTTTGAGATATTTTATGCGAGTTTTAAGAAAAGAGTTAGAAATCGAGTGGAATTTTTGAAAGAACGTTTTAAACGATAAACAGTATTCTTTAAGGTGGTCTGATGTTAGATGCCATTTCGGTACTTTGAATACGTGTAGCTATCCACATAACGATTTCAGTGGTTTCCATGACTCCAATGTCTATAAAGTTTCTAATTTCTGGGTGACCACCACGGAAATTGTTTGATGCACAGCAAATGGCAGCCCAACAACACTTGCTTCAAGTGGCCGCTCTTGTATGAGCACAACCGGATTGACAATGGGAAGCGGACTCGTTTCGCCGTATGGCAGGAAAAGATATGCACCACTCATAGGTCCTGTCATACGTGTTCCGTAACGTAGAAAATTTAAGTTTGTTGGCATGTGAAGGGAAGCATCATCGATTTGAATTGATTTCAAGAGACCTTGCGTGGAAAGCAACCGTCGGTCCATCGCCAACACGGCACGAAATGTCTCGAGGTTCTGCGAATTTTACTTCATCTGGATAGTCACTGACCGAATAGGGTGACATTGTAAAAATCCTGTTCTTGTCTAAAGTTGTGCTCCTAAAAACATAAAAGTAATAAAAAAAAAACTAAATCTAAGGGAAAATCTTTAACTTACTAATGCATAGTTCATAGGCGGCAAATTCACCTCAAACAAAGCCGGTATTTGGTTGTTGACGCTTGAGGAAAAACTGCACTGTCATCATGATGGCCATGCCAAGATCAAACAGGACTTATCTCCGCAGGAATTTCCTTATCATACAAGTTATACATACTTATAAGAGGCTTAGAAACATAAATTTCAACTAATACTTCCCTCCACTAAGATAATGAATGGTGAAGCACCACATATTTTGTTGGCAGTTCGTCACCCAGAATTATAGTCGTCCGACCATCGTCTGGTCCAGGCCAATGTGATTCATCAAAGAAGAAATATTTAAACGTATAATCAGGACTGTAAATCTGCGATGAAAACAAAAAAAAAAAAAAAACGTCACAATCAGCTATTCGTGAATTAATATGAACTTTTACTTACTGAAGCCTTGGTCAGCAACCAAATGACAGCTTGCTGCATGACAAATCGGCAATCTCTTATGGCATTGAGTGTATGGTTGGCATAGTCAAGCACTACGTGTGTTTTTGCTGTACCTGTTATGCCATCATGGTTCTGAAAGACTGATAAATCTGACTAAATTGAAAATCATCACCCAGTGGAATCAAAACTGAATTCGTTTTATACAGCTCGGCTTTTTTCGCCATTGGTCAACAAGCATTGCCGCCCTGTTGGAATGTTAGAAAATATAAAATTTATCATCCGTTTGCGATATCTTGAGTATTTCTAAACTCACCGCCGTGCTAAATTCTGGTCATCGATTGCCTGTGGTTATACATGCCATGGACAGGTTATTCCAAAGCCAGAAATAAGTTTGAAGTCAAACTGGCAGAAAATCTTTGGATCCGGACCACACGTGTGAGGAATATCGTAGGAGTAAAAAGGCATCATGTGATTGAAAAGTTCAGTTTAGCCAGATACATCTGTTTGAAAAAAATAAATAATATAAATCATTATTTTCGTCAACATTACAGCACAAAAAAGGCAAAAAAGCCAAAAGAGACATCGACTAATTTCTTGAAGTACTATTAAACTCTCACCCCAAATTTGCCGCCATCTGAATTCGAGATGTTTCATTTGAGCCAAACGCTTTTTTACTGATTTCTTTGAATGAATAAATTATCAAAGCCCGAGTGTTTCAATATGTAAGGCAACGTCGAACTGTGTCCAAATGGATCAATAGCCCCTGATGAAGTTGGAGTTATGTTAAAATTCTTCTTAAGCCATGAGTTGCCTTCAGTCAACTGCATAACAATGCTTAGCCAATGAGAGTTGGCTTCATCAGGCATCACCCATCCTCCAGTAAGTCCAATTGATGATCCTGAACTAATCTGAAATAACAAAAGGGTTCGCTCTATATATTTTCTAAAAAAAATAGTTTTTGCTTAAGTACTTTCTTGTTGCAGCTTTGGAGTTATCACTCAGTCCTTCAAAGAAAAATAAGATATTTCTGCCCATATGAATCTCATATCAGTATTCTTATTTAAATGAGGCAACATGTTTGTTAAGAATGTGCTTCGTGTCATGCTCGTAGTAAGCATCGAATGTCTTTGTCCAACCTTAAAACAATCGGACAAAATAATAACATATTTTCATAGGTATTTCAGCAATGGATTTGGTCGATTACCTGGATCGTTGTGTGAATGCGGGACGACAAACACTTTCAGCTTATGATGTTCATTGAATTGCAAAAGATCATACTTTATGTTCCAACCTTGCTTCCAGACACCCCCGTCGGTATTGTAAGTAAAAGGTTCTTATACACTTCTATCATCTGTGCAAGAAAATAAACATACCTAGATTGTTAGATACCTAGGTAATTGGTGGTTTTAGCTTACCTGAATATTCGCTTGCGTTTGAGGTTCTGTGTTGATGTCACACTGATCAGTGTCCTCAGCACTCAGCAGGACCATTTCTTTAAACATTTCCTTTTTGTTCAGATGTTGTGGGCCAAATTTAGGGTGTTTCGATAGACGCTTTTATTTTAATCTAAATCCTCGGGATCCAGTTTGTTTTTATTAATGTTGAAACATATTGACCACCACCTCCAGAACTCGAAAACTGAATCGTAGTTCCAACTTGCACATATCCTTCACTAATGTATGGATGTGGCTTACGAAAAGGCACCTACAAAACAAAACACTCTTTAATGGCTTAACTTTCAGAACGCCACTTGATACGTACCCCTAGTTTATCCTTTATCGATGTCTTCTTGTAACTTAGACTGGTTTTTTGAACTTTATCAACTTTATCAAGCTCCAAGACCGGCAACAAATTTATCATCTTTGTTTAGAAATTATATGCATGCATACTGCATGAGTCTGTTTTTTTTTTTTTTTAATGAAAAAAGGTGACAAATAGATGACAGAGTAATGTCAAATTTTAGTACCCACAAATGCCGCTATCCTTTCACAGGCGCTGGGCATCAAGTGGGACCGACGTGAAGTTGGGTACTGGCAGTCCATATCTATTATGTCAATGCTATAGCCCTGTTCACACTGTACAATTAGTTGGACAAACCTAGGTTTGACAAACCAATGTTTGACAGTGTGAACTCTTCATACGACCGCTTGTCCAATTTGTTGGATGGTTTTCAAAAATTTTTGAAAACCTAGAAGTTGGACAGATTTATCTGCGTGTGTGAACAGTTTGTCAAACTCGACGAAATGTCAAAATGGTTTCTGTTCTGACAAATTTTGCAAAATAAAAATGGTTGCACATGGCGTTGGTCACGCGTTGGATTAAATCAAATTAAAATTAAAATTTAAAACAACAAGGTAAGTGGAAAAACCAATTAAAATACATAATCAACGTAATGCGTTGGTCGTGAAAATATATAACCATTTATTTATTAAAAGAATTCTAACTTTTTTTCAGGATCTCGTTTGTGTTCGTCCACTAAGTTTATAGAGTATTCGGTCTATTTAGGAGAGATAAACCACCAGGCTTAGCAACAAAAATTTATAACAGCGTTTGTTGAAGGTAAGAAAAATAACATTTGACTGAAAAACATTCATTAATAATAATAATAATTGTTTTTCTTCCATACCGAAATCTGTCTATATTTTAAATCAAAAGCTGTAAAACCAAATTGTTATTTTTGTAATTTTATGAAGCAACTTACTTTATTTAGAGAAAAATACAACTTTGAAATTTATAAAGTGACAACAAAAAAAGGATTGAAAGAGAAATGAAGAATTGTCAAATTTGAGACGTGAGCCTTCAAAATTGAACATGTACAGTCGTATTTATAATCCCATTCCAAAGTATGTCTAACTTTGGACAGCTCTTAGAACAGTGTCCAACTCCAAATCGTATTTATAAACACTTTCATCGTTGTCTAAGGAACGTCTAACTTTAGACACCGAAATTGGTTGTCTAAACTATGGCTAAAGTGGCATTTGCTACAGCAAAAAACAATTTTGTCGAACATGTTATAAAACACTGTTGAGAGCTCTAAGATCGAAAAAAATAAGTAGTTTGAGGTGCAAAAATACTACTTTCAACAATTTAATTTATAAATTGCACAAATTTCATCGTTTTATGAGACTTGGAAAAGCTGTTACTCAAAGTCAAATCAGCTGCTTTTTTGGTCTGGTTCAAGTGCTACGCCACACTCTTTCAGAGCCATTTTGTTGTTGCACTCGTATATCAAAACACAAAAAATGGTACTGCACGGATACATCATGAACGCAACCATTTAGTTTTTCATTCGGAGTTGACAGTTTGAGAGGATGTTTAGGCAACTGTTGGAATGCATTTATAAATACGAAATTGGCTAAGGGTTGTCCAACTCATTAGACACCGTCTAGTTGGACAGTTGTCTAAGGGTGTTCTAAGCAAATTTTATAAATACGACTGGTAATAGCGATTGTCTCACGGGATGGAAATTTAAAAGGAACGTCAAAAATGAGACATGTCTCGTGAGACATCGTATACTAGGGGACAACCAATTTTGGGATCATAACCATTGAATAATTATATTATATAGAAGCTGACACCCGACTTATGCTGGGTTTACATGCATCTTCAACTGCGGAAGTGCAGAAAAGTAAAGCGAGACGGATGAAGATTACAAAGCACAAAGGTTAAAAAGAGAGACGAATAGGATTATGGTTGCAGATGAAAAATTATGGTTGCAGATGAACATGTTCATCTGCACCCATAATTTTTCATCTGCAACCATAACTAGGAAGTTCGTTCCCTCTCTATCAAACAAGTATGAATTTTACATCTTGTGTCTTTTTCCGATTTTCATCTGCACTTGCAGATGCATGTAAATCCACCATTACTGCGTGAACACAATGGCTGCAGAGACGCAGCCGCAAGAGATGTCAAAACATTAAATACAAGCGAATACAACAACAACGCAAGACGGAGCTGGACAATTTAACTCGATTTTAACTCTTGCGGCTCCGGCTCTGTATGCGTATGCGTATGCATTGTGTTCAGCCAGTTATACGACTTTAGCCTTGCGCAAACCAATGCGGTGAGTGCGTGCGATGCGGTGGACGATAAAATGAAACACATGTAACCTTATGTCGTTTTCCAAAACATCACTCCCAAATGAAATCGGGAGTGATTTGGAGAGTTGGAGTGATTTTTTGACAGATAAGCTATACTAGAAATGTCAAAGCTGACACTTCAACTCTCCAATTCACTCCCGATTTGGTTTTTGGAAAACGACATTATGGAGTAGCACACACCTATGCGTTCTGACGGATCCACATATGTTCCACAGCTACGTTTTGTAGAACGATTTTAGCCCTGTTCACACTGTACAATTAGTTGGACAAACCTAGGTTTGACAAACCAATGTTTGACAGTGTGAACTCTTCATACGACCGCTTGTCCAATTTGTTGGATGGTTTTCAAAAATTTTTGAAAATCTAGAAGTTGGATGGAGTTGATAGGTATGTGACATAAAGTTGGACGACAAGTTGGATAAGTGTGAACGCAAAGTTCATCAGACCATCCAACTTCCATCAAACGAAGTCTGTCCAACTAATTGTATAGTGTGTACAGGGCTTTTCGGAACGCAGCATCCACTATTTTAAAATGAAGTTTCTGTGCGCTCACGCTGAGCTGCTAAAATTTTTATTTATTTATTAATTTTTATTTTTGATTTCCATGGCAAAAAGGATGAGATTTCAGCTGAGGAGGTGTCAACGAAAGAAAATTCAGCAGATGAAATTACCAAGAAAGGATTTAGTCTTAGCAGAAGAGGATTCCAAGAAAGAAGTGCTGTTGGGTTCCTCATGGCATCAGGCTAAGTTAAAAAAGGATGAACCAGAGTGACCAGTACGGTATCTACCACCAATTACGATCCTTATCATAGGGTTCCTGCATTTGCTGGAGCAGAGTACGCTTTGCAGGCAGAACTACTAGTCCTAATAGAGCATTATCATCCAACAGTGAAGGCATTTGCTGAGAGTATTCTTCAGAGTAAGTATAACAACATTTTAACTGATATGCCTGACTTTATTTTTTGTTTATTGTTTCCAATGAAAAAAAGTTCCGTACGGCACTCGTGGAAGACCAGTTTGAAGTCTCACTAAAGCCAACTGCACCGAAGACGAAATGTTTATCTTCAACTATTTAGAGAAGAATCGGCAAACTTCTGTATCCATAAAGGAAAAGGGTGGTGACGACGACAATGAAGGAGCAGGTAATGTGGACGATGATGAGTTCGAAGACTATTTGGACGGTTTCTTTGGGAAAAAGAAGAAGGGCGCCAAAGATGAAGACGACGAGGAAGATTTGGACTTCTTGAAGGAGCTAGGTGGGGATATAAAAGAAGGCGATAAAAGAAAAAGAAGAAGAAAGTAGATATACCGCATCAAAGGCGGTCGTGTTAGTCACATTATAGAATTGCTGGGAACGCATGGACATATGAAGTTTACGTTTGAAGGAATACTCAAGTCATACGATACACTGTTTATGTACCTGTTTAAGAGAGTCTTCCCCAATTGAACGAACGAAGAGTGTCTGGTGTCATGTGAAGAAAAAAATTATAACGCCGTGGTTGAGTAGAGTTGTAAATAAAATATATTTATTTTTAAACTATAAACAATGCTCTCTTACTTGAAGAGCTAAAAATAAAATTCATTTAAGATGAAAGCTTAGATGCTTTTTAATCTTTGCATCAGTAAACTTTTCGTTCATACATGCTGTCATTAATTTTGTCTTGGGAAACTACAGTAAGTATTCGTCACACAATAGAATTCATCACAGATTCAGGTTGAGGTAAATGTGACTAAAAATGAATTGAATGATCAATTGCAATCAAGCATCTTGTATATCCACTTAACAACGTACTCGATAAATCTCTGGGATGTGCTTTTTGGTTTGCGTCACGTGGTCATGGATTTTGTAATGAAGAATTTTATAAATCGACAGCTAGGGTATTATTATTAAGTTAACGATGTCCTCTTGTACTTACAATAACACTACTTTTTTAAGATAATTTTAATAGGTAGTTGGGCTGATGTTTGGTGGCCACACGATACATAGAAATGCATTGTACTGGCACTCACGACGAAAAACCCTTGAACCTTTCCAATGAGCTGGATATGGACTTTTAGCGATTACCATCTAGAAATTTAGGCAGAGGCGATAATGTTATAGCTGACAATGGTAAGACTTCTCGAGCACCTGTTATCCAAGAAGACAGAACGCATTTCCTACGAAGTCTTAAACCAGAACAGAAATATTGTTTCACCTTGGAACAGTTTTGGTGATGAGCTATTCCTTCAGCTAATTTGTTACCAACTCGGTTTGAGAACTTCAGTTAAACTCAAAAAACGTGTCGTGCAACTTGGGTCAAGAATACCAATTACCAAACAAGAACCAAAATGCAAAAGATTTTTCTACATAAATTCAGATTTTATTTTTGTTTTTCTGAATACATAAACTTTAAATGAAAGAATGGTTTTTTTTTATTAAACATTAAAAAGCTCTATATTTGCACACAGTTCAAGGTCTTCGCAGATATCATCGCCTATATCTCCCGTCCATTAGGACACAATAACAAATACGGATTGGCATTTGCTATGAACCTATTGAATACACAAAATAAGTTCATTTTCATAAGCGATTCCATTGAAGTTTGTAGAGTAGAGTTTATTGTTGTATTAGTTGCTTGTTCAAAAGTGAATGCAACATTCTTTGGCACACTCCATAACCACAGCAGAAGTACCAGCTTTGATTCGTCATATATTTCAGTGTAGATTGGAAGGAATTCGAGGTGAGATCTAATTTTCTAATCTCTTAAAAGAAGTAAGTATATAATATCAACTCTTTCGTGATTAAGGAGACACAAGTCTTCCATAAGTGCTCATTCCAGCTTTGGTAAGGGCATTGGCAGTCATAGAGATTTGATAATGTTAATATGGGGAAGCTCAGCAAGGCTGTGTTGTAGAGGGACCGTACGCCGCCATCTAAATATCTAAAAGAAAGATAAACTCGATGTCTAGGGTCTTCAATTGACCTATTATTCTACTAACCTTTATGTGAGCAAAAGTTCTTTGCTAAAGTTGGCCACGAAACCAACGCGGCAATTTTGCTCCGCTTATGCATTCAATTTGTTGTGATAGTTTAAGATCTCTCCAGCAGCGGTCAGTTTAGTGGGCGGATTTTCAAATTTTGCCAACATTGGTTAGATTCTAAGTCCGAAGAAACAAAGAAAACTTTCTACATATAACAATTCGTAGAGGTGAGAAGAGATGGTTCGGCTAACTAATAATTCCTGCCATTTTTTGGTAAACGGATACAATTTTTCTTGTTTCTTTTTTTTGATAAGTGTCTCCAGGTTAGAGTTGGATGAGTTAAAACTTTTAAATTGAAGAAGACTATCTTGGAGTTCCTTGAATACATAGAGTAATTTTTTTTTACCGTATCCTCGGGAGTTTCGTAGTGAATTCCTGATACCAACTACTGCCACAGCCACTTCCAATAGGTGCTCTGTTAACTTATACGCACTTTCGCATTTAAAAGTTAGGACTCGAACAAAAAATGAAACCTATTGCAAAATAACATTTTTTTGTAATCCGCTTTAAAATAAAATTTGATTTTTTTCCGGAGATGAAATTTGAAAATAATATCAAAAATTGATGAAAAAAAAATTTTTGACAGGATATCGCACCATGCCAAATCGCGCTAGTTTGAACAGGAAACGGATCGCAACCGTATCACACGATACGTTCCACTTATCGCAATCGCATCGCACGCACTCACCGCGTTGGTTTGGGCAAGGCTTTTCTCAAACACGGCATAAGAAGCTTGTTACCGAGCAACAGTCAACCTATTTATTGCTATTTATGTTTTTGGCTCTGCTTTGCTAATTTCATATACATACAAACAATTTTCAAATGAAGGACATTTGGCAGTTTAGCCTTTCACAAACCAATGCGGTGACATCGTACGATGCGATTGCGATAAGTCAAATCCCTATGCTTTAAGTCAAATGTCCATAAACGTTTGACTTAAAGCATAGGGATTTGACTTATCGCAATCGCATCGTACGATCTCACCGCGTTGGTTTGGCCAAGGCTTTAGATTTTAAAATATGTTCCATTAATGAACCCTAAAGGGATTTATTATAATTGATTATAATCAAATACATAATACTAAACCCTCATCATCATTTCAAAGCCATTTTTAATCTTAACAACCTCTTCGGTAACCAGCGAAACAATTATAAAAAATATCCATTGGGACTAAACTTGCAAAAAGGTTGGTGAACTAACTAGCTCTAATATCGATACTAGCGGCATGAGAACTCCTGGTGGCGATTTATTCCGGTGTCACTTCTCAATGTCATAAGATTTCTGGAATTGGAGATTTCTCCTGATAGGACTGAGTATGTCATTAGGCTTTTGAGCCTTGTTTTTTCCCTCAATTATCCATAAGTGCTAAAAGAAACCGGTTAAAATACCTGAATAACCAAAATTTATAATAAATCAAAATTGTCATCTTTCAAATGCTGAAACCGAAGTTACATAAAACAATCTTTTGACGATACAATCGGTGACAGACGATTCGACTGTAAAAAAAAAAGGTTACTGTATTCAAGCCCTAGGTCACAGAGGAGATGCAACAAAAGGCTAAACCACACACACACCAAGGCATCTGTCCTTAATCTGACTTCACAGACTTCAACTCCTCTTTATATTCAGATTTCAAAACCAGCTTGAATTCCTGTCATCAATTTGTAAAACTCAACGAACGAACCTTCACATTCGTTCTAAGCCTTGCGCAAACCAATGCGGTGAGTGCGTGCGATGCGATTGCGATAAGTGGAACGTATCGTGTGATGCGGTTGCGATCCGTTTCCTGTTCAAACTAGCGCGATTTGGCACCGTGCGATATTCTGTCAAATTGTTTTTTTTGTATCAATTTTTAATATTTTATTTTAGATTTCACTAATCCAAGTTCAGAAAAGTCGAAATCGGAAAGCTCTAAAGACACGTCATTGGAGACTTCGAGTGTCGTCATGTTTGCTCCCGCTAGTCAAGATACATATCATATTTCTGGACGATAGTTGTGACAATTTTAATATCGAATCGATGGACTTATTGAAAGATCTAAAGAACCCTACAGAGAGTAAACTAACCAATTTAAGGCGAATAAAAACAGATGGGTAAGTTAAAGAAGGACCAACAAACAATACTAGTTGAAGCCTGAGAAGCTAATAATCCATTTTGTTTTGTTCAGGATAAAGCTGCTTTAAGACTGCAAGCTAGACACAGTGACTGTCCTCTGTTCTCTTGCTGACCGGGTAATTGCAGACGCAAAAGTGTACGACAAATTTCAATTCAAAAGAATAAGATTCTTTTCTGTTGATCCTGACAGCACCAAGGACCGAATGGTTTGAATTTCTCTTCCAATAGATGTCCTGACCTAGAAGAAATCGTTTAATTTGTTGCTTTCACATTAATATTTACCTCCTCACCTGCTTTCTTGCCATTCTTCAGCACAGGCTACCTGCAAAGGTTTTTTCCCATTTTTAATTAACCACAACGCATCAATCGGTCTTTATTCCATTTGAAAATAAAAATTAATAAATAAATAAAAATTTTATGTCGATTTCCTTTGCAAAAACAAAAGCACTCTAAAAAAGTGCTTTTTTTTAGTGCTCACTGGAACAGAAAAGACAAAATTCTTTTTTTATCATTGTATGTATGTGTGCTATTTTTGACAGCCAACTCTTCCTGTTTGTTTTGTTCTGCGATTTATATAGAAAGAATGTTTTTGAAACTTTATTAATAAATGCACTAGGAAGAAACCTCCTCATCCGAATAATTGTACACAACACTTTGAACAAAATTATTCACAGAATGCCTTTCGTTTTGTGTAAGGAATTTCAGAATTTCAAACACTTCTTCGTTGGAATCAGAACTAGATGACGACTCATAAATATTTTGATAATTTCAGCTAAAATTGAGCGATCCATTTTCACAAAATAGTTTATTGTTTATTTTTATTATCTCTCTTTCACAGTCCTTTAACCAAAAATGCAAAATAATCAAACTGCAAACTGGTAAACGTCAAATGTTTTGTGTTGGTGTACGTGAAAGTGCGTGTAATGTCGTTTTCCAAAAACAAATTCACTCTTTCACTCCTTTTTCGTTTTATTTTGGAAATCGTTTTAACCGAAGTGACAGATTTGGAGTGATTGCATTGGTAGCTTGCTAGATTTTTTCTTTCATGTTAAAGCAGAAAACAGGACTAAAAATCGTTCACTTTAATTTCAAAAATTATTTAATGGTCTTCTGAAGATAATTTATTAAACTATCGCGTGCTTTGTGAGCTGACAAAAAATAAATGGAAACTGCGGCTTGCTTTGACAAACAGTTTGATGACAGTTTGTTTATGTGTTGGTGTTCACTCCCTTGCACCTAAACTGAAACGGGAGTGAAAAAATCACTCCAAAAAGTGTCTCCAAACCGCATTTTGGAACATGTTTGGGAGTGATTATCTGTCAGATCTGACAGATAATCACTCCCAATTGGTTTTTGGAAAACGACATAAATCTTGCCTTTGATTCGTAAAAGTGCTTTTTCGGGGCAAAAAAAAAAGTGATCTAGGGCCTCAATGTAACATATTTCGAGCAAAAAAGCACTTTTAAAAGTGCTTTTGTGTACCACTGGAAATCGACATTAAGCAGCTCAGCGTGAGCGCACAGAAACTTCAAACTTCATTTTGAAATAAGTGGAAAGTGGATGCTGCGTTCCGAAAATCGTTCTACAAAACGTAGCTGTGGAACGTATGTGGAACCGTCAGAACGCATAGGTGTGTGCTACTCCCAGAGATAAGAAATTAATTAGATGGCAAACTTCACACACACATTGAAACTGCCTACAAGCTGATTTCACTACTACTACTTTGAGTACAGCTTCCACGGTTGACTTTACACAAAATCTCACTACTACCACTTTGAGTACAGCTTCCAACACATTCCCCCATTTTATTTCTATAAATTCCACCTTAAGGCCACGTCTGGCTGCCGTTTTGTATTTTGAAATCGTTTTATTATCCTAGAAACATTTAGTATAAACTTTTCCATATATTAAAATTGTGAAATTCAAAGCTTGGACACGCGGGGACTTCAAATGCATACGCACATGCCTAAAACCCGGTCCACCATCAGACCAAAACTGTGAGCATCAGAAGAAACTCCTATATTGTTACAAAATCTCTTCTTTTCAAAAAAACGTTTTTCAATTTATCAAACTTAAAGAAAAGAATATAGAAAAATTGTAGTGTGAAGATAAAAACAAAAGTTTTTACTACATGTTTCTAGGATAGTAAAACGCTTTCAAAATACAAAACGGCAGCCAGACGTGGCCTTAAGATGGAATTTATAGAAATAAAATGGGGGAATGTGTTGGAAGCTGTACTCAAAGTGGTAGTAGTGAGATTTTGTGTAAAGTCAATTCACAGACAGAGGATGTGATTACAAAAACAACAATGTAAACAAATGGTTGTTGCGGGGCAAGAGAAAGAGAAGTAAAGGTTTGCCATCTAATTAATTTCTTATCTCTGGCTACTCCATAAGGTTACATGTGTTTCATTTTATCGGCCACCGCATCGCACGCACTCACCGCATTGGTTTGCGCAAGGCTTTAATCTGTTATGAAATACCATGTCCGGAAGATGAGGCAACTCCAAGCATAACGATAACTTTACAATAAACAAACTCTTAAAAAAATAAAGGCATATGTTGATCCATAACATACGTGCAGAGCTCACAACAATCACTACCATTTTCAGGGGCAATTATCTTTGCCATTAGTTCATATTTATGTACAACTTTTAGGTTGTGAAATTTTTCGTAGGAAATATTCCAGCCATGGAAATCAATGGATTCACTATTTATTAACTAATAGACTCGCAATCACTTCATTCTGTTTTCGCATGTGTGTACATTACACTGTTAATTTTCTCATGTTCAATAATATATTTTAAATTTTGTAAAAACCTTTTTACAAGAACATTTATTTTAATAAAAATTTAAAGCAGCTCAGTTCGAGCGCACAGAAACTTCATTTTAAAATAATGTAAACTAATGTCGATTTCCTTTGCAAAAACAAAAGCACTCTAAAAAAGTGCTTTTTTTTCGTGCTCACTGGAACAGAAAAGACAAAATTCTTTTTTTATCATTGTATGTGTGCTATTTTTGACAGCCAACTCTTCCCGTTTGTTTTGTTCTGCAATTTATATAGAAAGAATGTTTTCGAAACTTTATTAATAAATGCACTAGGAAGAAACCTCCTCATCCGAATAATTGTACACAACACTTTGAACAAAATTATTCACAGAATGCCTTTCGTTTTGTGTAAGGAATTTCAGAATTTCAAACACTTCTTCGTTGGAATCAGAACTAGATGACGACTCATAAATATTTTGATAATTTCAGCTAAAATTGAGCGATCCATTTTCACAAAATAGTTTATTGTTTATTTTTATTATTTCTCTTTCAGAGTCCTTTAACCAAAAATGCAAAATAATCAAACTGCAAACTGGTAAACGTCAAATGTTTTGTGTTGGTGTACGTGAAAGTGCGTGTAAATCTTGCCTCTGAATCGAGATTCGTAAAAGTGCTTTTTCGGGGCAAAAAAAAAGTGATCTAGTGCCTACATGTAACATATTTCGAGCAAAAAAGCACTTTTAAAAGTGCTTTTGTGTACCACTGAAAATCGACAAAAGTTTTCAGTGGATGGTGGATGATGCGTTCCGAAAATCGTTCTACAAAACGTAGCTGTGGAACGTATGTGGAACCGTCAGAACGCATAGGTGTGTGCTACTCCATAAGGTTACATGTGTTTCATTTTATCGTCCACCGCATCGCTCGCACTCACCGCATTGGTTTGCGCAAGGCTTTAAGTCGTGAAGGTGCAGAATCAGAGAAATTTAAATTAAAAAGGAAACTTTTACAAAACAGATACTATACAGATTTTATTGGTAACAATAATTAAAACTAAATAAATGCAATCGTTTTCCTTCTATCTACAGTTGTTAGCTAAAATTCCTTATTTATTTCACACCTTTAAGGCGCGATTAACTTTCGATTCAGATTGTCTACCTAATTCCTTGCAAATAAATTTGCCAACGTTGATGAGTTTCTTTAGATCAACACCAGTTTGGACTCCCATTCCATGTAGCATGTAGACTACATCTTCTGTGGCCGCATTGCCAGAAGCCCCTTTCGCATAGGGACAGCCACCCAATCCAGAAACTGACGAGTCCACCACAGCAATTCCTGTAAACTTTTTATTTTAGCAAAAAGAACGACCATTTTTTCGATTGGCTTACCATAATCCAAGGAAGTAAGAATGTTTGGAAGCGCTTGTCCATAAGTGTCGTGACAGTGGACTGCTAGCTGTTTGACCGGAACTACTTTTGTAACTTCATCAAGCATTTTGCGGAAAGTGCCTGGAGGTCCAACTCCAATAGTATCTCCTAGGGAAATTTCATAGCATCCCATAGAATACATTAAGTCAGCAAATGCCGCCACAGCAGCAGGTTTAATGGCTCCTTCATACGGACACCCAACAACAGTCGACACATAACCCCTTACCTTAATATTGGCTTTTTTAGCTGCCTTTATAATTGGTCGGAACCTATCAATGCTTTCAGCAGCAGTGCAATTGACATTCTTCATTGAAAATGAATCAGAAGCTGCTCCAAAAATAGCAACTTCATTAGCTCCAGCTGCTAAAGCGCTTTCGAAACCTTTCATATTCGGTGTCAACACTGGATAAGATACACCGGTTTTTCGTTGGATTCCTTTGAGAACTTCGGTATTATCCCCCATTTGGGGCACCCATTTTGGACTTACAAAGCTGGTTACTTCGATAGATTGAAGGCCAGTTTCAGAAAGCTTGTCAATGAGAGAGATTTTAGTTACGGCAGGAAGTAGGGTTGGCTCGTTTTGTAGTCCATCACGGGGACCAACTTCGACTATTCGCACTTCGGATGGAATGGCGGGGATTAAAGTTCGCTTAACAAGAAAAGAGATAAAAGTACTATGAATTACAAAGTAAGATTCATTTACTTACAACGGAGTAGGACCTGCTTAATTTTTGAGATAAAAGCTGCGAAATTCTCCTCGAAAACATTTTGTGGAGTTGGACTTTTATATATAAAAACAAAATCTGAAATGCTATTGAACTAGATCAAAAACGATAAGCAAAGAGACGTTTGTCAAACGACGTCACAGACGTAACGTAACATATGATCGACGGAACGATCAAGCTATTTACAGGGTAATGCAAATTTGTAGCATTTTCAATGAACTTATTACTACGCTTCCACATAGAATTGATTCACGCTTCAATTCAATTTAGTGCCAGTGTATACCTTGATCGAATTGAAATAGGACTGCCCGTTGCCCGTTCGGATACTACCTTGGTAGCTGTCCTCCTGTTTTGTAACTATCGCATCGATTACATCGACTGAGAAACAGTGCGAATCGGAACGAAATCTTACTAAGTTCATAGGATTTCATTCCATTTTCCACTGTTTATCACCCTGCTTTTATCAAGGCGATAGTTACAGAACAAGGGCACTGGATCGATTCGAAAAGGTAAGTGTAAAAGGTGAGTAATCGGTAAACGAGTGTGTTGGTGTGGGGTTTTCTTTAAGTTAACCAGTGGAAATTGCACACACACACACACACAAACTTACATGCATACTGTGTACCCGCTTCGATTCCAATTGAATTTGATTACCCGATTCGGTGAGGTAAGTAGATACCTGTGCCCCTGTTCTGTAACTACCGTCTCGATAAAAGCCGGCGATAAACGGTGAAAAATGGAACGAAATTCTATGAATTTAGTAGGTTTTCGTATGTTTTATCGCTGTTTTTCGATCGATGTTATCGATTCGATATTTACAGAAAAGTGGCACTGCATCGCAATCGGAATCATAATCCGATTCGATTGTCGGATCCTAAGCGGAAACCTGATAATGTTTAAAATGTCAATTAATTTAAAGTAATATTAAAATTAAGGGGTTGTAACCATGTAAAGGCTAAAAACAAGTTTTTTTCTGGATTTTTTTAAATAGATTTTGGCAAAAAGATTTTGCAAATAATATACTAATAGATATATGACAACTCTTCGAAAGAACAAAAAAAAAAAAAAATTATTTGAAATTTAAAACTAAATGGCGGCTGTAGAACATCATAGTAGTTTGAAAAGATGTTCTATGACCGGACACATTACGAAGCCCCGTCAGTATCTGGAATAATAAAAAAAATTTCATAATCTACGTCCATTTTGCTAGTAAAGTAAAAAGTAAGAAAAAAGGAAATAGACACCAGATGCAAAAATCATTCTTGTCTGATAGAAAGAGAGAGAAGACACGTCTAGTCTCTAGTTATAGGATGCGCATGAAAAAATTATAGGTACAGATAAACATGCTCATCTGCACCTATAATTTTTCATCTGCAGCCATAATCTCAATCATTTCTCTTTTTAAATTTTGTGTTTTATAATCTTTATCCGTCCCGCTTTCCTTTTTTGCACTTTTCTAGTAGCAGATGCATGAAATAATAGTTTAATATCAATTTTTCACAATATGGCGACCATTGAAACAAAAAGTTGCATTTTTGACCACAAAAAAAAAAATTAAATTTAATTGCTCATAACTTTTTTTAAAAATTTCTCAAATCGTGTGTACTTACTTCATTTGATAATCATCTCAAAAAGCTTTCATGATTCTAGAAATTTCCTTTAAATAAAAATATTTCCTTTGAATAAAAGCCGGCGATAAACGGCGGAAAATGGAACGAAATACTATCCTATCAAATTCATAGCACTTTGTTCCATTTCTCACCGTTTATCGCCTGCTTTTATCGAGGCGATAGTTACTCTTATGTAACTTTCCATTGGACAAAAAGAACCGACCAATGCCCCTGTTCTGTAACTATCGCCTCGGCGGCAAACGGTGGCAAATGGAACGAAATTCTATGAATTTAGTAGGATTTCGTTTCATTTTCCACCGTTTATCGCCTGCTTTTATCGAGGCGATAGTTACAGAACAGGGGCACAGGAGCGTCCAGAAGCATTCTCAAACCGTTCCATTTGTGCAAGAAGATAGCTTCTCGTGATTCTGAGGAGTGACAGCCGCTTCTCGATTTGAAGTGAGAATCGACTCAAGAAGCACTAACACATGTTACTCAAATATCAAAAACAAAGTTTTCTTCAAGGAATATTTTTTAAGAGCCATAGGTGTTTCACTCACACAAATGGAATTACGTTAAACTGAAGAGAAATTATTTTGGGTGTTCATTTGGTTTTTAAAATGAGTGAAACCAATGAAAAGCGACATTAGTTTTGCTCATGTCGCGGTACAGCTCATGCAGTTCTTTGTCGGATCTTCTTCTCAACAAATTGTCTTCATACACGGAACCAAAGATCTGTTGGAGTATTTTTTCTCGAAATGACCAAGAGTTTCAAAGGTGGTTGGGCGTTAATTATTGAGGAAAGCTCAACTTTACATTGGTTTCGCTCGGGAAGAACTTATTTTAAAAACCAATGGAACACCCAAAATTTTTTTTATTTAGTTTAACGTAATTGCCTTTGTGTGAGTGAAACATCTATGGCTCTTAAAAAATATTCCTTGAAGAGATTTTTTTTAACATTTGAGTAACATGCGTGTTAGTGCTTCTTAAGTCGATTCTCACTTCAAATCGAGGAGTGGCTGTCACTCCTCAGAATCATGAGAAACGATCTTTTTGCACCAATTCACAGAGCACAGAGTAGATACATAGTTGATTCTACTCTGTGGGTTTGAGTTGAGAATACTCCTAGACGCTACTGGAAAAGCATGTTTTTTGGGCGGTCGCATTGGAAATTGGATTACTCAGATATAAGTTTTATACCTACTAATCTAAGCATATGCAAATATTGAAAAAGGGACGCAGAGAAACAGAGCAACACTACTCTGTAAGTAATGACTAACTGCCGGAATCTTAATGGTCTCCAAGAGCTTATGGAGAATTTCACAGTCTCAGTAGATGAATTTGACTTAAAAAATAACAATGACCTTCAGCAGTCCAAATCAGAAACAGCTAAATAAATAAACATACAAGCCCCAGGGCCTAGCGCTTTCCTCACAACCATGCCTTGTGAAGAAACGGAGGAGACCTACAATTTTCTGCCGATTCTGAGCGGCTAATCGAGAAAGCGCTTTTCATGACAATGAATTTACTAACGGAGGACTTGCCAATTCCTGGCGAAAAGCGATACCAGTGGAAAAATATGTGTGTCTCTGGTGAAATTCGAACCACAAACCTCTAGGGTCTAGGTTAACAGCAGACATGCTAACCACCACGCCACAGGTAAATAGACCGCCGAGGCAACCTGATGTCAGTTTTGATTATAGAGTGATAATGTTAATGTCGTTTTCCAAAAACAATTTCACTCTTTTCACTCCTTTTTCGTTTATTTTGGAATTCGTTTTAAGCGAAGTGACAGATTTGGAGTGATTGCATTGGTAGTGGTTAACTTGCTAGATTTTTTTTCATGTTAAAGCAGAAAACAAGACTAAAAATCGTTTACTTTAATTTTAAAAACTATTTAATGGTCTTCTGAAGATAATTTATTAAACTATCGCGGTCTTTGTGAGCTGACATTAAATAAATAGAAACTGCGGTTTGCTTTGACAAGCAGTCAGATGACAGTTTGTTTATGTGTTGGTGTTCACTCCCTTGCACCTAAACAGAAGCGGGAGTAAAAAAATCACTCCAAAAGTTGTCTCCAAACCGCATTTTGGAAAACGTTCGGGAGTGATTTGGAGACCTTATCTGTCAGATCTGACATAAAAACTCTCCAATTCACTCCCGATTTGGTTTTTGGAAAACGACATAAGAGTGAGTTAGTGTGATTATTGGAAGAGTTGAAATCGAATAAAGTAGAGATCGAACAAAAGTGGCAGAATTAAATTGAAAGGTAAAGTTTTATTTTGCGAACTAAGCGCACGTTATATTCATTTTTAATTTTTAATTAATTAATTTAATGTTAAGAGTGAGTTAATGTGATTATTGGTAGAGTTGAAATCGAATAAAGTAGAGATCGAATAAAAGTGGTAGAATTAAATTGAAAGGTAAAGTTTTATTACTAAGCGCACGTTACAATACCATCGTAGATGATGTAGGCGAAACTCTGGTCTGCGATGTTTTGATTTCTAGTACAGAAAATGAATTCGCAACACCTGTGTCCCTGTTCTGTAACTATCGCCTCGGCGATAAATGGTAGAAAATGAAAGAAAATTCTATGAATTTAGTAGGATTTCGTTCCATTTTCCACCGTTTTTCGCCTGCTTTTATCGAGGCGATAGTTACAGAACAGGGGCACTCGTCCATCAAGAACAGCGAAGCGAGGATATACTAGATTTCGGGTTATTGAATTGTTCGGGGATACCACGTAAAAAACAGAAACGCGCTGCTTACTTTACCTCAGGGTGGTGTGGAAATAAGTTTTTTTTTTACCAAAACGTGTGTTGAAGTACACTTTGCGGCGCTCGTACATCAAAACTATTGACATTATGAAAAAATAGATAGATATGTAAACTGTAGGAAATTGTCTCTAGTTTCATTTTGTATATGACCAGACTATTTTTTTCGTAAAATGAGTCGGGAGGGAGATATTCCCTGAAAACCAATTTTCCAATATGGCGATGCGAGCGGCAAAAATACGAGGTGGCAAAGTTGAAATTCGGACAGAGCACATCAAAATCTATAAAACTACCAGTTTTAAAAACTCCCGGAAAGCTTTCTAGGTAACCGCTATTTTTCATACCAAATGACTTTACTACTTCCGTGTTTCCGAAATAACCAGTAGCGTCGCATAACAATCATGTTTAAACTGTTGACCACACCAGTAAAGGAAAAAAGGGCAGAGAGAATTCCGTATTATCAGCAGGTGGAACGTAAGATCCCTTAACGCCCTAAACTGCTGCTTATGAGATAAAAACGTCCGATCACAGAGAAAATGAAAAGTTGCGATATATGTACATATACTGCGACTGCTATAATTTATCGTTTGTCTTTCCAAAATGCCTCTTAAAAACTCCGTCAGCTAAGTCATCTTTTGAGATATCCTAAGTAGATTGTGAAAATCTATGCAAAATGGATCTTTTCAACTTGCTCACATCCAATTTGGGGAGTTTGTGCACTGAAAAAATTCCATACCCCAGCTACAAGATACTGAAAAATATAGCGAGTTTGTCAAAAAGAACTTACTTATTATCACTTATTACGTTCAAAAAATAAAATATACCATCTTACAGAAAATATATCACGTACAACTCAGCCAGCGACCATGAGGTGGTTGGCACCACCGGACTCAGTTGAAATAATCATGTTCATAAAATGTTTGTAATTTTAATTTATTTATCTATTATATCCGAAAAAATATTTTAAATCATCACATAAGTCAATAAATTTTTTTTATTTATTATATTTAATTATGTACTGTACAATCAATCAATAAAGTGTTGTTTCCACATACGAAACTGAAGTCTGATCAAAGCAATTTCTGTTAAAATTTGAAACTAATCAAATAAATAAAATTCAAGACAACACCACAGCTGTTAAACTAAAATACCTAGTTTTCTTAGTAAAATTAACACTTAGATAGAAAAAAATTAAAATAATTTCTCAAGAAAAAAACATTCAATCCTTAATTCAATTAAATAAACTAATCCATGATTAAAGTACAATTTTGAGGATTAAATCCTTTTACAAGTACACACAAAATCGCATCGCAATACATCTCCAATACGCTGCTATTAAATCTTACATTTTTTCTCCTTCTTTCATTTTTATTTTATTTACTAAAAAATACATAAAGCATGTAAATTTTAGTTACATATAAAATTTTTAAAATAATTCTTCTATAAATTCTTGCCGTAAAAGCCTAATAGTCTAATACGCGTCGATACAGGACTTTGGACATGCTCCAATATTTCCATCTAATTTTTATTTTTGAGTTGATTTTTTTTTTAAATTTTCAGTTAACAATTTGTTTTATATTTATTGTTACACACAAAGATGATTACATTCAAATGTTTTATGTTTTCAAACCAAACCAAAGAGAGAAAGAAA
Organism: Melanostoma mellinum; assembly: GCA_914767635.1. Taxonomy (NCBI): domain Eukaryota; kingdom Metazoa; phylum Arthropoda; class Insecta; order Diptera; family Syrphidae; genus Melanostoma; species Melanostoma mellinum. Next base: position 146,786,954 of record OU612059.1, on the reverse strand, counting down.
AAAGAGAAGAAACCATTAATGGACGACATAAATTCAAATTTAGTTTGTTGGATATATAATTTTCGTTTTGAAATAATGTTTTTGAATATGTAATGGTATGATATAAAAATCTTTTTTGTCATTTTTTGATTTATTGCGTTAGGTGTCAAAGAATTTTGTCTTTTGCAGTTTTGAATTTATAAATGCGTGGTGTAATGTGTGTTGAGGTTCTGTTGAAATGATTAAACAAATTATAAAATGAAGAAACGTACATAAGTACAAAAAATAATAAATAAAAGCAAATATCTAAAATAACTTGAAAAAATCATACAGTTCACAAAAAAGGTTTAAGCAAAAATTGCAAAACTAGAAGAACAAGAACAAGCTTTTGAACAAGAATATATAAAAATTCTGAATGAATTCAATGAAACTTATTTGAACAGTTAATTTATAACAAAAAACAAACAAAGAGCGGCAGTTCAGAGAAAGAATCAATAGGTGCTGCAACGGTTACGATTTATACTTATTTATATTTTCAAATTTATTTTGTTCAATAATAAATGAGCCTTTAAATTAAGTCTGGAATCAATAATCATGGAAAGTTGTAAATAGACAAAAATAAAACTGAAGACAACAAAGAAAACTTTTTATCACCTGGCCCAGATTCCGCAAGAGTGAGTTCTAAAAACTCACACTCAGGGCTCTCGAAAAGAGACAGCCCTGGGCCCAGATTCCGCAACCGTGAATTTTTATTAGGTTCGTTGGTAGAACTTTACCCAGGGTTTACCCAGGTTTCCTTGACAACCAGCTTTCAAAAAACGATAAACCAAGAAATCACCACACGTTCCTGTCATTTAAACAAAAATACATGCCATTTGACAGTCTTGTTCATTACCTAAACTCGCCCCAGAAAAAACCTAGCGAGGCAAACCCAGGGCTCAAAAAACACTCAGTTTGACATTCAGGGCGAGTTTAGGTTTTTCAAAAAAACGCTTTGAGGCGACCCCAGGGCTTCAACGAACGAACCTATTGTGTACACGAAATATTGTGCACACTCTCAAATTTGGATTCGGCAAGGGTGAAAGTGAATCTTTTTCACAGAAGACGTGTACATTATTCTTCGAACTTACTCACGGTATTTCAGAGCGTGAGTTTCCAGACAACCGTGAGGATGAGCTTTTAAATTTGTTTTGCGGAATAAGGCGCCTGAAAACGCACGCTTTGAAAACAGTGATCAAATTTGAAAAATAGATAGTGTACACTCTTAACATTGAAAGGATAAACTTCAACACCATTGGGTTTCAAATGATGCAAAAAATAGCTCACGTTTGACTAGCCAATGTAAAGCTCAATGAACTCAGTGCAGTGATTTTGAGTTAAACAAACCACAAACTCCACGATCTGTCCCTACACGACGTATAGACTTCCGCATTTATTGACCCTTTTACAAAGCCTCTCTCGGAAGAAAGTGCTTCTTCAAAATAGTAAATAGAAATAGTTTTGGTAAATAAAAACTTGGAGCGCTTTTAATGGTGAGTAGAATTGAAACATATTAAAAATGTTAACAATGTAAAACAACATAAAATGCTAATTCGAAGGGATGAAGCCCTCAAAGATGCTGTAAGATTGCTTTGGTGGTCGTTCTAACATTTTTATATTCTTGTAATTCACAATGCGGTCTTTGAAATTCGTAACAAAGGCCCAGCTTTTTTGCGGGAAAATAATTTATTACTACCTATTATCAAAATACTTTCAGTGACAGTGTAAACTTAGCATATAATCCAACTCCTTGGCTAAAAACTTTAGACCCAACAGTCCTACCCCTTTCGCGTTTGAAACTCAGGAACACTACAAGCATATCCTGTGTCTCAGATGCAGCATGTCTACAAAGGCTTCAAAATCTTGTCAACAGGATCGAATATGCACTTGACAAGAAAGATTTTGACAATGCAAGTTCTGTTCTGATAGCGTGTGCAACGCTGCCAGGAAAAATGGTGTTGGCGAATCATTAGTCTTATGGGTTGAATCAATGCTAATGAATACAACATCGATATTTGAAGCGGAGTGTGGACAATATGTTATAACAGGAGTGAATAGCTGTCCAGAACGCTGTGTTCATATGTATTTTCTGTGGTGCATGCTGATCGACTCTCTACTTAAAATGGTCAATGGATCTAACGTTCACGCTCAAGCATATGCCGACGAAGTCACCGTTTTTTGGGTCCGGCGTTTAAGCTGAATGTTCCAAAGTCATCGCTGGATTCGATGGACAATTGGTGTCCCTGTCAAGCAGCTGGTTGGCTGGTTTTAACCAGTTAAAAGCGTCAACATTTCCTTCTCGAATAAAGTCAAACATCTTGGAGTAATCCAAGATATCAGCCTTCTGAAATGAAAGTATCTCCTTCCTCAACAAGGCTGACAGAAATGCGCTAGACCCAGGGGATCCTTATTTATTGTTTCTACTTTTGAACTTTTACTCCAGATGGTGCTCTCCACGCACTGTTAAATTTTCCGCCCTTTGATACCTACCAATAGGAGCTTTGAAAATCGCCCAAGCAGCATATCTTCTAACTCACGTCTAATTAATATGCCGTCCAATACAATAATCTTAAGGCTCAAACTGCGTCTACAATACACGGCGTAGTTTCCTTCGGCTCAGGACTTCGCCTTCACGGATGGTTCCAAAACCGATAATTGAACTCGGGCTAGTGCCTTTATGGAGAGCGATGACATACAACTACAGCGGTGATGCATGCTATCCAAATGGCTATACATTACGAAGAATGGCTAGATCGGAAGAAGTATTCGTGCCTGCATTAGCAGGCACAAACCCTCTGAATGTGATCGGAAAACTAAATTCTTTAACAGTTGTTTTGGTTTCAGGCCAGCGCAACGCTTAGATCTGTCACAATTGTAAATGACTTGCCTCCGTTGGATGCAGACAAACTAAATGTATGTTCCACAACGTTTAAGACAGCTTCAACATTTTTACTTTCCTATAGCAGGAAAGACTGCGAATATGGCATTTTCTTTCACCAACCAATTAAACGTGCTATAGGTTTGAGTGATACCATGTTCTGTGAATTCTGCTTAACAAATGATAACACCATGAAAAGCTTCTCCTTCGTTTTCTCGAATCAGAGTAGAGATACTCGGCGCAGACAGACCTAGGCTGTTTATCATGGCAGTTTCTTCTAGCTTTTCTATAAACATCTGCTAAGCTATAACAAAAGAAGGCAGCTAGTGCTATGGATCAGTTTTTAGGTCTGAGTGCTTCAGTTAGTATTTAAAAAGCTGCGACAGTCACAATGTCACAAATTCAAACGTAAATAAACTGATGGAAACCTCAATAGCTTTAATTTCAAACCTCTCAAGGAATGAGTCAAAAGTAAGTAGCCCATTTCCAATATAAGACTTAACAAAAATTGGGATCGAATTACCGCATCAGTGGATAAGTGGCATTGGCTTTCGAAAATTACAAACTATAAGTAGGCTACACATCTGTCTAATCAAACCGTTCAATTAATGATGATAGAATGTTAAATTATAGAGCTAGATTGCTCGATAACTTGATTCGCAAGGTCAAACTAACTCAATCTTTGAATTCAGTCTTTGAATTCCTACAAAATTAAAAATAATTACAAAAATGTATGTATTTAAAAAGTTTTATTTCATAATTTATACTTAAAATCACAAATTTTTATATGGTAAAATCACAAAAAAAAGTTAGCTTACTGTGCACAAAGAGGGACTTTTTAGAATTTAAAACAAACAAATATTTGAATATAAGTTTAGCTGGAATAAAACATACAAGAAGCCCACTCTTGAAGGAAATAACTAGTGAAAAATTAAAAATAACAACAAATCTTAAATTTAAGTTGAATGAGATTTTTGTTCATCCTCAAATAATAAGATTTAAAAAACACATAAAACAACTCAATGTCGCCTGTTTTCCAAATGCTTGCCACCCTGAAATTATATAAACAAAAACAGAACGAAACAAAATAAAAAAATGAAAAAAACAATTAAAACAAATGAATATACAGGGTGATTCGCATAAGGTGTGACAAAAAGATAGGGTGTGTAGGTTGGACCTAGACAAGCAAAAAATCGTATAGGAGGGGGGGGTCCATTTTCCCCCGTTTAGGCGGGAGGGGCAATTTAAGAAAAAAGTCACTAAAAATTGGAAAAAAATTATTTAAAAATAACGGTAGTACTTACAGAGTCGTACTATAGCATTTTGAAAAGCCAAAAACTTAAACATTAATTTAAATTTAAAACTAAGTTGTTCAAGTAAATAGTTTTTGAAATATTAATTTTCAAAGTCAAAATTTTGAAAAAAAAACATAATTTTTTTTCTTAAAACCACTTTTTTTCCAAATTTTACGTTATTAAGTAGTATTTTTCTAGCTTATTTTCAATGCTCTTATTTATTTTTGATCAAACACAAAAAACCGGATGTCAAAATAACTTGTAGTTTTTGAGAAAACCAAAAATTACAAAAACGACTTTTGTCAAAATTTTTTTTTTTAAGTTTTTTTTTTTCGTTATTGGATTCTTTCAACTATCTCAGTGCAAGATTTCAAACAAGATGGTGTTCTTCGGTGAGAGTTGTTGGTTTCCTGCTTCGATTCAAAGACGTTATTCGGAAAATTCCAATTGAAAAAGCGAAGTTTATAACGCCTTCTGAATACCGTCGCGCTGAAAATTGGATCTTCCGAAAAATTCAAGCTGATTCTTTCCCTGATGATGTCATATCTCTTCAAAGGACCGGGTGTGTTAAGCATAGTAGTTCCATTCTGAGCTTACCACCATATTTAGACGAAGATGGTACGATTCGAATGAGTTCCAGAGCGCAAAAAGCTAACATTTCTTATGCCACAAGAAACCCAGCCATTCTCCCGAACAATCATCCTTTGATTGATTTGCTCATTCAACATCACCACCAGAGAAATTTTCATATTGGAACTTCAGACATCCGTGAAAGCACGTGGATAATTTTTATTCGCAAGGCTGTTGAAAGAGTAAGATCGAAATGCTTTGAATGCAAACGTCGTAAAGTGATGCCTGTTATGCCACTTATGGGTCAATTACCCGAAGCCCGACTAGCCTTTGAGTCAAAACCATTCACTCATGTCGGTGTCGACTGTTTTGGACCTCTTTTTTGGTGAAATATGGACGGCACGGTAAAAAAGATATGGGATGATCTTTACATGTCTTACTTTTAGAGCGGTACAAATAGAGCTTCTGAACGATCTTAGCTTAGATCAATGTACGATGGCTGTAAGACGTTTCATCATTAACAGAGTTGTGACCCGATATTTGTATAGTGATAATGGCCTTAATTTTATTGGCACAAGTAATCTGCTTGAAAAAGATGCTAGAGAGATGGAATCACAGCTTCGTGAATTCGTGGCCAAATATGAGGGCATCGTTTGGAGATTTATTCCAGCATATTCTCCATGGATGGGAGGAGCATGGGAAAGATTAATTCAGTCTATCAAAAAGAGCGTAAGTTGCATTTTAAAAGACATATAGTTCCCCGTGAAGATGACCTACGAAACGCGTTAATGGGAGCTCAAGCTCAAATAAATCGTCGCCCATTAACACATATTCCCGTGGACCACGAGGATCCAACTCCGCTTACGCCAAACACTATGCTTTTTGGAGAAGATGAAAAAAATGTGACTGCACCCGGAGTTTTCACCGAAAAAGATGTCTGCAGCAAGCTTTACAGTAGACGATCCATACATTTAATGTCTGCACTTGTAAAGCGTTGGTATATGGAATATTTGCCAGAAATCACCAGAAGGACAAAGTGGTACAAGAATACAAAACAAGTAGAAGTCAATGATGCTGTCGTTTTAATTGAACCGGATCAAATTCGTTCTGCCTGGAAATTGGGTCGCGTAGTTAAAATATATCCTGGGCCAGATAATGTCGTTCGAATGGCTGATGTCAAATTATCTAATGGATCAATAAAGTTGAAGAGATCAGTGGGAAGGCTTGCTGTTCTAGATTTAAGGTCTTCACTGTAGTTCTCAGACGGCCCCCGGAATGTTCTCAAGCCATTTTTTTTTATTTCTTTCTTATTTCCTTTTAATTCAAATTTCTATTCACTCATCATTCAAATAACTACTTGTTGTATTTTCTACTTTGCATTTTTTGATTTGATCGCATGCTCTGGTTTTTTTTTTTTGTTTCATTATTTAATTTTTTCTCAAATAATTTCATTTCATTCTGTGTTCTAATTTCGTTCGAGTTTAGTTGTTTCCTTATTGAAGATAAATAATTAATTGTAGTTCATTGTTCACCATTTTTTCGTTACCAATTTGTAAGTTCTTTTATTCTTGTATATATTGTTCATTAATTTATTTATAATTTATAGAAAATAGAATCGTTTAGAAACCAGAAGATTTGGTTTGATATTTATCTTTTGGATTCACGTTGGTGTAACAACAGGAATACCTACATTTTATCAGTACATGTTTAAATTAGACTTGATTTAAGCAATGTACGCCAAGTAAACCAAATTTTTTTATTTTGGTTGTTTTTTTTCTTTTAGATTTCATTATTCAAGTTCAAGTTTCCATCAACTTCAACAAAAATCTTATTGTTGTTTTTTGTTTTTAAATAATTAAGTTATTTATAATTTCATTTCTTTTTAAAAAACAGTCATCAAAATATGGACTTTATTAAAAAACCGAGTGTCAATAAAGTGAAAAATTTATTTCATTAGGAATTCGTTCATCATTTATTTAGTTTGACCTCTATGTTCAAGAAGCGGCAGCAAACAGCGCACTTAGTCTAAATCAGTGTAAGGTCAGGACAACCAGCCCCGCACAGATTTTATCACGATACGCAGACAACAAAATCTGCACGGATTACATAGCTCCATACCTGTGACTTTAAAAAATGCTTCTTAACCAGCTTCACCAATAGACAGGATTGGGAGAATGAAACACCTCACACGAACGAGACGTCTATATCAATTTATGCCGACGACGCGACGCGACGGCTCAAAAATGGAACTTGGGACAGGTGCAGGTTTTTTTTTAGAAAGCCTAAACCTAGCCAGTTCATTCAGACTTCCAAATCACAGCAGCATCTTCCAAGCCGAGATCTTGGCAGCTACAAACGCTGGAAAACAGGTGTGCATGATGGCGCTATCACATACTGATATCACTTTTTTCATTGATAGCCAAGCAGCAGTTAAAGCGATTTCTGCCACTCTTGTCAAATCAAAGCTTGTTTCTTGCTGTCGCGAAGAGCTTAGGGTTCTTGGCACACAACATTGCGTTAGACTCTGCTGGGTTCCTGGTCACAGGGAAACGAAAAAGCGGACGAACTAGCGAGAAAAGGATCAGCACTTGACCCTCTCATTGATCAATCAATTACGATTCCACCCTGTGAAATTAAACAGATCACTGGTAACGAAATAATGCAAAAATCCAATGGAATGCCTAGATTCCTGTTACTTCTGGAAACTATGGCCGAAATACGATAAAAACGGATCTGAAAAGCTACTATCATTGAATAGGCCTTCACTACGATTGCTTATCAGTATCATAACTGGACACAACCTACTAGGTTACCACAAAAAGAAAATGGGTCTTTGCACCGATGATTTGTGCAGAGAATGCAATGACTCATCACTGCACAGCAATCTGCCACACCAGGAAAAAATTTCTAGGCAATTATTTTTTCAATGAACTAGAAGAATTTATCAGACATTCCAAGAAATAGTCTGTTGAACTTCATTAAGGCCACAAAGTGGTATAAAACTAACCAAACATAACCCTAGATTGAGTACGGCTTCTTTAAAAGTTTTAAGCTCAAAATTATAATAATACTGTAACGTGCGCTTAGTTCGCAAAAATAAAACTCTACCTTTCAATTTAATTCTACCACTTTATTCAGTATCTACTTTCGATATACACTTTATTCGAACTCAACTCAATTACGTTTATTCAATATTCACACTATCACTTTCTAAATAAAACTGACCTCTGGTTGCGTCAGCTCCCTCTTTATATAGAAGTGCGAAACATCGAGAGATTTCTAGTAGTTTTTCTATGAACCATGATGTCTAGACAAGTTCCCCTCCCGGTATTTTTCGGCACACACACACACTCACTCACAAACAACGTCTTCCATTATAGCACTCCATTATAGCGTTGCCAGCACTTGTGTTTTCGGTTTAACGTTTTCAATTAGGAAATTAGCATGAAATGTTAGGTGCACATTACACTGCCCCCTCCTTAAGATTGTTCGTCCCGAATAATTCCATTTGCAGCCTCCCCACTATATCGATGCAGCCGGTCACAATGCACTACTTTTAACTTGCCTCTTAGTCCTCTTTGGATGCGGTAGACCACGTCGTTAATCCACGTGACAACAGTATAATGACCTTCCCAGTTCTGCTGAAGTTTCAGTGACAATCCCTTTTGACGATGAGGATCATAAAGCCACACACGATCTCCTGCTCGGAATCCTGCCGTTGTCGCTTCTGTGTCGTACCGTGTCTTCATCCGGTCGCTGTAGGTTTTCATCCGTTCCCTTGTTCTTTTATGGATGTCAGCGAGTCTCTCCTTGAGGTCGTCCACATACTCGTTCGGGTCCTGTGGCTCCTCTGTGGGGCATCCAAATTTAAGTTCGCTGGGCAGCCGCATGGTTTTCCCGAACAGGATGTCAGATGGTGTTTGTCCTGTCGAGCTATGTACTGCACTTCTATATGCCATCAGGAATAGCGGTACGTGCCTATCCCAATCTCTTTGGTAGTCGCCTACGACCTTGGTGAGGTGTTCTTTCAAGGTCCGGTTGAATCCCATCCCATCAGATTGTGGATGAAGCGGTGTGGTTCTTGTCTTCTTAATGCCTAGTAGTCCGCACACTCCTTGGAAGATGTTTGACTCAAAGTTCCTCCCTTGGTCGGAATGGAGTTCCATAGGCACGCCAAACCTACTCACCCAGTTAAACACAATCTGGTCGACCACCGTTTTGGCTTCTTGATTTGGGATGGCATACGCCTCAGGCCACTTACTAAAATAGTCCATCACGACCAGAATGTACTTATTTCCAGCGTTGGTCTCTGGAAAAGGCCCAGCCACATGTCACATGTTCGGCACCACCTCTCCACGTCATCTCTAGCATGTAACCAGTAGAACCGATGTCGCACCTTCTCCATTGTTTTGTTTACTCCCACGTGGCCTCCAGAAGGTCCGTCGTGCATCTCCCGAAGAACTTCACTGACTTTCGATTGCGGTACGATCAGCTGCATCACATATGACTTACCGTCAGCGGATTCCCATCTTCGCCTGAGGACACCTTCTTGCACATTGAGTCCCACTGTGCCCAATAGGCTTTGAGAACTGGACTCCTGTCAGAAATGTCTGCCCATTCAGGTTTCTCTTCATTTTCTTTCCATGCGAGAATGGGTTCGATATCTGGATCCTCCTGTTGAGCAGTCCTCACTTCCTCATTGCTCCATCCGCATATTGGGTCAGCTCTTAGTCGCTGAGCGGTAATATTTTCTTTTTCTTCTTGCCGCCTACAATGCTTGCAATCCACTTTGCAAGGTCTTCGGGATAATGCGTCAGCGTTTGAGTGCAACTTTCCTCTGCGGTGTTGAATCTGGTAATCATAGACTGCAGTCTTTCTATCCACCTTGCGACTAGACCTTCTGGATTTTTGAAGTTCAACAGCCAGTTCAGAGCACCATGGTCTGTCCGCAGAAGGAATTTCTGTCCATAGATGTACTTATGGAAGTGCTTTGTTGCCAAGATAAGAGCTAGCAGTTCCCTTCTGGTCACACAGTAGTTTCTTTCGGGCTTCGAGAGGACCTTGCTGTAATATGCCACCACTTTCTCTTCGCCATCATGCACTTGGGATAGTACCGCCCCGATTCCAACATTGCTTGCATCTGAGTCGATGATGAATGTTTTGCCAGGTGTTGGATGTGCAAGCACTGGAGCGTTACAGAGGCGGTATTTGAGTTCCTGAAAAGATTTCTCACACTCACCTGACCATTTAAACTGCTCCCTTTTTCGGTGAGCTGATGCAAACTCTTTGCAACTCCAGCAAAGTTCTTAACAAAACGTCGGTAATATGTGGCAAGACCAAGAAAGCTTCGGAGTTGATGTTTGTCCTGTGGTGTTGGCCAATTTTTGACGGAGTCAACTTTTTCAGGATCAGTTTTCACTCCTTGGGAAGAGATGATGTGTCCCAAATACTTGACTTCGGTTTTGAAAAGTGCACATTTTTCCGGATTCAGTTTAAGGTTAGCCTCTCGAAGTCTCTGAAACACGGCTTTTAGGTTCTTGCAATGTTGGTCAAATGTCTTCCCGTAAACAATCACATCGTCCAAGTAGACTAGGCAAGCTTTCCACGTCAGTCCTTGAAGAACGCACTCCATCAAACGCTCGAATGTTGCCGGAGCGTTGCATAGCCCAAACGGCATAACTTTAAACTGCCAGAGCCCATTACCTGTAGAAAACGCCGTCGTTTCCCGATCATCAGGGTGGATATCAACTTGCCTATATCCACTCTTCAAGTCCAGCGTCGAAAACCACTGGGCTCCCTCCATGGCATCCAGGGTATCACTGATCCTCGGCAGGGGATAGCTGTCCTTCTTAGTTACATCATTCAGCCTTCGGTAGTCCACACAAAAACGAGTGCTTCCGTCTTTCTTTTTCACTAGAGCCACTGGTGACGCCCAAGGACTTTTGGAATTTTCGATAAGACTGTCCTTCTTCATTGTTGTTATCATTTCCTCAACCTCACCTTGTTTGGCTAGTGGAAGACGTCTTGCGGGTTGACGAATCGGTCTTGCATCTCCTGTGTTGATGCGATGCTGCACCAACTGTGTCCTACCATATTGTCCCTTTTGCGATGCGAAGATGTCAGTGTACTCTTGTAGGAGATTTTCAGCCATCCTTGTTTGTTGGTGATCAAGGTTGGATGAATTCAGTATTTTAGCTCTGATGGTTTTGAGCTCCTCCGGAGTTATAGTTTTTCTCGGGGCTTCGTCTGTGATCTTCGTAATTGCTGCAACCGATTCGCAACGTCCAACGACTTCTCCTTTCTTCAACCTTACATCGTACGGTCTGGTGTTTAGTAATCGTACGGGGACCATTTTGTTTTTCGGTGCTACCAGTGTTTTCCCAATGATGATGCTTTGGGAGGAACACTCCGAGTCTGGTTCCACCATGAGGTATCGAAGGCTTCCAAACTCACCTTCCAGTTTTGTCCAAGCGAACACTTCAGAAGAAGGAGGCAGAATCAGATCTTCCCTGATGACAGTTCTCAGTGTCGACGTACTTTCGTTCGAATAGGTCATTGGAAGTTCCTTATTTTGGTACTTCAAAACCTGATTACCGATGTCCAAAATAACTCCGTGCTGTTTCATAAAGTCGATTCCAATGATGCACTCGTCACATATATCTGCCACCAGGAATTGATGAGTAAACACTAGATCGGCCAGAAGGATCTTAAGACACACTTCTCCATATACTCTTGCTGCTTCTCCCGTTGCGGTTCTTAGACGGTACGGTAGCTATTGGTGTTATGAAGCCACGTCGTCTTTACCAGGTCTCGACGTACTATGGAGGCTGTGGCACCGGTGTCGATGGTAGCCACATGTTTGTTCCCGTTAATAGTAGTCTCCACAGTCAGACTTTTGTTGTCTCGTTTGGTCTGAGAGACCTGGATGGTGGTTCTGGGGCCATCGATACAAGAAACCAGCCTCTGCCCCTCGAAGTTGGTTCATACTCGTTTCCCTGATGGGAAACGGATTGATGGGCAATGCTGGTGTTGTTGTTACCTTGCTCTGGGTTGGATCTCTTGCTTCCACAATGTTGACAACCGGTTTTATTTGGTGGTAGCCGGCATTTACGCTGTAAGTGCGCGGTCTTGTTGCAGTTACAACATCTTACTGGTCCACTCCGCTGGTTCTTTTGTATTTCTGATCTTTGGCACGAGCATTCTTCGACTATGGCCTCTCTAAGTCGATGTACTCCATGAGAAGCCTGTTCTGCTGCTTCAATTGTCAATGCGAATGCTAAAGTTTCAGAAAGAGTACGTGTTCTAGCAGTTCGCACAGACCTCTGAAGATGTATATCGGAAATGGCACGAACGAAGGACTCAACAGCAAGCTGGTTGATGATTTCTTCTCCAGCATCCGGGTATGCCAGGTGAACCAGTCTTTCGACGTCTGCTTGGAGCTGCTGTAGACTTTCACCCCTTTTCTGGACTCTGTTATTGAGTTGGATTCGGAAGACTTCTTTCAAGTGGCTATCTCCAAAGCGTTTATCTATAGCTGCCACGAGAGAACTGAAATCACCGCTCTTACCAGCTGGAACTGTTTGAAGTAATTCAGCTGCTGGTCCTCTAAGAGCAAGAGTCAGTGCTATGTACTTGTCTTCGTCATCCCAGCCATTTGTTGTCGCGGCTGCCTCAAATTGTCTCTTGTAGACTGGCCAAGAAGACTGTCCATCAAATGTTGGGGGTTTCATCTCCTTTTTCCTTGCAAACTCTCCAGCAGATTCTCGAATTTTTATTTTCCGGATCTGGTCTAATTCCTTGGACAGAACAGAGAACTGGTTATCGCATCGGCTTTCCAAACGATTCTCTACAACAGAAAGCTGTTTTTCCACACCTTCAACTCGTTCGTCAAGGGCACATACATTTTTCTCAATATTACCCAATTTTCCTTCTAGAATGTTTTTCTGAACTTCTAAAACATTCTGTTGCGCCTCAAGTCTTTCGAGAATATTTTGTTGTTCCTTCTTTTGTTCGCTTCGTTGTTCTTCATCCAGCTTCTTTTGCTCGTTTCGTTGTGCTTCAAGTTGTTCGAGAACATTCAGCTGTTCCTTCTTTTGATCGTTTCGTTGCTCTTCCAGACGTCCGAGAATATTCTGCTGTTTCTCTTCAATCAGCTTCTTTTGTTGTTCTAATAAAAGCTTCATCATACTAGAAAAATCTACACTTTCACTTACTTCCTCTTTTTCCACTTCTGTTTCAAAAACAAAAGTGCTTACGTCTTCCCCTTGCTGTTCCAAATAGTTGCGCAAGCGCAGGACGAGCTCATTTTTCGATCCCGCTCCAGAAAGATTTCGCTTACCTAACTCACTTTTAAGCTCAGTGCAGTTGAGCTCTTCCAACAACTTACCCATTTTCACTGTATTTAACTTTTTTTTTTTTTATCAAATAAGTTTTATTTACACTTCTGACACCAATGTAACGTGCGCTTAGTTCGCAAAAATAAAACTCTACCTTTCAATTTAATTCGACCACTTTATTCAGTATCTACTTTTGATATACACTTTATTCGAACTCAACTCAATTACGTTTATTCAATATTCACACTATCACTTTCTAAATAAAACTGACCTCTGGTTGCGTCAGCTCCCTCTTTATATAGAAGTGCGAAACATCGAGAGATTTATAGTAGTTTTTCTATGAACCATGATGTCTAGACAAGTTCCCCTCCCGGTTTTTTTCGGCACACACACACACTCACTCACAAACAACGTCTTCCATTATAGCACTCCATTATAGCGTTGCCAGCACTTGTGTTTTCGGTTTAACGTTTTCAAGGAAATTAGCATGAAATGTTGGGTGCACATTACAATTGTTGGAATAATAATTTTATTTGAATAATTTAGTATTGGCAATATGGGCTTCCACTGGAAATTGTATACCATGTAATAATGAATTCTTATATACCTAGACCAGGACTTCTTAAACTATGGGTCGCGACCCCAAAAGGGGTCGCGTAGGAAAATTCTGGGGTCGCGAGAGATTTTCAAGTTAAATATTTAAGGGAGGTTTCCCATCCAAAATTATGATATACCTATGCTATGCTATATAATGTTTACTTTAGCCTCTGCACAATGCATGCATATGTTTCAGAAAAAATTTAGGTTTTTTTTTTTATATTTCCTTCAACTCGACAAGCAAATATCTAAATATAGAAAACACATACATCAAATGCGCTGTCGTGTGCCACAGCAACAATCAAAGTAATTACAAAAATTATTGTAGATCACTTAAAAGCGCTAGAAAAACAGTTCCGTTCATATTTTATATTAAATATTGATTTCAAAAAGGTAGCTTGGATTCAAAAGCCGTTTTGGATTGGCTTAAGCGAGATTGATCACCTGCCACTTAAACTCAAGAGGAATTTGCTGAGCTTTCGAGTGACTCAAACTTAAAACTACAATTTGAAAAAAAGCCCTTGACTGAATTTTGGATCGGAACTAGAACTGAATTTCCTACAATCGCTGATATGGCTTTAAATGTTCTCCTGCCATTCAACACCACATATTTATGTGAAGTCACTTTCTCGGCTTTAACACATATTAAATCTGAATATCGTTCATCGCTAAAAAATGTTGAAGAGGTCTTACGTCCAGCAGTGTCAAACATTCCACCAAGATTTAATTTGCTATGAAATAAAAAACAGGCACATCCATCTCATTAGTTTAATTTAAAATTAATACTTACCACTTAACGACTCGAATATTTTCGAGCGCACTAAGACGATCAGAACTCCCTTTTATTTTTTTTTTGTATGTTTCTAAATTAATTCTAAAACTATATCTTTTCATACATATGTACATTTAAATTGTTACCTAGTAAATAAATCAACAGAAAATATTTATTTATCTTTCTTTCATATCTATATGGGGTCGCCAGGAAACTCGCAATCATAAATGGGGTCGTGAATTAAAAAAGTTTAAGAAGCCCTGACCTAGACAATACATATTCTAATAAAGTAGTCTTTCTCTCATTTTCAAACACGACGGTTGTCTTTCTCTTCGAGTATATAAGTTTACAGGTTATGGGCCCAGCTCACGTGTACTTAAGAGCAGTATAAGATTAAAGTTTTTTTTGGTTCAAAATGGAGGTTGAAAGTTTTAAAATAGAAAAATTGCTTGATTCTGAGCAATATTCGATATGGAAATTTCAAGTTCAGATTTTACTGAAAGCCTCAGGTCTTTTTGAACAGGTAAATGGTCTGAGCAGTCGACAAGTGAAAGGGGAAACTGAGACCAAGGTAACTTTTGATAATCGGTTAACAAATTGGATGAAAATCGATAGCAAGGCTCAACGCATAATTGCAACGAGCGTAGGCTCAACACCGCTTCGCCACATCATTAACTGCAGCACTTCTCAGGAGATGTGGACGAAGCTAAAGGCGGTATATGAACACTCTTCTAGTACGAATGTTCACTTGCTACTACAAAAATTTTATAGCTTCGAAAAGGAGCCAGATGATGACGTTGCGACTCACATCTCAAAGTTGGAAAACATTGTTAGGCAGCTTCGAGATGTTGGTGAGCAGGTTTCCGACAGCATGGTAATCACAAAGGTGTTAATGACTCTCCCTGAAAGTTTCCAACATTTTTTTTGTGCTTGGGAGTCCACGGCAAAGGAACAGCAGACGTTGGAGAATCTGACGTCACGGTTGGTGATGGAGGAAACACGCATGCATTCACATTCATCTAATTCAGGTAATTCCATTAAAAGCACAGCCTTAATTGCAAAGCAGAAGTATAAGAAGCAACAACAGAAAGTCTCCAAACCTGGAAAGTGCTTTAGGTGCAATGAATCGGGTCATTGGAAAAGGGACTGTCCAAAAAAATTTGTTGATAAAAACAAAATTGGAAACCGGAATGAAGTACAAAGGGGGGAGGCACTCATGTGTAATTCTGAGTTATGCTCTGTGCATGACTGGGCTGCAAGTGCAGGTGAGGTTGATATGGGAAGAAATGCTTTTTCTGATGTTGATGAAGTGAGGGCTGGAACTTCAAGTGAGGTAAAAGGGGCAGAATATACATTTTGTGATCGTGATGAATTGAAGACTGGAAGTGGAAAAGAACAGAAAGGAAAGAATAATTACTTCGCTGATATGAATCAAGCTAAGGTTGAGAAGAGAAGTGACAGGCGAAAGGAAAACATATCGATGAGTACATGCAATGCGCTGATAATGAATTCTGGTGAAATTGATGATAATTGGTATCTCGACTCCGGTGCAAGTGACCATATGACCCATGAAAGAGACTGGTTTGTGCGCTTTGAAAGGTTTCCTGACCCAATCGACATAAAAGTAGGAAGTGGTCAAAAGATTTCGGCACTGGGAATAGGTGATATAAATATTTTATCCTACAATGGCAAACAGTGGTGTGAAAAACATCTCTCAAACGTGTTGTATGTGCCAAACATTTCCGTACATCTTTTTTCTCAAAGTCGTGCTTTGGATAAGGGTCTCAAATTTATGTCTGACAGTTTGCGATGTCAATTCAAGAAAGACGATGGATCTGTTGTGGCAGTGGGAGAGCGAAAGGGGCAGTTGTTCAAAATGTGTTTTATTGTTCAGGATACTGTTGATCATAAAGCAATGCTCTCATCTTCCAAAGATATGTCATTAAAGGTATGGCATGAAAGAATGGCTCATCAAAATGTCTCACAAGTGCGTTCTCAATTGTTAAAGGAAGCCATTCCTTTTATAGATGCCAAGGAATTTTCGTGCGATGCCTGTATGTATGGCAAGCAGCATAGGCTTTCATTTCCTACGAGTACATTTAAGGCTAGTCAACCCGGGGAATTAGTGCATGCTGATGTATGTGGACATATGGAAGAAATTTCTATAGGAGGTTGCAAATACTTTCTTTTGCTAAAAGACCATTTTTCCCATTTTAAGGTAGTCTATTTTTTAAAAAACAAATCAGAAGTGTGTGCGTCGATAGAAGAGTTCCTAAATAAAGCTAGGTCTGAGATGAGACTGCCCGTGAAGACTCTTCGTACAGATAATGGATTGGAATTTGTTAACGATGCTGTAAGAACACTTCTGAGCAAAAACTTTATTAGGCATGAAACCACCGTACCCTATACACCGGAGCAGAACGGTAGTGCTGAGAGAGAAAACCGTACTGTAGTGGAAGCAGTACGATCGATGCTTCATGCGAGGAACTTATCCAAGAAGTTTTGGGCTGAAGCTGTAAACACGGCTGTTTATGTTCTGAACCGTACTGGCACGAATACTTTAAAAGACAAGTCACCATATGAGATGTGGTGCGGTCGTAAGGCCAGTTTTCAACATTTTAAAGTCTTTGGCACTGAAGCATTTATCCACATACCAAAGCAAAGGCGAAAAAAATGGGACAAAAAGGCAGAAAAGGGTTTGTTTATGGGGTATTCCGAGACTTCCAAAGGATTCCGTATCTGGATACCTACCCATGGAAAGGTATAGGTAGTGCGAGATGTTACGTTTAAGGAATTTGACCAGTATCAAAATGTTTTGACTGAAGCCTCTCAAGAGCCTTCAAGATCCAAAGATTTTCCAATTACAGAAAATGAAGAAGGAGATAGAGAGCGTGCAAGAGAAGACATTTACCAGTCCGCTGACGAAGAGTTGGAAGAAGATGAAACATTCCCGGATGATGATAAGAGTAGTAACGATGATGGAGATGATGTGACACTTCCGTTGAGGGATCGTCTACGCAAACGGAACCCTGTGGACTATTCTGGTATGTGCAATATCATTCAGAAACATGCATTTCTTGCCCAAGGGGAACCAAATACTTACAACGATGCACTTGCTTCTGATGATGCAGCTAATTGGAAGACAGCAATGGAAGAAGAAATGAACTGCCTTCATCAGAATCATACCTGGGATTTGGTACAGCTTCCACCGAACAGAAAAGCAATCGACAACAAATGGGTATATAAGCTGAAGGACTTAGGAGCTAATGGTTCCCATAGATACAAAGCCAGGTTGGTAGTTCGCGGATTCAAGCAAGAACAAGGTGATGATTATGGTGAAACATTCAGCCCAGTGGCAAAGTTCACTTCCATACGCTGTATCTTCGGAATTGTGGCAAATGCAGAATTACATTTATCTCAGTTTGATGTAAAGACGGCCTTTTTGAATGGCGATTTAAATGAAGAGATATACATGCGACAACCCCAAGGTTTCGATGACCGATCTGGACGAGTTTGCAAACTGCAGAAGAGTTTGTATGGGTTAAAAAGGTGTTGGAATGAGAAGTTTACGGCAGTTTTGAAGCAGTTTAACCTTAAACCCAGCAAAATGGACCCATGTGTATTTATTTCAGGCGATGTTAATAGGCGTATTATACTCGCGATATATATTGATGATGGAGTAGTAGCTGCACGGGATAAAGAGGACGTTTTGACATTTATAGAGTATTTAGAGATAAAAATTTTGGATGCTAGTTGGTTCCTAGGTATGGAATTAAAAAGGAAACCTAATGGCGCAATTCATGTCAGTCAATCTCGTTATACCGAGTGTATTTTGCGGAGATTTAATATGCTTGACTGCAAACCAGTCTCAACTCCAGCTGAGACCTGTTTTTACTCAGAATCCTCCAAAGATGTCAAGTTTCCCTGCAGAGAGGCTGTTGGATCGCTTATGTATCTGGCCGTTGCCACCCGCCCAGACATAGCTTATGCCGTGGGAGTAGTTTCACGTTATTTAGACGCGCCAAACCAGGCCCAGGTCAATGCAGTCAATAGGATATTGAAATACCTCAGCGGGACTCGAGAATTGGGTATATTTTTCGAAAAATGTAAATGTTTCTCTCTGATTTGTTACAGTGACGCTGATTACGCCGGAGACCATTTGACTAGACGTTCCACAACTGGTTTTATTTTTACTTTGGGAAATGGACCGGTGTCTTGGTCTTCACAGAGGCAAAAATGTGTGTCTTTATCTACCACTGAATCGGAGTACATCGCAGCGTCGCAGGCAGTGAAGGAGATGATATGGCTTCGCCAACTTATCCTGGAATTAGTTCCGACTGGTGCTGGAGAAGTTTATCTAACCATGGACAATCAAGGAGCAATAAAGCTAATCAAAAATCCTGAATTCCACAAGCGAACCAAGCATATAGATGTTCGCTACCATTTCATTCGTGAACGATTTAGTAGAGGTGATTTTAAGATAAATTTTGTTCCTTCTGAGCATCAAAATGTAAACATTTTAACAAAGGCCTTATGCAGAGATAAATTTGAAAAATTTCGTTTTTTGATTAAAGTAATGTAATATTTATCTATATGAACTTTAAAAATTACCTGTATGGATTACATATTGTTTGAGCAAATGAATTTATTCAAAAGTGGGAGTGTTGGAATAATAATTTTATTTGAATAATTTAGTATTGGCAATATCGGCTTCCACTGGAAATTGTATACCATGTAATAATGAATTCTTATATACCTAGACAATACATATTCTAATAAAGTAGTCTTTCTCTCATATTCAAACACGACGGTTGTCTTTCTCTTCGAGTATATAAGTTTACAACAATACTAAGAAAAACAATATTTTGTGTGATCAATGAGCGTTATGAGACGTGCACTTTTGGATTTTCCATTTTTTTTAAATTTCCCACTACAACTAAAAATAGATTTCATCATAAAATTTAATCAATATTAAATTATTACAGTTTAGTAAGATGTAACCTATTGACAGAAAGCATAAATTTTAACATAAGTTTATTTCAATAAATATAAATCATAAAAGAGGGTCCGGCTTTCGGTATACACATTCGGTAAGTCTGGCGCTTTGTTTCCAACGGATTTGAACGGGACTTGGCACCAGATTCTACCGAATCTGTAGATGATAGATACATTTTTTCCTTTTTTGCACGTCTCAGTCTCATTCTCCGGAACTATTTTACTACCAAATTCTCGAACATCAAAATTGCAGAGCTACATTCTCAAACCTTGAAATTGTATTGAGAATGTATTTGGTTTTGATGGTATCAAATTGCACTAGAGAGCACTCATTTTCAAAAATGAGGCTTCATTCAAACCACGATGGGACAAAACAGTCTATCACATCTTTCTCTCCTGAGCATTAAAAGTGACTCGGGAACTGGATTTCAGCGAAATCATCAACGAATTTTCTGCGAAAAAAGCTCGGAAAGTTCCGTTCTTTAACTCTAAAAATAAATTTTAGATAATTCTTGTTTCCGATTATATTTATTTGTTCGTTAAATAATAAAATGATCTATACTTGGTTTCACAATAAATTATTTACTGGAAAACTGGATCGAAAAAAACTATTAATTTTCTTTAGAATATAATTTGAGGGCAAGGGGCCTCCACTCTTTTGTTGCTCCGGGGCCTCCACACCTTTAAATCCGGCCCTGTTTGTGCTGCTGGGGCTGACCGACTACAGGTTCTGATAGTGGTAAATCATCAAACAGCCCCACTTGCACACTTGTCTTCCTTAACAGTAAAGTCTAAGCCGATTTCGTCAACCAGCTCACGCCAAAAATTAAACTTTTCGAGCTTGCACTCTGCCGAACCTGCTTCTGCGCTTCTCCACACCGCAGTATTTAAGGCTTTAATTTCACTGGGCGTCCAATTGTGCTGCACTATTCGAATACCGAATTCTGATTTCCTTGTGCTGGTGATTTATTTTGCTGTGAGCCCTCGAAATCTATTTTGTGTTCCCTCATTGAATATTTTTTTCTTTCTGCAATTGAATTTGGATCACAACTACACTTCAGAATCACTACTGACACTTCAGACGATATGTGTCAATAGTCGCAAGTTGTGACGTAAAAATTACGTCGGAACCGCAAACATGTGCGGCTTTTATATGCTGTCTGCACATAGCACGTAGCTTTACCCATACATTAAATGCTTTTTACAGCGAATGAAATAACTGTTGATATCCGTTGTTGTTCTGTACTTCCATCAGATAGTAAAGGACTGCAATGAAGAGCAGGGAACTGAAGACGCTTCCATTAATTAACGCTTACATTAATCACGGGAAATTATTGTATGCGTTTTTTATTGATTTTCGTGCGGCGTTCGAAACAGTCAACAGTAACTGTTTTTTCTATCAACGAAGTTCCTAAATATCCTTGCTAACTGCTACAGCCATAATAAATTAATAAATCAGCAATTTGGAATGGGAATGACCTCTCGGAATGGTTTGGAATGGAAATTGGTTTAAGACAAGGATGTTCGCTAAGCCTTCTGATATTCTCACTATTTCTAGACGACATCACAGAGTTCCTGTTATCAGGAATCATATAGTAGAAGGTATTAGAATCAAGACCTTACTTTTCGCGGACGATCTGGTTATTTTAGCAGAATCGGATAGCTTACAGCTAATGATAAACAGATTAGAAAATTACTGCAAGTATAATTGTCTGAAAATTAACATAGCAAAATCGAAAGTGCTAGTATTTAAAAAAGGAACAGGTCGATTAGCAAGATCTGAAAAGTGGAAATATGGCGGAGAAGATCTTGAAATTGTTAAATCATACAAGTATCTAGGAGTTACTTACAATTAATCGTTGACCTTTCTTTAAAATTACACTTCAAAAATTAACTCACTGAATCGAAAAAAGCCATCAATTCAACTTGGAAAAATCTTATTTCAAATTCCAGAGTCGGACTGGAGTCAAAAATAAAGGTCTTCGAAGCAGTAGTGCGTTCGATAATGGGTGCACAAGTCTGGGGAGGCAAACACAACGAAGATGTAGAGAAACTTTTGCGTTTCTTTTTAAAAAAAACTATTGCGGCTGCCAACAACCACCCCCAGTTACATGCTAACAATCGAAGGTGGCATTTCACCTCTCTTTGTTTATACACTTAAACTGAACATGAACTATGTGACCAAAGTCTTTGACGAGGAAGATGACACACGACTGACCAAGGTTCTAGTCATGAAAATATTAAATATTACAAAATATTTTTTAAATTGTTGTAATTTCTCGGCAGACGACTAAGCCATGCTTAAATGTACTTATACATCAAAAAGTAACTTTTATAAAATTTTAAAATGATTCAATAAATTACCAAATAAAAAAAAATTGCCGTCAGCTCGGTTAGCACTAGCAGTGCTTATAGATGTATTTTATTATTATTGGTTTATCTTGTTTAATGTTTATGCTAGAATTCACTGATCAATGATGCTCTGTACGTATAAGGCTCCGATAGGTAGTTGTATAAGTTATTCCAGTTGAGTCTGTTCACGATTTCAATTGTTTCTTTCGTGTTAAGTCTTTTTTCCTGTGAATATCAGGTGTTGAGAGGAAAAAACTGGACATGTACTTGAAAAGTGTAAAAGTCTTATTTAACTAAGAGATTGCATATCGAACAGAATTGATTAAAACTTCTATTGTGGGAATTTAAAAAAGAGTATTTCACATCTTATTTTGAAAATGCAATTGCACACGTCGCCAAAATAATTCATCTCTGGCAGATAAGTGTTAAACTGTGAACATAATATTCTATTCTCAGAGCCACAAACTCTTGTGGAGGAATCATCACGATTCAGTACTTGGAATCTTCATAGGTATTTTTGAATTTTTCTGTAGTGGTAGAGAGAATTCTTTAAAACGTTTATGTTGTCTGTATTTATTAGAACTTCATCACAGATAGTTAATGCTTCCATTTGGCAAACAAGCTTTTCGATAGAAAATACTGTGACTTTCTCTGTCTACATGTATGACGTACGTTCATCATTTCATCGTAGGTAGGTGCGAGTCGTAATTTCTTCCGAGAAATTCCAAAAATTCAGAATTTGTTTAATTGTGGTACCGAACAAATCATATCCAGCTTTAATATGAAAAAAAAACGCATTTGTGCTATCTCACATAGACTCAGGTGTTATGAGAGCTTTAAAAACAAAGCTAAATTGCATCCAACTTAACCTCATACAGCTCTAAGGATATTTTCCTGCTGGTTTGCATTTGAGTAACACATATCAACTACATTTGTCTTCGGGTCCTACATTTTTTTCGTTCCAGCCTGTATAGTTTTGAAAAACCTCTTCAGTGTCCTAAGATCAAGCGCGTAAATTCAATCAAAAAGATAGCTAGTTCTTATTTAGCTGGAATTTTTGAAAGAAGCAATAGTTTTTAGTATCCAAAACTATTTCCACTCAGCACTCACAAGCACGACCTGAGTGTTATTATGACTATCACTAAACAGCTGTCTACCGAATTTTTTCAATGTTATTGGAATAAGACTTTAGTTTGAACAATAAAATAGACATTTTATTCCAATTATAGTAAATATACATTCAAAAAGCAAAAGGGGCATCGCATATTTGATGCTTTCTTATACAATTAATCGATTATAATAGACAAAAGGTTATAATTATTATCAATGATTATGGGTCCAAAGAAAATCAATTTGTCTCCGCCCACAGCATAAAACATTTATGCACACTCTCACGGTGTTTGTTATTAAGGCTAATCACATAGTACGGACTTATATGTTATTGAAAATAAAATATTTATATTTTAGTTGCGTTGCGCAGCTGACATCAGATCCAAAGCCAGAGGGATACTTCCGTTTACAGACTCCAAGAGCTGAGTCAACATGGCGCCTTCGTTACTGAAGCCCATTGCCATCATTCCATGAACTGCACTGTTGATACGTGGATCTTAAACAAAATAAATGATTAGCCAAAGCTATTGGAAATAATGTGATCAAGCTTACCAGGATGAAAAACAGCTACGGCACGTCGTTCAACCGATTCAATTGTATTTGGAGCAGGGACTGCAGATACAGCCGGGGTGGGTACTGTAGCTGCAACTTGAGGAACAACTGGGGTAGAAGGAGTAACGTGAGGAGGAGTAATTGAAGTGGCTGGAGATGGAGTTCCAATTGATGCAGCTTTCATTTCGTTTTCAATATGTGATTGAAGTTGTTGGCTCAATTTTGCAAAATCGAGTGGTGCAGATGCAACAGTGGCTTTAGCAGCAGCTGCCGCAACAGGAGCAGATGTTGCTTCTGAAGATGTTGGAACATTGTCATCAATCATAGTCCAATCATTTTCCTCGCTTTGTGAGTTACGTGAATGCGGTTGATTAACCTCGACGGCAGCTTGAGTTGTAGTTTGAACAGACATTTCAGTTTCCATGGGAGTGATTATTCCCGATGCAACTTTAGATGCTTCGTTTGAGCCAATGGGTGTTCCTTCAATTGTGGGTGGAGGTGTGCCCATAGAGCTATTCTCTCCAGTCAAGTCAATATTAACAGCTGAGTTTGCAGCAGATGTTGGGCGACTTGTGTCAGCGATGACAGTAGGATCAAGAATCTTGCCGAACATTTCACTGAAATTATTTAAAATTTGAATGCCTGCCTTCATGAATTGTGGATCAATGAGATTTTGGAGGTTCTCCAAAGATGGGGTTGTTGGTACATTGCCAGCAGTTGGAGTAGTTTGGACATCCTTAGCTGGACTTTCAGTTGATGTTTTTGTTTCGTTGCTAAGATTGCTTGCAGATGAAGCAGAAGCTGTTGCTGCGGCTGTTGCAGCAGCTGTAGCCGCAGCAGTGGCTGCAGCGGTAGCAGCTGCCTTTGCAGCTGCAAATGCTGCCTCAGAAGCCGCTGCTGCAGCTTGTGGAGGTGCAGTTGCCTCCTGTTGCGATTGATTTTCTGGAGTCTCTCTGTTCTCAGTTGGAATCACACCACCTTCAGCCAAATCTTGCATCATGTCATAAAAATTAGACAAAAGACCTGCGCCTCCAGAACAGTGACGACGGTGGTGGCGATGATGGCGAGATTTTCCGTCGCTTGTCGGTCCTTCAGCGGATGCTGCTGCTGCAGCAGCAGCTGCATGTGCAGCATGTTTACGTTGGCGGCGCGCACTTTTTCCAAAAAGCGATGTTATTGGACATATGTTTTCTATTTTTGGCGACTCCGAGTTCGGAATGCGTAGCATGAGGTGATCACAATGCTTCATTTCGCTTTCGCACTTCATACATAAATCAAAATTGGGACACTGCAAGCATTTGTAGCGGAATCCACGAATGGGTAGCGTCAAGCAAACATCGCACTCTACGGTGGGATGAACACTCAAATTTTCTTTGTTGATAGGAGAGCTGGACTGTAACTGCTCCTCTGATTGACTCTCCTTGGCTGAATGAAAATTCGTTGAGTACGGACGTGTTGTTATATCGGTCGGAGAAAATCATTGTCTAAATGAATCAAAACAGTGTTTTTAGTCAGTGTAGGCAGATATAAACATTAAACAAATTCGTATCAGTTCAGCGCAAAAGCTCGCGAAAAAAGTGCAAAGTAATTTCGTTTTAAATTAACTACAAAAATTTTTTGTTTGAAATAAAAATCCGCAGAGAAAAAAGACTCAAATTGCGGCTAAAGTGGCACTGTTGCTTAGCGGCTATTTAATTTAGTGTTGGTGCAGTGTATTACAGCACTACTGTGCTTGTGTTGTGATAATACACAGACACGATGAGTGCAAGTTGCAGTGAGTGTGATGGCTCGTTAAAAAGCCAAAAATATATTCATTGCAATGGTATTTGTGGAACATTATACCACCTTAAGTGTGTTAAACTATCTGAGTATGATCTTAACTTGATCAATGAGAAAGAGGGAGTGCTCTATATGTGTAAAAAGTGTCGCGAATATGTTAATTTGATGCTTAATAAAGTAAGTGAGATAGCAATTATGATGTGCGACCAAAACAAGCAGCTTGAGAAACAGAATGTAAACATTGGAAAAATTCTCGATGGAGTAAAACAGTTGAGTGAAGAAAAAAAAGAAGTTATAAGTGAAATTAAAAAAGCAAGTGTTGTTAAAAATAAAGTCTCGTTTGCAGAATCCTTGAAAAAAGAACCACCAGTGATAATAAAACCTAAGAAAATCCAAGATAATAAAAAAACAAAAGAGGATATAAAACAACAAATCTGTTGAGAGAGGTGTGGGCACACCTTAAAAGTAGCCTCTCACCGGCCAACAGAGGGAGCTCTCGCCTCCACCTCGCGCCAGCCATCTTTAATTTCGATTTGCGTCCATCTTTTTCAACTCGTTTATTTCCGACAGAGAGACGACCACGAGCTGCTGTCAATTCGCCAATTCGCCTTTGTTTAAGTTATAAATAAGAAGATAAGAAACTAAGTAAGTAAATTTAAGCAAACCATTGTAAATAAAATTATAATATTCTGTATTTTTTTACAAATAAAGGATTTGTAACCTCTCTCAAGAGTAAAATAAGTGTTTTTACTGAGGTTGACAAATAGGTTTCAGTTGCGACCAAAATAGCCGCAACATCTTACAAATCTTATTCGGAACATTCTTCATCTTATGAGCAACATAAGCCAAATCGCTATTATGCCACCTAAGAAGAAGACGACAGCCTTAAACCCAACTCGTCATCAAGAGGAATTCAACTGCTGCTGCTGCAACGAACCCAACTCTGCCGGTGATATGGTTCAGTGCGATCAATGCCAGTCGTGGAACCATTTTAGCTGTTCCGGTGTAAACAGCAGCATTGCCGAAAAGTCGTACACGTGTGAAAAATGCATAGGTAAGAGTATCTGCTTAAATAATAATTCTTTAGGAGTGGTTTCTGCGTCTGCTGCGGGTTTGCCATTTAGAGAAACCCACACGTTGCAAACATCCTCAGCCACAATTACCTCAACCTTCGCACAAAGCACTGTCACGGTTCCTGCCAACTATGCAGCCACATTTGCTGCCACTTACGGAAATACGACCGAAACATCAACTTCAAATGAAGGTTGTTTCCAGTCAATTGCGCCGTCGATTCCGGTGTTCCAACAAACTGCTGTGCCTTTACCTGCGTACAGTGCGGCCGAAGCTGCCGCCGTGCGTGGGGGCACAGCCAACAAATTATCACACCATGCTCAACATGAACCAGCGCAACCAATGTCTGCGCCTACACAAAATGCATTTAGAGTTTCTGCGCACAGTGCGGCCGAGGCTGCCGCCGTGTGTGGAACTCTTTCTCAACCCGCCTGTTCGATTGCAAGTTCGAACCAACCATACTCAGTTGCAACAATTCACAACATGTTCGGTCTGCCAATTGCGCCAACCATCGCCGAATCATGTCCAGTAACCGCACAGAATTACATGACCTCAACCCAGAATTTTCAACCATCCACTCTGGTCACACACGGACATTTCTCAGGAGCAAATAAATTTTCTCAAGAACCTAAAGCAAATGGAGACCTGGTTCCTAAACTGTCATCCGACAAGCCAATGGCCGATTCGAGCTGTTCCAAGTCTTCCAAATCTTCGTCAAATAAGCGCCTTCAAATTCAGTTGCAGAAAATTGAAGAAGAACTCAAATTGCGAAAAGAAAGAGAGGCCGAGTACATTTCCAAAAAATATGAAGCCATGAATAGAGCCCTCGATTCTTCAGAGGAGGACGAAGAGATCGACCAAAATAGTGAACTAAAAGTGAAAGCTGCAAATGCAAGCATACGCCATTGGGTTGATGGGACGTCAGGGCGATACTACTCGCAGTCAACAGTGAACGTCAAATCGATTATTCCGGAATTTCCCCCCACCGTTTTACAACCACAATGCGCCGAAAGAAACTTGTGTGAAGGCGCAGCTAGGAGGCCATCACTTGGCGGCAACCAACAACCAGCATGCTCAACCGACGTTCCAGGTGCAGCTGCTCAATCGTTTGAAATTCACCATCGCCAGCTACCGCAATTCTCAGAGAATACATTTACACGTCCGGCCCCGCCGCAAAGCTTTCAAGATCATCAAGCCAATCAACATCTCAACGCTCGGGTGGGCGAACACTTGCCTCCCAATTACCATCTGCCCTCGTCCACCAATGCGCAGCAATGTACGCACTCAAATACCTTTTTAACTAAAAATAATTTAGCAGCGCGACATCTGATTCGAGACTTGCCTGTTTTCGACGGAGATTCCTCGGAGTGGCCAATTTTCATCGCAAGTTATAATCGAAGCACAGAACTGGGCGGCTTAAGTGATGATGAAAATCTCATAAGATTACACAAAGCTCTTAGAGGCGGAGCGTTAGAAGCGGTACGGAGTTTGATAATACAACCGAACTGTGTCGGACGTGTAATTAGCACTCTTAGGATGCTATACGGTAGGCCAGAATTAATAATCAACATCCTTATTCGTAAGATCAGCCTGACGCCGCCGCCAAAAGCAGAAAAACTGGAAACCATCGTCACCTTCGCAATCGCGGTACAGAACCTTTGTTCAACAGTGGAAGCCTGTGGTAGTAGCCGCCTCAACTTTCCCATGCTGGTTCAAGAGCTCGTCGAAAAACGTCCGCCATCCCTGCACCTTAACTGGGCCATCCACAAGCAATTTTTGCCAAGATGTACACTCGTCGAGTTTAGTGCACGGATGTACGCTATGGCTGAAGCGGCCAACAGAGGGAGCTCTCGCCTCCACCTCGCGCCAGCCATCTTTAATTTCGATTTGCAGCCATCTTTTAAATTTCGATTTGCAGCCATCTTTAAATTTCCATTTTGCGTCCATCTTTTTCAACTCGTTTATTTCCGACAGAGAGACGACCACGAGCTGCTGTCAATTCGCCAATTCGCCTTTGTTTAAGTTATAAATAAGAAGATAAGAAACTAAGTAAGTAAATTTAAGCAAACCATTGTAAATAAAATTATAATATTCTGTATTTTTTTACAAATAAAGGATTTGTAACCTCTCTCAAGAGTAAAATCAGTGTTTTTACTGAGGTTGACAAATTGGTTTCAGTTGCGACCAAAATAGCCGCAACATCTTACAAATTTTGATGATGGTGTTTTAGAACGCAGTTGCCTTTTCCGCATACCGCTTCAGACTTGCATCTGTCCTTTAAATGCTTCCTCAAACATCTGCGACATAGTTGGTGTTTTCTCACTTGCTCCCATCTGAAGTTACGACTTGCTTCTTTAAACGTTTTACAATCTGCTACTGAAGAGCAATCGCCGCTACATACATAGCACGCTCGTCGAGTTCAGTGCATGGATGTACTCTATGGCTGAAGCGGCCAACGGAGTTCTCTCTTCAGCGCCTTCAACCTACTCGGAAGAAAAGAAACGGCACAAAGGCTGGACAGGCAAGGGGAATGTAAATACGCACTATAAAGCGGACAAAGCGTGCTATGTATGTAGCGGCGATTGCTCTTCAGTAGCAGATTGTAAAACGTTTAAAGAAGCAAGTCGTAACTTCAGATGGGAGCAAGTGAGAAAACACCAACTATGTCGCAGATGTTTGAGGAAGCATTTAAAGGACAGATGCAAGTCTGAAGCGGTATGCGGAAAAGGCAACTGCGTTCTAAAACACCATCACCTTCTCCACAACGATCAGAAAGAATCTGAAAAGGACCTAGCTAAGGATGGAACTGTTGGTGTTCACCAAAAAGATTCGGATCATCAGAGCCACAACACGGATTCCATATTGTTCCGAGTAGTACCAGTATTTCTTTATGGGAACGGAACTAAGATAAGAGCCTTCGCATTTCTGGATGACGGGTCTTCCGTGACGTTGATCGACAAAGAGCTCGCAAAGCAACTGAACGTATCAGGCACCCCAAGGCCTCTGTGTTTGAAGTGGACTGGGAATGAATCGCGATACGAAAGCAAGTCCGAGCTGATCAACCTTCAAATTTCAGGCACTACACAGGGTGCAGAAAAGTTCGATATATTAGATGTGCACACAGTAGGGAAGCTTTGTCTACCACCTCAAACAATAAACCCAGGTGAACTGCAAGAGAAGTTTCATCATCTGAAAGGGCTGAACGTTGCCTCGTATCACAAAGCGGTTCCGCGATTGCTTATAGGCGTTAACAATGCACAGCTTGGGTTCCCCTTGAAATCCAAAGAAGGTTGCCAAAATGGACCTGTCGCCACCAAAACCCGCCTAGGATGGGTGATTCATGGGAAATGCGTCGAAGTGGTACATAGACCGGATAATGCTCACAGCTTTCATCTTTGTGAGTGCAATGACCTCGAATTGAACCGACTAGTAAAAAAGTTTATCTGCGACGATAGTTTCGGAACTCAAGAGTCTACAGCGATGGTGATGTCCGACGATGACGCTCGAGCCCTAGAATTACTTAATAAACATACAGTTCGCAAAAATGGTAGATTCGAGACGACACTACTGTGGAAATTAGACGAGGTTCAGTTGCCAAATAGCTACCCCATGGCCAGAAAGCGGTTAGTTTGTCTCCAAAGGCGAATGCAACGCGATCGAGTCCTAGCCGAGAAGCTTAACAATAAGATCGGGGAATACGTCACGAAAGGTTACGCTCGAAAGATTACGCAAGAAGAGATTTTGGAAAATCAAGACCGCTCGTGGTACTTACCAGTGTTCCCAGTGGAAAATCCAAATAAACCTGGAAAACTAAGGATTGTATGGGACGCTGCGGCTACAGTTCACGGTACATCGCTCAATTCTCTACTGCTCAAAGGACCAGACCAGCTAACCCCCTTGACCTCCGTCATCTACAAGTTCAGACAAAACAAGATTGCAATCTGTGGGGACATTATGGAAATGTTTCACCAGATTGGTATTCGAAGGGAGGATCAACACTATCAGCGTTTTTTATGGGGTTGTGACGAGAGTGGGAATCCAGACACCTATGTGATGATGGTGATGACGTTTGGTGCGACGTGTTCTCCAGCCACCGCACACTTCGTCAAGAACATCAACGCCGATCAGTTCGCGTCCGAGTTTCCGAGAGCCGTCCTGTCAATCAAGGAAAACCATTATGTGGATGATCTGATGGACAGCGTACCGACCGAGCATGAGGCCATCAAACTGGCGCAGGAGGTTCGACACATCCACAGGCAAGGTGGTTTCCACATAAGAAATTGGGTCTCTAATTCAACCATGGTTCTAAAAGCACTTCAATCAGAGCCAAAAGAGGAAATGAGCATGAACACCAACGTCGAGCTAGGGACAGAGAAAGTGCTAGGGATGTGGTGGAGCACATCTCTGGATTGCCTAACCTTCAAACTCACCACAAACTCAAGTCAACAAGAAATCCTTTTCGGTGGCAGACGCCCAACAAAGCGTGAAGTATTGAGAATACTTATGACAATTTTTGACCCCTTGGGACTTATAGCATGCTTTCTTATGTACATCAAGATTTTGCTTCAAGAAATTTGGCGATCGAAAATCAGTTGGGACGACGAAATCAAGGAAGAAGAGTACAAAAAGTGGTTGAAATGGGCTAACCATCTGCCTAAAATAGAAGCACTAAAAATTCCCAGGTGTTACATTTCTTCCTCTTGGGGCGCAGAGGTTCAATTGCATACCTTCGTCGACGCCAGCGAAAACGGTTTCGCAGCTGTAGCGTACATAAGAAACTCCCAAGATAGCCTTATAGAGACCAGTCTTATTGGGGCAAAAACCCGAGTAGCGCCACTTAAAGCCCTTTCGATCCCACGTCTCGAACTTCAAGCGGCAGTCCTCGGAGCTCGATTCGCCAAACGCATCCAAGAGTCACACGGTATAGCCTTTGGGAAAAAATACTTTTGGTCGGATTCCAAAACTGTTCTCTGTTGGCTCCGATCGGATCACCGTAGATATCGCCAATACGTAGCGTTCAGGGTTAGCGAAATTTTGGACCTAACTGACATTGAAGAATGGAGATGGATTCCCACCAACATGAACGTAGCAGATGAAGCCACAAAGTGGCAAAAACCTCCAGAGTTTAAAGCAACCGCGCGTTGGTTCAACGGACCAGAGTTCCTACGATCACCAAAGGAGAACTGGCCGCAGGAGACAATTATAGGCTCCACGGTGGAAGAGCTGAAGACGAGTCTTGTTGCAACTCAGATTCTAGGTCGAGAAAACATCTTTCGTTGTGATGAAATTTCATGTTGGTGGAAACTGCTGAGAAGTACGGGATACGTTCTTCGATTTGCGCATAACGCCAGCGCCAAAAGAAAGAAAACACCTAAAGAAAGTGGTCCTTTAACGCGCAGAGAACTTCAAATGGCACAAACCGAACTGTTGAGAGAAGCACAACTTGGTATGTACCCCGAAGAGTTTGCAGATCTTACAATGAACCGATATGTGCAAAAAGGCAGTCCCCTCTTTAACCTCACGCCGTTTCTAGACGAAAACCGACTTATCCGAGCCAACGGAAGGGTCTACTCCAAGGAAGAACCCATCAACTACTCCGGGTCACCAGTCATTCTGCCAAGATTTCATCGAATCACGACTCTTATCGTCAAGGATGTTCACGAGCGCTATAACCACCAAAACGATGAAACCGTGGTTAATACTCTTCGCCAACATTTCTACATTTCACAGATGCGGTCCGCTCTGAAAGCCATCAAGAAATCCTGTTCAAAGTGCAAACTTAACAACGCTCAACCACGCCCTCCACGCATGGCGCCACTTCCTCAAGCAAGACTTGCCTCTTTCTGCCGGCCGTTCTCGTACGTAGGGGTTGATTATTTTGGCCCTCTCTCAGTTACCGTAGGCCGAAGAACCGAGAAACGTTGGGGAGTAATTCTAACCTGTCTCACAATAAGGGCGGTACATATAGAAGTCGCTCATACTTTAACGACAGACTCCTGTATTATGTGCCTTCGAAATTTCATTGCCAGAAGAGGCACCCCACTCGAGTTTCACAGTGACAATGGCACTAATTTTCATGGTGCAGAGAGGGAGTTACGGGAAGCAGCGGCGAATATACAGAAAGACAGGCTAGTTGAAGCTTTCACCACGACCAGTACACAATGGAAGTTCATTCCTCCGGCCTCACCGCATATGGGCGGCTGTTGGGAGCGCTTAGTGCGGTCTATCAAAACGGTTCTTTACGCCATCGCACCAACAAGAAATCCTAACGACGAGCTCCTACGTTCTATGCTCATAGAAGCTGAAAACATCGTTAATTCGCGACCGTTGACGTACATCCCAATAGACCCTAAGAATCCGGAAGCTCTAACACCCAACCACTTTCTACTAGGATCGGCATGCGGCTCAAAACCACCAGTGGAATACAACGACAACGTGACAGTGCTTCGCAAAAATTGGCTCACCTCGCAGCAGTACGCAGACCACTTCTGGAGACGCTGGGTAGCAGAATACTTGCCAACCATTACCAGGAGAACAAAATGGTTCACACCGGCCAAGCCTTTGGAAGTCGGAGACGTAGTCCTGGTAGTTGATCCTAATAGCCCCCGGAACAGCTGGCCCAAGGGACGAATAGTCAAGGTTAAGCTATCTAAGGATAACCAGATACGAAGTGCCTTCGTACAAACTACGAATGGAGTCTACGAAAGACCTGCAGTCAAGTTGGCTGTCCTTGATATAAAGGCTCAAGAAGACACCAGTCCGCAGGAGAAACTACTAAGGGGGAGTGTTGAGAGAGGTGTGGGCACACCTTAAAAGTAGCCTCTCACCGGCCAACAGAGGGAGCTCTCGCCTCCACCTCGCGCCAGCCATCTTTAATTTCGATTTGCAGCCATCTTTTAAATTTCGATTTGCAGCCATCTTTAAATTTCCATTTTGCGTCCATCTTTTTCAACTCGTTTATTTCCGACAGAGAGACGACCACGAGCTGCTGTCAATTCGCCAATTCGCCTTTGTTTAAGTTATAAATAAGAAGATAAGAAACTAAGTAAGTAAATTTAAGCAAACCATTGTAAATAAAATTATAATATTCTGTATTTTTTTACAAATAAAGGATTTGTAACCTCTCTCAAGAGTAAAATAAGTGTTTTTACTGAGGTTGACAAATAGGTTTCAGTTGCGACCAAAATAGCCGCAACAAAATCGATCCAACAACTTTGGCAGTTAAAATTAATGGCGTTACGAATAGGAAGGATGGGGTGGTGATAATTAACTGTGAGGATGAGCAATCGACAAAAGTAGTTGAAAAAGAGGCGAAAGAAAAATTGGGAAAAGGATATAATATATCGGTTCCAAATTTAAAAAACCCTTGTGTGATTGTTTGTGGAATGAGAGAGGAGTGGAAAAATGAAGATCTTGAAGTTACTATAAAAAGTCAAAACAATATAAGTGAACCGCTTAAATGTATCAGAGTTTTCAGTGCAATAAAAAACAATTTTAAAACTTACAAGGCAATTATTGAATTAGGTAAAAGTGACTATGAAAAAGTGATCGAGAGAGGAAGACTGAACATTGGATGGGATAGATGCTTTGTTTTTGATTTTGTGTCGGTAAAAAGGTGCTATAAATGTTGGGGCTTTAACCATGAAGCCAAAGAATGTAAAAATAAAATTGTGTGTGCAAATGTAGCGAAAATCACGAAACAAGAGACTGTGATAAATCGATACTTAAGTGCAATAATTGTGTGATAATAAACCAAAGACTAGGATTTAAGTTTGATGTGAACCATGACTGTAGGAGTAATAAATGTGATGTGTATCTAAAAAAACTGGAAATCCAGAGAAATAAAATTTCATATTAGCAACCAAAAGACTTAAATATATTGTATCTGAACATAGAGGGATTGATGTGCAATTTGGACGAATTAACAACGTCTTTATTTGAAAGAAGTTTTGATGTAATTGTGCTGTCGGAAACACATATTACTAAAGATATTGCTGACAGTGAGTTTTTGATTGCAAACTACAATGTGTTTAGGTGTGACAGTGTATCGAAGCATACTGGTGGAGAGATCATTTATATCCAGAAAGAAATTCACGCGGTTAATGTTAAATGTGTTGCAAAAGATATGAATTGTTGGATGTTAGTAATTATTTTGAACTGTACGAACTATTCTTTTGTTGTTTGTGGTGTTTATCGGTCACCAAGTTCGTCTGCGAAGGTGTTTTGTGATGAATTTTCTGCAATAATGGATGAAATAAGTGATTTAAAAAAAGACTTTTTTGTTGTTGGTGATTTTAATGTTGATTGGTTTAAAAATGATACTTATAAAAAAGCTATTCACAGAATAGTAAAAGATAATGCATGTGAACAAATTGTTAAAGATGCAACAAGGATCACACAGACATCGAGAACATTAATAGACTATGTGATAACAAACAACAATAATGTGCAAGTGTCTAATGACCATGACTTAAAAATCAGTGACCATGAAACATTAACTATAAAAGTGAAACATAAAATGAATAATGATAACCAAAATAAAAAAAGAATTATATCATGTTTTAATTATAACAAGAATTCATTCTATGAGTGTGTGTCAAATAACAGTTTACTAAGATCTATCGAAAGGAGCCCGGATGTAGATGTAATGAGCAAAATGTTTGCCGATGGTTTAATTCAGTCAGTGACAAAATTCACATCAAAAAAGGTTTTAAATTTTAAATCCAATGAATGGTTCAACGGTTTCCTAAAAAGATTGAAATCAATCAAAATATTAGCGCATGAAAAAGCGATATTTCAAAGCAACAGTGAAAATTGGGCTGCGTATAGAAGTGCACGAAATAAGTTTAAATTGGAGTTAAAAAAGTCGAAGTCAATGTTTATTAAGCAAAAAGTGACAAACTCATATGATCAGAAAACTATGTGGAGAAACCTGAAACGTTATGTACTGAAAACTGAAAGAAATGCCGAGATAAGTAATGTTGTGTTTAATGGTGAAGTGTGTCGTGATAGTAAGCTGTTAGCAAATAAATTTAATGATTTTTTTATTGAAAGCGTTGTCAGAATCAATGAAACTATTACGTGTATCCCATTTGTGAATTCTGTTAGTGAGGCACCCTGTATATTCAAATTTGAAAGTGTATCTGTCGAAAGCATAAGAACTGTGATAAAAGATATGAAAAATAAAAAAGACTATATGTCCCTGTCCCCTAAGTTGTTGTTAGACAGTTTTGATGTTTTTGGTCCCTTATTGGAAAGGATATTTAATAAATCCCTTGAGTGTGGTGTTTTCCCTAGTTCGTGGAAAGAATCGGTAGTAACGCCAATAGAAAAAGTTTCAAATACTAAGCTGTGTGAAGAGTTCCGCCCTATAAATTCAATGCCCTTGTTTGAAAAAATTTTTGAGAAAATAGTATTTAAACAACTTAGTGACTATTTTGAGAATAATAAATTAATAATAGATGTGCAATCAGGACTTAGAAAAAATCATTCATGTGAAAGTGCGGTGAATATGGTGATCACGAACTGGAAAGAACAAATATCTTTAAAAAATAAGATATGTTGTGTATTCCTGGACTTCAAGAGAGCATTCGAGACCATAGACAGACAAGTGTTGTTGCGGAAACTAGAATCGTACGGCGTAAAAGATGGTGAGTTGAATTGGTTTCGTTCATACCTGTCAAATCGAACTCAGATAGTAAAAGTTAATGGAGAGACGTCGAATGCACAAGTAGTGTCATTGGGTGTCCCACAGGGGTCGGTTCTGGGAACACTCCTCTTCGTTATATATATAAACGACATGCAAAATGTTCTTAAAAACGCAAAGTTAGCACTTTTTGCTGACGATGCAGTCATGTATGTGGCTGAAAAGAATAAGGAAGAATGTCTGAGCAAGATGCAAGAGGACTTAGCGGAGGTAGACAATTGGATCAAACAGAATAGGCTGAAACTCAACATCAACAAAACAAATTATATGGTGATAAATGGACAACAGATTGATGAGACAAGACTACTTATTGATGGAGAATATATCAACAAAGTAAATGAAATAAAATATCTAGGTATTGTTATAGACGACAAATTAAATTTTTCAGAGCATATTGAATACATTTGTAAAAAGATCTCAAAGAAAATTGGGTTTTTCAGACGAATTAGAAATGATGTTTCAACTTTAAGTGCAATAAATATTTATAATGTAATAGTTAAACCACATTTTGAGTATTGTTCAACAGTTTTGTTTTTATGTAGTGATAGTGTTGTTGAAAGGCTACAATTGTTACAAAATAAAGCTATGCGTGTTATTTTAAAGTGCAATAGATACCAGTCCATAAATTTTATGTTAAATGCACTAAAATGGTTGTCAATAAAACAGAGAACTGCAATGAATGTATTATTGTTTATACACAAGATTAAAAATGATTTAATGCCTGAATACCTTAAGGACTATGTGCAATATATTAGGGATGTGCAACCATATGCTCTAAGAAGTATGAATGACTTAAGAATGCCAAATTTTATAAATAGGAATACCCAAAATTCATTAATATACAAAGGGTTTAAATTATATAATGAAATGCCCAATGAAGCAAAGACTGAAACTAATTTAAATGTGTTTAAAAAACTTACAATAGATTTTGTAAAAGTAAAATATAGAAGATAAACTTAATGTAATACGATACGATACGATAATAATACGATGTAATAATTGAAATGTAATGTAAATATAATGTAAAATTACTGTTAAATTAATAGCTTTCAAAAAGCTAAATAAATATACAATCACGTCACCGACTATCCTTCAAGCCGGTCGCATCGTTGCTTTACTCAGTGCTTGTTTTTCGTACGGTTACTTTTCCCGCTATTCTCCAATAGCCACATAGCTTTCTGATCTAATTTTTTTTTTTTTTTGCTTAACACCCCGTTACTCAGTGCATTCAATCGTATAGAGTTAATTAAATAGAAACCATGGCCTCAGGGCCGCATGTGCTTGCGGGTAACCGGTTTCGCGATCTCGATGTAGATTTGCAGACTGATTACTCGAATAAAAAGAAAAGAAAAAAAACTAACTTTACAATCGCAGACACCGATCTTTCATGGCAACTCCACATGTCAACACCTAACCCTAAATTTATAGTGATGTCCCCAGCTGACAACAAAAAACCATTCTCTCTTTTTAGTGTGTTCTTACTAAAAAAAAGCTATTGATGGAATTAGCACGGGCTACGATTCCATTACACAAATGCGTGACGGAAATTTGCTTATCCTCGCTAGAACCCAAAAAATTGCTGAAATTTTCCTATCAAGAAAACACTTATCAAATCTTTGCCCGATCAACGTATCCCTTCACATTAACCTGAACTCTTCTAAAGGTACAGTTTATGCTCCCTACCTTACAAATGTTCCTGATGAAGAAATCAAAATAGAAATGAAACCACAAGGCGTTACAGAAGTGTACAAGTTTACTAAGAAAATCGATGGTATCCAAACTCCAACGGGTCTCATTCTCCTAACGTTCGACTCCTTCCGGCCACCGTCCTCGGTTAGCATTGGTTGGTACAATTGCAAGGTAGTGGAATATTTCCCCAACCCCATGCGGTGTAGAAACTGCCAGCTTTTAGGACACACTGCGAAAAGATGTAAAAATGCTCCATCCTGTGAAAATTGCAACATGCCACCTGTCGACCCCCACGCATGTTCGCGTACCTATTGCGCAAACTGCTACGAAAAGCACCCCGCTTCCTCTAAAACATGTAAGAGTTTTTTAAAAGAAAAAGAAATATTAAAAATTAAAACAATTAGAAAGTGTACTATTCGAGAGGCCAAACAAGCTTATAAAGATCTACATCCCGAAAACATTAACCAACAAACATACGCAGCAGTCACAGCCGGATCATCGCCAGCCACACAAACCCCACCTTCGGATAACCAAACCACGGCCGCAATTAACCACTCACCACCTCAAGTTGAATCCAATGTTAACTCAATCAGTGAACAAGGTCCTTCTTGCTTGCAACACAACCAACAAAATAAAACACCTCAAACCAGAACCTCAAACAGCTCACCACAAAAAACCATTCAAATTAATATATCAAAATTACAGGAAAATCAACTAAACGAACCCAGTAAACTTAATAATTACTCAACTCAAACTCCCACCAATCTCCCCCCGTGTAACACGGACCCAAACACTTATCTTAATTCGCCTTTATCTAATTTCACAGAATCATTAATCAAAAATAACAACTATTACATCACCCAGAGGCCGATGATGACAGCACTTAACCCATATAAAAACTCCCACACAAACGACTCCGCTGCTGCTAGGACGGGACAGGCGGAGCATCCTGACGTTACGGGTGCTCCGGGTGCCCCCTCCAGCGGGCAGCGGGGTCGCAATATCCATTTCACCAACAAACACAACACCAACAACGGCCTTAACCAGTGCAACAAAGTGTGCACTGGAAATAAGCGCCCTCACACATTCAAAACTTATTTGAAAATCCTACAATGGAACATAAACGGTTATTTTAACAATTGTCATGAACTGCAATTGCTATTGAATGATCATAATCCCTCCATAGTATGTTTACAAGAAACGCATATTCAACACAACTTCTCGCCTTACCCTCCAAAGCAATATACAGCATACTTTCACAACTCGCCTGCAAAGTTATGCGAAGCAAGGAACAGGATTACTAATCCACAATTCCGTCCCACACACCTATTTAAATATTCAATCAAACATATCCACAGTTGCAATAGAAATCAACATGAACATCAAAATAACAGTTATTTCAACATACATACATCCTTCTCAAGCATTTACGTCCTCCGAACTTGCAAACATTCTTAATAACATCCAAACTCCGATCCTGTTCACTGGTGACATAAATTGCTGGAATACCCTTTGGGGCTCACCTATAACCAACACTAGAGGTAAAGAATTCGAAAATTTTCTCTTAAATTCAAGCTTAGCCGTGCTAAATGACGGAAGCCCAACTCACTTCTCTACACACAAGACATGGACTCATGTCGATATCACAGCTATCTCTCCACAACTTTTACCCAAAACTTCATGGGAGATCTTTGACGACCTACACGGGAGTGACCATCTCCCAATCTTGACAAAGATTGATCTAGGTGGTAAGTCGTTCCCAAAAACTGTTTCGTGCAAATTCCTGACCGATCGTGCTAACTGGGAGCTGTACCAGAACTCAGTTCTAAATATTCTCAACAATTATAGTCTTTCCTCTAACATCAACCAAGAGACTGCATCAATTACAAAAATTTTAAGAACTGCAGCCAACATTGCTATACCACAAACAAAAAATATCCTAAGGAAAAAGGTTGTCCCTTGGTGGACTGCGGAACTGTCCATTCTCCGCACCAACAAACAAAATTTATGGAAATTGGTAAAAAAGCATCCCAGCAACGCAAACGTTATTAATTACCGTAAGGCAAATGCCTTATTCAGAAGAAACTGCAAAATAGAAAAAAAAGAGTGCTTTCAAAAATTTACCTCAAACATCAACCCGAACACCTCCAGCAAAAAAATCTGGGCTGATATAAAAACCCTATCAGGTAACTACACTCAACCTTCAATAAACAGCCTAATAACTGAATCTGGTACCTGCAATAATCCTCGTGAGATTTGTGACTACTTCGGCAATACCTGGTCCTCCTATGCTGGTGACTCTAACTTTTCAACAACGTTCCTAAATGCTAAACGACTAACGATTGATTTGGAACACCATATAACAAGCCCCAGTTCAGACGCAAAATGTATTGATAAAGAAATAACTTTCGTGGAATTTGAAAGCTGTTTGGCAACTCTGAAAGGAAGAACACCTGGGTTCGACCGAATTTCATATCCAATGCTTAAAAATGCTCCATACTTACTTAAGAAAAGATTATTGCTCTTATACAATACCATTCTAAAGGATGGCACTATACCACAAACTTGGAAAGTTGCCACTACAATTCCAATCCCAAAAACCGCAAAAAAACCTTCCGACCCAAAGGGATACAGACCAATCTCATTGCTCCAGTGTGCGAGCAAACTTTTAGAAAAAATTATATCTAAACGTCTTATCTGGTTTATTGAAAAAAACAACTACATTAATCTAAAGCAAGTTGCTTTTAAGCAAGGCCGCAGCACCATCGACTCACTTTTGCACATAGACGAATACGTATGTGCCGCCGCGCTCTCAAACAAGAATCATGTTTCTATCCTGTCCCTTGACTTTGAAAGAGCTTTTGAGAGAATTGGCATCCACGTAATTTTTAACAAACTCGTACAATGGAAAGTGGGACCTAAGATTTTCTCACACATCAAATCCTTTCTGACAAATCGGCAATTTAGAGTCAGAGCAAATAATTATTATTCTACTACTTACAAGTTAGCAAACGGTATCCCGCAGGGCTCACCTCTTTCTGTAACACTTTTCATAATTGCATACAACGACATTAGTGAAATTATCTCCAAATAGAAAAATATAGATCACTGTCTTTACGCAGACGATCTCATCTTACTATCAAAATTCAACGATGTCAACAAATCCAAAGAAGTTTTCCAAAACATTTTAATGGACCTAAACAGATGGTGTTCCTATTCTGGATCCATAATTTCCAGTGAGAAAAGTAACCACCTTCATATATGTAAAAAGAGGAATTGTAATAAAATTGATATCCATTTACTTGACAATATAATTAAAAATGTAAACTCTTTAAGTATATTAGGCATCACCTTTGATAGTAAGTTCAATTTTAAGGAGCACTGTTTGCTTCTCAAAAAAAAATTAATTACGAGACTAAATATTTTAAGATTCTTATCTGCTAAAAACAGTTTTATCCACACTAACACACTATCTCTTATAGCCCGGAACATTATCTTAGCCAAAATCGACTATGGGTTGGCAATCTTTGGCAAATGCGCTAAGTCGACTCTTAATATCATCAAACCAACTTACCATGCCGCAGTCAGGACCAGTCTGAAAGCTTTTCCAACAACACCTATAAAAAACATCCTCACCGAAGCCGGGCTCCCATCTATCGACCAACAAAGAGACCTATCAACGACTCGCCTGATACCAAAAATATGCCAGTCCTACAGATCCCCAATAACAGAAGACGCCAAGAAAATACTGAGACGGAAAAAAAGTCCAAAATGTCCCTCCACCATCTATATCGCCTTGAAATTAGCCAATAAAGTTGGAATAAATCCTAAGATCAGTGTACTACCGCCTTGCATCGTTCCACCTTGGGAGTTTCCAACCACCATTGTAAACACTAAACTTGCAAAATACAAGAAAAATGTTACTCCAACAGAAGTTTACAATCAGCAATTTTCAGAAATCACGGAAAAATACAAACACGATTCATGGGACTTCCTCTTCACGGATGGATCCAAAACTGAAACTGGAACTGGCTATGCTATCGTTTCAGGAGAAGGTCACACGCTGTTCAGTGCAAGAGTACCTAACTATTTCTCTGTATATTCCACTGAAGCCTACGCAATCCTAAAAGCAACAGAAATAGCTTTGAGCTTAACAAACAACGCCGTTATCTGTACCGACAGCCTATCCACTCTTAACGCCATTAAGAACGTTCATAACTGCACTGCCACCTCAACTAAAATCCGTAACAATATTATCCTAAACAAAAAAAAGGTTTTGTTACTATGGATACCAGGTCACTCTGGCATAACAGGCAATGGTTTGGCGGACTTGGCAGCCAAAAGAGCCACAGAACAACAAAATATACTGCCAATACCGCCAACAAAAATTGATGCCCTAAAAATGATAAATACATACTGGGAAAAAATTAAAACAGATGAGTGGAACACATATTGTCACCACTATTCCGCAATAAATCCTAGAAGAGAGCCGCCTAAATACCCAACACAAACAACATCCAAAATGAACAAATGCTTCCTCCGCCTCCGCCTGGGACATACACAAAT
This sequence comes from Melanostoma mellinum, assembly GCA_914767635.1. Lineage (NCBI taxonomy): Eukaryota > Metazoa > Arthropoda > Insecta > Diptera > Syrphidae > Melanostoma > Melanostoma mellinum. Next base: position 146,744,668 of record OU612059.1, on the reverse strand, counting down.
AACGCATAGCCACCTTCTCAAAAAAGAATTGCCTCCTAGCTGCCATCTTTGCCAATCCAGCCAAGTCTTATCTATAAAGCACCTTACACACGAGTGCCCTATAGTAAATAATATCTGCAGAAATAATAACAATAAGAAATTTACTGAGCTTCTCTCAATAGTCTCAACCGAAAACATAAAAAATGTATATAAAATCTTAAGTTTATTAAAAATAACATATAACAATTAACAATAACAACAATAACAATAACAAATACGCAAATACGTCGACGGCCGGAGTCCCTGGATCCACTACGTTGGAATACAGCGATTCTGGCCACCGACCACCCCAATAATAATAATAATAAACTATACAATAATTATTCAATCAAGAAAAAAATGGGCTTCAAAGTAGATCTTTGGTGTTTTATGGCCACAATTACTTTTAAGGAAAAACTGGTAGTCTTCGTTATTGATGATTTCGACACGATCGCCTTCTTCATCTAAAAAGAGAAGAAGGAAATATTCAACAGTGTATACTAATAAAAAAATCTTTTATGTAGATTAGGTTAATTTTAAATGGCTGTGAGAAAACCAACTCACACACTTATACCAGTTTTAGGTCCATTGCGATATCATACGAAAAGTGTGAGGGAGTACACCTCAAATTAACTAAACCTTTTTAAGCTTAATAAAACAATGGAGGAGAATGGTATCTGAGCTCATCAGATCGGAGGATCGTTAAAGAAGTTATATCCTAGATGTAGTTTTCTTTTGAGGGAGAGTGCAGTACATGAACCCTATGAGTTGTCAAAAAAAAAACTGGGTTTTCCAATCCTCAAAAAACACTAAGCCACTAAATCACCACACATCCCTGTCATTTCAATAAATATACATTCAATTTGAGAGCCCTCAACTTGCCCTAGCGAAAACTTATGGCGAGTTAATTCGAATTTTAAGCTCTGATTAGTTTTGTGGTTAGAACATGACACTTTTTGTGGTTAGAAATTTATAAACAAATTTCATTATTCATTTTCAATCAAAAAAAAACCCTACTTAAACTATTTTCAATTAAAAACGTCCCACTTAAAAATACCGTCTGGTATCACTTTAACAAGTAATGTCGAAAGCATTGAATAATTATATATAAGGCGTGTTTTTTTTAAGCTAGTATATAGTACAGCATTCGAGTTAAAAAAAAAAACGATCTGTCCACAGTGTTTTCAGTTCTATTTTCAACAACAAGATGGAGCTCAACGTCAAAGCTTGTTGCTATTTTTCAAAGCTCTCTGTGAAATTCAAGATGAAACAAAATCAAACTCATACCAGGTTTGTTTCGTTATTTGTTCTATCAAATGAATACCGATACAAAGCCGGATATGAATTTGTATTTTTTTCTTATTTTCCATACATCAGATTCTCTCTTACAGCTCTTTTTTACTATTTTTGGAGGCATCGTCCAGTAGTGAAGAAAGCTCTATGTCAAAGTCAGCTGTTTTGTTGAAAAAAACTATCGGGTATGTTCGGGGAGTATGTAAAAAGATATTAAAAACCAATCTTTGATGCGATTTTCCATTGGCAAACAGAATCAATTTATTTTTTATCCAAACCTGTGGTAAGCAATTTTACACTATTGAACAGTCTTTTTGATAGGTTTAGAAAGAAAATAAGTTGATTCTATTTACAAAACCATGAAATTGAACTATAATATTACCGCACAAATAAACACAACCCAAATTAAATTAGGTTGAAACACGTACTGCTAGTCCCAAACTTGAATTTCTATTGAAGAATGTTCAATTTTCAGTTGAATTACACGGTATTGTAAATAGAATCAACTTATTTTCTTTCTTAGCCTATCGAAAAGACTAATCAAAAGTGTAAAATTGCTTTACCACAGATTTGGATAAAAAAATAAATTGATTCTGTTTGCCAATGGAAAATCTCATCAAAGATTAGTAACATTACATACTCCTCGAACATACCCGAAAGTTCTTCCATTTTGATCATTTTTAACTGCTTTGTTTGTTTGTTTGTTCGATTTGTATTTTGCTTGCACTGGGCTATAGTTTTTAGTCAAATAATTCGGTGAGGAAAGCTATTAGCTTCAACAAAAAAAGAACTATTGCAAAATCCTGTGTTATATACTCCACCGGGTGAAAAACATGAATACAGTTTTTATTTCTTTAATTTTTAACCCAGAGAAAAAATTTCTTTGCAAATATCACATTTTTTTTTTTTTTTTTTGAACACGTCCTTTCGAAAAGCCTTGATGAACTAAAATTAATGGTGGTGCCATCTTACTTTCAAAGCTGGAAACTATTAATCCACAGAAATACCATTCCTGTTTTCACTGTGGTAAATTACGACCCGTGGTACCCGTGGCGTAATGGTTAGCATGTCCACCTGCTAACCCAGAGGTTCGAGGTTCGAATCCCAGCAGAGGCAAAATGCAAAAATGTTTTTCCACGGGTATCGCCTTTCGCGAGGAATTGGCAAGTCCTCCGTTAGTAAATTCATTGCCATGAAAAGCGCATTCTCAATTAGCCGTTCGGAACCGGCGAAAAATTGTAGGTCCCCTCCATTCCCTGACAAGTGGTTGTGAGAAATGTGCTAGGCCCAGGGGCTCCTCGCTCTGTTGCGCCACCCTATTTATTTATTTATTTTTATTTATAAATTACGACAGTAAAATGCTTTGTTGTTGTTCCCCAAAAGAAATTTTTACTGTACATATACTAGCATAAAAAACGCACATATTAGCATTAAAAAACCGGCCTATAATTAGTCAATGCCGAAAGTAAATTTCTATAAATACCTAATTTAAAATATAAATTAAGTGTTTTTTTTTCCACAATAAAATAGCGAAATGTAGGTAGGTATACACAAAAAGTGTTGTTTTATTCAGTAGTTCATGTTTTCATTTTTTCCTGTTTATAACAAAGAAAAAAATCAGAAGTGAGGTCAAACCCGAAAAATTAAAGTGTTTTTAAACTATTTATAGGGGTTTTTGCCTTTCATATTCAAAATGTATAGGTACTTGAAACGCTTGTCTTACTTTTGAATTTTAGTTTAAGCTCTAACTCGTTATGTCCTGAATGAAAGTTCAGGCAAAAATCAACCCCCAGCTCATGACAGGAGGGGGAAAGTACAGCTTCACCCTTAATCAACTGAACTTTACCTTGATTGCAAAAAATATAAGTTATATTTGAAAACTAGATGGGAGTACCCGTACCTTAGAGGAATAAAGAACTTAAACCTTAGTGAAAAAAGAAAAAAAAAAAGTTCTTTATTCCTCTAAAGCCAGTACATAATGTAGCTCCAAGCTCGATATTGTTTAAGAAATTCAAGCTCTCATACTGCCTACAAATGTTTCGAACGAAACTTAGATTTGTATCTACTTATAATTTTTTTTTTTAATCGAACAGATCAGTTTTGTTTAGAAAATGTTAAACAGGAGTGACATTTTTCCCCGGACTGGTATGGTAATTTTACATCAGAAACACATATACTAAAAGCTTTACTCTTAAACAAGTACCTACCAATGCTGTCGAATGTACTGCAATATTTGTATTGCTTTAGCTTGGTGCGTACTACCGTACAGCACACTTTTTTGTTTTACTGCATTTTAATTTTTGTATTGCCACTTGTATTGCTTTTTCGAATTCGTTGTTCATAAAAACAAATACCGAAAAAAGTATAGAGATGGCATCACTTCGAAAATATGTAATTCGATGAAAAAGCACTTTCAAGTTCTAGATCCACATTCCACAACCTCAATTTCACAAACATGAATAACATGGTACACTTTTTCACATACTTAGATCATTGTTTATATGTATATGGAATAGTAAAATTGATTTCCCATTTAAAAAGCCTTGGACCGAGGGCACGAAGGCGCATCAATCACTTCTTTATATTTTCAAAGGAACATAATATGAGCTGTGACCTTACTTTTATGTATATACGGCAATCAATCTGGCGGAAGCGGAAAGGTTTCAAATCTCAGTTTCGGTTTTCGTGTCAGTGTTTTATTTTTTCAGTGATAATACAGCCATTTATACAAAATTATTTTATAAATATTATTATATGCATAAGTTTTCTTTGTTTTAAAAGGAGGTGGCAAAACGACATCAGCTCTGCCTGTTCAAAAACAGGGCGCAAAACATCGAGTGTCCTGTCCTGTTGAAACCAAATGTTGCCAATATCCTCCTCTTTAATTTTTGTGAACAAAAATGCGTTCAACATGGCCCGATAACGATCGCCATTGACTGTAACGGCCACTCCTTGCCCAAGATCAAAATGAGCTTCATCTGAATTTTCGCACACATTCTGCAACATTACCTTGATCTTCAAGGTATACTAATATCGCAATATTTCCCAGCGCTGTTCAAGCGTATGCATATTCGTTCAACGGAAGTATAAAACTAGTTATCTGTCGAATCAGGCATGAGCTTAGTGTTACCATTCACGAAAGAAGCACTTGTTCAAAAAAAACGTTAGATGGCGGATTGTTGAGGATAAAAATTTCTGTAGAATGTCTTTCGACAGACGAATCGAATTCTGCGTAGGTTAACAAAATGAATTTGCGCAGTTCGATTCTAATTAGTTCTTATTGTCCTTAGATCTTTTCCAAGGCAAAAAGCCTTTTCTCCTTTTCCATCCGGACCAACAAAACCATCCACATCAAAATTGGGTAATCGAAGTAAAGAATAGATAAAGTAGATATGTATGTATCTAAGTTTATTTTTGTAATAAAAAAATTAAAAAAAATGATTTTTAAAAAAATTATATGCGTATTGCTTTTGTCCAAAAATTATGCAAAATTTTTTGGAATGTACTGCTTTGGACTTTTCAGATCCGACAGCACTGGTACCTACCAGCAAACCAAAAACTTAGAAAGCAAAATTCCAAAGATCGCACATAGGAGTATTCTGATCGAAAACCTGGACAAAAGTCGATTTTCTTAAAAGTAAGATTCTAAAGTAAATGCTTTGCATATCTAACGGCAAATATACATGCGTTCACATGATGCACTTCATTTTTTTGTTGTAAAGTGTGTGGCGTGACAAACCAAGCTCAAAGTTCACTCTTTATTGGTTTGCATTTTTTTTAATTTTTGTTTATCTGGTGAGTATTATTTAAAGAGTGATTGTGAATGGGTGTGAATACAAACTTAAAATTTTAAAATGGAAAATTCAATTACAGGTATGAAATAATTATTAAAGAATAATTGCAGAAATATTAATTTCTTTTTTTGTTTGTTTAAATGACAGTGGTAAAATATTCTTCCACATGTTAATATTTTTCATTGTTTTAAAAGTCTAAGTGTTTTGTTATACTATACCCTTCCATTCCACGTTGATTTAAAGGTTTATGGTAACTTTGACTATTGTTTAAACTAATTTCAAAAATTTTGCTTCCGATAATTTCCGATTAAACAAATTATGTAGGAATGAAATTGTCGCTTTTAGAAAAAAAAAAAACACTCATACGCCATACGTTTCGTTTTTATTATTATGTGTTTTATGTTATTGAATTGTCTTAAGTAAATTGTTTGTGTGTTATTTGGAAACAGCTTATTTGTTACCGTCGAAATATACCTTGAGTTTTTGTGTAAAAAGTCAAAAATAGACATTGAAAAACCTAATACAAAAAATCTTTCAAATTAGGATCATCAGGTTCTAGAGTTGTGACCAAAAACTATCTACTCAATATTATGGAAGAAAATTGTAGCGAAAATATAAATGAAAAATTAAACTACCTTAAAAACTTTTTACTTTCTGGTCCTTTTTCTCAAGAACAACTTCAAAACTATAAGCCTTAAGTTTCTAAACTTTTGCACGACTTTAAGAGAAAATGGGTTGAGTCTAGTTATAGAAAAATTTTGTTCTTAGAAAATAATAAATCATGGCTGGAAGGGTCATTCGCAATTCCCATCTCATGTTCTAAACAAGGGCGGCCTGAAAAATCTTTTGAAGAACTATGCAACAGGAGTAAAAGAAGAAAAACAGAAAAATTTAGGGAAACTGCTCAAACTGATGAATTGGCTTATGCAGTTCAAATGAAGTTGAGAGAATCTGGAAATAGTGCGGCATCAAAGGTTTTGACGGAAATCTTGAAAACTCCTCAAAGGGCAATGAAATATAAAAAAGCGTATAGCGATTCTCTCAAGGCCAAACACGATAAAGTTACCATACTAGAAGCACTTTCCATGTTCGTGGAATCTATCCAGAAAACAATATGAAATAATTGCAGCTACACATAAGAAATGTTTTCCGTGCTATAGTTTGCTTCAAAAAGCAAAAAAAGATTGCTATCCAGTTGAAGAGTCATTTAAAGTGACTGAAACCTTGGCCGAGGTCAATCTTCAGGATTTGTTGGATCACACCACTCATCGATTGCTAATGACTTTGCAAGAGGTTACACAAACTTTAAATGAAACCGAGCACAAATGCCTTGAGCTAATTACGAAGTGGGGGTGTGATGGGTCCCAACAAGTGCAATACAAACAAAAGTTCGAAAATAGTTCTGATTCAGATGCTTCCATATTTCAAAGTTCACTTGTGCCTTTGCGTATGGTTTGTGGTCCAAAAATCATTTGGCAAAATCCAACTCCGTCTTCTCCTCGATTCTGCCCGCCCATAAGAATTAATTTTGTAAAAGAAACCACAGACATTACTAGAGCTGAAGTGCAATATATTAAGAACAAGATTGGTTTATTGAAAAAAACAAATTTTTCTAGTATCGAGGTTAAACATACCTTACTTTTTACTATGGTCGATGGAAAAATATGTAATGCCGTAACTGAAACTACATCAACTCAAAAGTGCTACATATGCGGATTGACTTCAAAAGATTTCAATAATTTAAGCAATGAAAGAAAAGAAGTCAATGTAACAGCTTTTGAGTTTGGACTTTCAATTCTACATGCTCGTATTAGAGTTTTTGAGAGTCTTTTACATATTTCCTACAAACTTCCTTTAAAAAAGTGGCAAATAAGATCGGAGGATGACAAAAATATATGTAAAATACGAAAAATTAAAATTCAAAGAGAATTTAGGAATATACTTGGCCTTATTGTTGATTTCCCAAGAGCTGGTTTTGGAAACACCAATGACGGCAATACTAGTAGAAAATTTTTCGAAAACGCTGAAGTTGCCTCTGAAATAACGGGAATTGATTTAAGCCTGATATTCCGTTTTAAAATAATTTTGGAAACTATTTCAAGTGGATACAAGCTTAATGTTTTGAAATTTGAGTCATTTGCAATGGATACAGCAAAACTTTATGTGGAATTATACTCATGGTATCCAATGACTCCCACATTGCATAAGATATTAGTTCATGGACCTGTCATAATTGAAAACGCTCTGCTTCCAATAGGGCAGCTATCTGAGGAAGCGGCAGAAGCTAGAAATAAACATTTCAGGTTTGTGTATAAACTTTTTCTTCTTTAGAACTTGAAAAGTTATGACTTTTTTTTAAATTTATTACACTCTCTAAACACAGACTCTACCGGCTAAACTTTGCAAGGAAGTTCTCTAGGAGAGACTGCAACCTCGATATACTCAATAGGCTGCTTTTAACTTCTCATCCACTTTTAAGTTGCCTCAGAAAACAGTCTTCAAAGACTAAAAAAAAGTTTTTTCTATCTGTTTCATTGTTTTTCTATTATTTATGATAAAAAGGAAGAAGGAAGATTAAAGCAGCAAAATCGGTATTTATTAAAAACCAAATAGACAATGCTAACAATCAGAAGGATATGTGGGCTAAGCTTAAGAAGTACGTTCTTAAAAAAAGTGACGAAGCAATAACTGAAGTGGCAATAGAAAATGGATCTGTGATAAATAATAGTGCAATAATGTGTGATAAATTTAACAACTTTTATGTGGACTCAATTAATGAGATGACCCAATCTGTGATATTTTATGATTATACAAATTTACTTGAGGAGTGCAATATAGATTTTAAGTTCAATCTAGTCAATATGAATAGTATACGAAGTGCAATAGATTTGCTTAGCAAAAAAAGTGACTTCAATTTTATGAGCACCAAAATGTTTATAGACTCCCTGTGTGTTGTTGGTCCAGTGTTAGAGAAAATTATAAATGTGTCCTTAAATATCGGTGTCTTTCCACACTCCTGGAAAGAAGCACTTGTAATACCAATTAAAAAGATACCAAACCCCAAAACTTTCAGTGAATATCGCCCAATAAATATGATGCCCCTGTATGAAAAAATAATAGAGAAATGTGTAGTGATACAGCTCCAAAATCATTTAGAAAGTAATGGACTGCTCGATAACTTTCAATCAGGATTTCGTGCAAATCACTCATGTGAAACAAATTTGAACTTTGTGCTAAACGATTGGAGGAAAAAAATAGACAATAAAAATGTGGTGATTGCTGTTTTTCTGGACCTGAAACGTGCTTTCGAAACAGTGAATCACGAAATATTATTAAAAAAGTTAAAGCATTATGGCATAAAGGGTGTGGAAATGAAGTGGTTTAAGTCCTTTATATCGGGAAGAACCCAACGGACTTCGGTAAATGGGAAAGTATCATCGCCAGTAGAGGTAAATGTGGGAGTACCACAAGGTACAATACTGGGAGTGTGGCTGTTCTTGATCTTCATTAATGATATGAGCAAGGTGATTCAGCATTCTAAATTAGTGCTGTTTGCGGATGATAGCTTGCTGTACATCTCTGGAAAAAATGTGGAAGACTGTATACAAGGTTTAAACCAAGACCTTGAGAGAGTAAGCACTTGGTTAAAAATGAATAAGCTTATTATCAATGTTGCTAAAACTAAATGTATAATGTTTAAATGTAGTCCAGTAAGTTCGCCTATTAATGTTGATATATATATAAACAGTGAAAAAGTTGAAAGTGTTAAACAAATAAAATATCTTGGGATAATTCTAGATGAACAGCTTAACTTCAATGAACATGTTAGTTATTTATGTAAAAAAATATCAAAGAAAGTCGGTGTGCTCAGAAAAATAAGAAAAAATATATCGAAAAATACAGCTGTAAATTTATGTAATGTGTTGATTAAACCTCATTTTGATTATTGTGCTAGCCTTTTGTATATGTGTCCTCAAAGCTATAAAGATAGACTACAATTGCAACAAAATAAGATTATGCGATGTGTTTTAAAATGTAATAGGTACACACCAATAAGGCAGATGTTAAATTCGCTGAAATGGTTAAATATAAATCAAAGACTGTTTATGTTATCTATGATATTTGTGTTTAAAATAAAAAATAATATGTATCCAGAATATTTATGTGAAAATGTACGTACAAATGTTGGTTTGGAATACAACCTGAGAAACAATAATGACCTTAGAATTGAAAGATCAAGAACTGTGAGGGGTCAAAGAACAATATATTATATGGGATTCCATGGTTTTAACAATTTACCAAATGAAATTAAAAATGCAAACAACTTAATAGAGTTTAAAAGAAAACTCATTCAGTACATTCAAGAAAATGTGGTATAATAATAAAAATGTATAAGTATAACAAGAATTCTCAGCTAAACAACTAAACCGTATGTAAGATTTTAAATTTTGTAAATTTTATGAATTTATATAAAACTGTAAACTAAATAGCTTATTTTTCAAAGCTAAATAAAGATCAATCAATCAATCAAACTAATTATTCCAGAGTTATTCGAATGGCAGCCAACCACTCCATACCGCAAAGTTCTCCAAAAGCCCCAACTCGCACTGTATCCTGGTGGAACCCACAACTACAACGATTGCGTAAAGAAAAAAACAAAGCATGGAAATTATTTAGAAAGTACCCAAACCAACAAAACCTCATCTCTTTCAAGAAATCAAACGCCATTTTTCGTAGGGAAATCAAAGTTGCTAAAGAAAAAAAATTTCATGAAATCACATCCTCTATAACTCCTGAATCCTCTCCATTGAAAATATGGCAAAAAATCCGGTGTCTTACAGGTACCTTCTCACCCCACACTATTAAATGCATCACAGAACAAGATCACAACATTACCGCTCCATCCGAAATAAGCAAAATTTTCGCAAAAACTTGGTCAAACAACTCCAAAGACGAATTTTTCTCTACTGACTTCCAAATTAAAAAAACAGATGCACTAAATTTGCTTTTTAATAATACCCATTTATCGTTTCAATCTAATCACATCGAATCAGCCATCACAAAAATTGAACTTGAAAGTTGTCTTTCAAAACTGAAAGGCAAAACTCCTAGTAGGGATCGTATTTCATACCCGATGATAAAGAACCTTCCAACAACAGCCAAATACAGACTTCTTCAACTCTACAACAATATTTTTGAAACGGGTATCATTCCTCAAAGCTGGAAACATGCAACTATATTACCTTTACTAAAACCAAAAAAATCAAATAATAGTGTGAATGGCTATCGCCCAATATCACTGATCCCATGCATTTCGAAAATATTAGAAAAAATTGTTGCTAGTAGGCTTCTTTGGTTTTTGGAATCCAAAAACCTCATTAGCTCTAATCAAGTCGCTTTCAAAGCCAATAAAGGCTGTGATGACGCCCTCTTACATCTTGACCATTACATAACAAATGCTCTCTCAGCTCGGAAACATGTTACAGTTTTATCGTTAGACTTCGAAAAGGCATTTGACCGAATTGGTATCCACCAAATCTTAAATAAAATTGCATTTTGGGGTATTGGCCCAAAGATATACAACTTTATCAAATCCTTTTTGACTAACAGGAAGATTTGTGTGAAAGCAAACAACTGCTTTTCAAATTATTATCATCTCCACAATGGAATTCCCCAAGGATCTCCGCTGTCAGTTGTACTATTCTTGATAGCTTTTAACGAAGTTAGTTCTATTATAACAAGACACCCACAACTTGATCACTGCATTTACGCGGATGACATTTACGTCCTTTGCAAAAATATTAACCTAGTCGAACATCAAAATCTTTTTTCGAATGTTGTAACTGACATTTTGATATGGTCCACAACCTCAGGTGCAAAATTATCAGTAGATAAATGCAAAACCTTGCATATTTGCCACAAAACTTCCTGTAGTAAAATTAATTTTAAATTCAATAACATAAACATAGAAAATGTAAATAATTTAAATATATTAGGTGTTATTTTCAACAATAGATACAACTTTAAAGACCACTGTATAAAATTAAAAAAGAGCCTAGCTGCAAGAGCAAATATAGTAAGCTATTTATCATGTAAAAAATCAAATGTTCATATAAGCAGTCTATGTAACATAACTAGATCTCTTTTATTAAGTAAAATAGACTATGGCCTACTTATCTATGGGAACGCCCCCAAAACAACAATCAACATTATTAAAACTCCATATCATCAAGCCGTTAGGAGGAGTTTAAACGCTTTTCCTACTACACCGATACGCAACATGATGGTGGAAACAGGACTTCCTTTGGTAGAAGAACGCATTGATCAAATTAGAGCAAAACTTTACGTAAAAATCTTTTTCGCCCAAGGTTCAATTATCAACCACGATATAAAAGCTATACTGCAAGGTAAATTCCCAAAACGAATTCCATCTGCCCTCTCAACTGCAATAACAACGGCAAATTCAATGGAACTTCCTGCAGTAAAGAAATGCAAATACTTTCCAATTTTTCCACCTTGGTGCATATCTAAAACATCCGTCATTATGAATCTTGCAAATAATATAAAGAACAATACATCCAACCACATTTATCATGCGCTCTTCCAAGATCTTACCTACGATCTAAGATCAATCGGGTGGAAATTCGTTTTCACCGATGGCTCCAAAACTCAGGAAAGCACTTCATTTGCATCAACACACGAAGACGGTTCACTTATATCAATCGGCCTACTGAACAATATAGCTTCAATCTTTACCGCAGAGGCAACAGCAATTCTGGAAACTGCAAAAATAACTGCAAAACTACCTGGTCGATTCGTTATATGTTCTGACAGTCAGTCAGTTCTTAACGCTATCCAAAATCCAAACAACAACACGGTTATCATTAACAAAATAAGGGATAATCTTATAAGGAACCCGAACAAATTAAAACTTATGTGGGTACCTGGTCATGTAGGTATACTGGGTAATGAACATGCTGATAAAGCTGCAAACGAAGCCCATCATTCACCAATAAAATTAACATCACATCTGACCAAACGGGATTTAACATGTGCTGTTAAAAACAAACTAACAGAACAACAACTTAACCTCTGGCAAAACAACTATCAGCACCATTACAAATATATTAATACCGAAAGAACCAAACCAATCTATCCTATTTCCACCTCTAAAAATATGAATACAGTCATGATAAGACTAAGACTGGGACACACAACTCTTACTCATCAACATCTTCTAAACAAGGATAATCCACCATCATGCAACAACTGCCAAACAACAGTCGATATTAAACACATTCTTGGATTAGGGGTATGCACATCATTTACCCCTAACAAAAGCCTTTACAACTCATCCTTATCAGTTGAAGAGATATTAAGAAACTTGGACCCGGAGAACATTAAAAATATTTACAACTTTATTAAATCTAACAATATTCAAATCTGAATTCTGAATCATGTAATAATTTAATTTAATTTAATTATATAATATATATATATACATAGGCACCTTCATTAATCATACTAATTTTTTTTTTTAACCTAAGAGTCAGAAGCTTTAACAGCTAGCGCTCATATTATGTTAACATGTTAATTTTAATTGGATGTTAATAAATTATAATAATAATAATAATAATAATAATTATTCAACTTACCAATCCAGTATTTACGGTATTGTGCGGTAGCACCACCGAGGCGCTCCCAAACATGGGTCTCTATTTGCAACAATTGCTTCATGCGTTTCACGTAAAAATTTTTTCTTTGGTCACCAGCTATGAATACAACTTTTAGTGCCGACATTTCGTTTATTTATTTTATTATTTTTGTTTATTGCTATTAAAAGAATGGACAACACAAATAGCAAATACTTCAATGAAACAAAAAGTAACGATATGTAAAAAAAAAAACGTCAAATTCCAAAGGCACAGAATCCTACGTTTTTTGAAAACAAGGTCAACAAGTGAGTGGATGTCAATCTTATTATTTCTATCTTTTGTTCTACCAAAGCTAATGACCCTTATGCATAGTTATAGATTGGAGCGCATACAATCTAGTTTAGTAAAAAAAAAACAGTTCATTTGTTGCTATAGGCTGGTGACCAAAACATATTTTTTTATTTAAGTTAGTATAATAGTTTTAAAGGGTTTTCACTTATATCCTAACTTGAATAGCTTCAAAAATTATTTGTATTTTGAACTGTATGTATGTATATATATATAGTCTAAAATAAAACAATTCGCTATTATCTCTAAAAACATAACATAGCAAAATTATAAGCAAAAGTGTATTTGTTGAACGCTAACAGGAAGGTTAAATAAAGGTCTTCACTTGAAGTTTTATACTAAAGGTTTTTGGATGTTTTATTTTATGAGTTTTGAGTTTTGAGATTTTTATGCGAGTTTAGAAAAGAGTTTTAAAAGAGAATCGAGTTTTTTTAAGAAGAAACGTTTTTAACGATAAACATTTTGGTCCTTCTGCGCCAAAAATTGCAAACCAGCAAAAATAAACAAGTGTTTTACACCCACCCATAAAGAATAAGACATTGTGCCGACATTTTGTCGTGATTTTTTTGCATTTATTGTGGAAAATCGGAAAAAGAAAACGTATAGAAAAAGTGAGTTGCAGATACAACACGAAAACAACACTATACAACACGAAAACGGAGAAAAACATTATTGGAAAACGGAAAAAAGCTGCTGACATACAAAAAGAAAACGAGTGAGTAGATTCTACCTTACAACTACTAATATATATATATACACACCTTAATACTAATCGCTTATCATAATTTAAAATCAAATTTAAAAAGTAACTATCAAAATGAATAGCAATAAATTATTTTTAAACAATTGCAAACAAGTGGGTAATGACTACAATAATTTTAAAAAGACTGGGTTGGCTCGTCGAACAAAAAATTATGCGAGCGGGCGACTCGATATGTTGGAGACGAGCATGTCAGAAATCAATGGACGCTATAATGATATCGTCTGTCAAGATCTAAAAGAAGACGAGTTCAAACCATTTAACATAATGTTTGAACAAATCAAGGAAGTGTACCTTGAATATAAGGAGCAACTGTTGGATGTATTAGACAAGGTTTCGGTACCCACGACATCAAATGTGGCTAATGAATGTACAAATGTTCAACCGAAACGTGATGTTCGCCTTCCGAAAATACAACCACCCACGTTTACAGGTGAATACGAAAATTGGCGTTCGTTCCATGACCAATTCGTGTCACTCGTACACAGCAACACCTCGCTATCTAAAATTGAAAAGTTGCATTATTTAAAATCATGTTGTAAGGAAAGCGCAGGCAACTTACTTGATCACGTCAATGTAGATGATGTGAGCTACGACCAGGCGTGGGAACTTCTTAAGTCTCGGTATGATTTTAAGAGAATTTTAGTAAATCATGAACTGAAGTTATTTTACGATCTACCCGTAGTTCATGAAGAAAAAGCAAATAACATCCGTGAGCTGCTAGACGGTTCGACAAAAATTTTGCATGCATTACGCAATTTAGATGTGCCAGTGCAACATTGGGATGATATAGTGATTTTTCTGTTGTTGAAAAAACTCCCAACAAAAGTGCAATCTCTGTGGGAAACTTCTCTGGGAACCAAGAAAGAAACACCCACATTTAAGGAATTCTCGGAGTTTTTAGAAACAAAATTTAGAACCCTGGAGATGGTTGATCAGCAGCAGAGTGGAAAATCAACATCAACAACACAGAAAAAGTCCACAAAAAACGTTTTCCATGTTAATTCGGAAGCAACCGAAAGCTTCACATGTAAAGTTTGCCATAAAGGCGTTCATTCATTGCGCACATGCGCTAAATTTTTAAAAATGGACGTGAATGGAAGGCAACGAGTAGTTAAACAATTTGGCAATTGTTTTAATTGTCTGGCCTATAGTCACAGGACAAATGGTTGCCCTAGTAAGAAAACGTGCCATTTTTGTCAAAGGCCACACAATTCATTGCTGCATTTTGGCAACAATAACAACACAAAACCCAATAACTCACGCTCACAATCATTCGCTCATTCTAATTCATTAGCACACAATACAAACTCACAAAAATCATTCTCGCATTCAAACCAATTTTCATCCAACCCAAACAACACTAGTACGTATGGTTGCAATCATATAGCACACCCAAGTAACCATATTCACTCAAACACAAATCAAAACTCATGTACTCACTCAAACCCAAGCAATCAGATACAATCTCAAACAACACAAATAAACCCCTATGCACAGCCATTTCAACCCTCTGAAGAGCGAAATGGAATACATCCATGCGCAAATTGCTTTCACGCAAATAATCAGCAATCTGATGCTCAGATTTTACTAGCAACAGCCATCGTTAAAGTTAAATCCGCTAGTGGAGAATATTTGAACATGAGAGCACTTGTTGACCCGGGATCACAAGCGACGTTCATAAAGGAATCCGCCGCACTGATCTTAAATTTAAGGAAAAATCGCACATCCCTTGACATTTCAGTTTTAGGACAAGTAAAGAATGGTTCTTGTCAAAACTATGTTGAATTGCATCTCGGTTCAAAATATTCAAACTTCGAAACATCAACACGAGGTTATGTTTTTAAAACTTTAACAGGAATTTTGCCAAGCCAGCAAGTATTTCCCAACAAGTGGAAACACATTCAAGGGTTGAAACTGGCAGATCCTACTTTTCATCAACCGTCAGGAATAGATCTGTTACTAGGTAACGACGTTTTTTGTGAGATGGTTTTACCTCACATAATTAGGGGTGAAGACCCGATTTCGCCAATTGCACAAAAGACACAATTTGGATGGTTGATACTTGGCAAAGTTCCTAAGGAAACACCACAAAACATACAAGTCTACACCCAGTTTGTGGATGTTGAAACACAACTTAGGAAATTTTGGGAAATCGAGGAGTTACCGTATGAAAAACCAGAAGATGAGGAGAATGTTGCATGTGAACAACATTTTTTACAACACACCAAGAGAGTGCCGGGAGGGCGCTTTGAAGTGTCCCTTCCGTTCAAAGAAAATAAACGCCCAGCAATGCCATCTGCAAAAGAAACTGTTTTAAAAATGTATTATAAACAGGAAAGGAGGTTACTTACCAACCCAGCACTGCATAAAGAATACAATGCATGTATAGCGGAGTATCTGGAACTTGACCAGATGGAAGAGGTTGATGAGCATCAAGATAAAATACTTATGTCACCATATCACTACGTTGTGCCACATCACGCCGTCATAAAAGAATCCAGCACAACCACCAAGCTGCGAGTGGTCTTCAATGCTGCGTTTAAAACCTCGGATGGTAGATCTCTAAACGACCATTTATTGACTGGGCCAAAAACTCAAACGGACATTACGGCAATAGTGTTGAGATGGAGGGCCAATAAAATCACGTTCACGGCCGACATAGCAAAAATGTACCGTCAAATACAAGTTCACCCTCAAGACGCGTACTATCAACTTCTCTTTTGGCGAGAAGACCCGATGACACCCATTAAATTGTATAAAATCAAAGTTTTGATGTTCGGTACAGCTCCTGCACCATACCTGGCAAACCGAACGTTGAAGATGCTGGCCGGCGATAAGGAAGCAACTTACCCACTCGCTGCACAAATGGTTCGCAACGACATGTACGTCGATGACCTGGTGTCTGGTGCAGACTCACTCGAAATCGCTAAACAAAAATATGATGAGATAACAAAGTTATTATCTTCGGCTGGTTTTCATCTTAGAAAATGGATGAGCAACTCCGAAGAATTTTTGAACCCAATACCGATGGAAGATCGGGAGACAAGTGTTTCACTTACAATTGGAGCGTCAGAACAAGTAGAACATACGAAAACTTTAGGAATCAGCTGGTATCCATCGGCTGATTCATTTTCGTTCAAGCAAGTTGAAATTGAAGAAGTTATCTCAAAACGCACAATACTCTCGACAATCGCACGGCTGTTCGACCCTTTGGGATGGATTTCACCCTGCACAGTGAAAGCAAAAATAATTATGCAGCAATTATGGCTGCGTGGTCTATCATGGGACGAAACGATTCCAACGGAATTACAACTGGAATGGTCATCGTTCCAAGAAGAATTAACAAGTTTAGGAGATATTCGCATTCCTAGATGGATAAACACCCATGGAGACGAACAACAATTGGAACTACATGGTTTCAGCGATGCTTCCATTAAGGCTTATGGAGCTGTAGTATATCTTAGGGTTTTAGATAACAACGGCTGCATTTATACTCATTTGCTGATGTCCAAAACCCGAGTAGCACCACTCAATACAGTTTCACTGCCAAGATTAGAGCTGTGCGGAGCAGTGATTCTCTCAAACCTGTTGAGTTATATAAATACTGTGCTGCCCTGTAAAGTTAACAAAACTTATGCTTGGACCGACTCCACAATTACGCTTTGCTGGATAAAGGCATCACCACACCGATGGAAAACTTTTGTATCGAACAGAGTGGCTGAAATACAAAGGTCAGCAAACACAATTTGGAAACATATTCCAACAAAATTAAACCCAGCGGATCTAGCATCCCGTGGGGCTCTACCATCAATGTTAGTTCGCAATGCTCTCTGGTGGGAGGGTCCAGATTTTCTTCGAGAGAAATGGGATTTCTCTATACCAACACAACCAACACAACTTGAAACAGAAGAAGAAGCAAAAGCTGTTCAAGCATATTTCTGCAACAACAATGAAAACGACATATCGCGATTAATTCATAATAACTCCAAACTTCCAAAACTTTTAAGAATTTTGGCATATATACAAAGATTTACACACAACACACGAAAAACTAATAGAATAAATTTGAACACCGTCGTCATATCGCCGTTAGAACTGCAATCTGCTCTTAATTCAGCTATTCAAATAGCACAAACCGAAATGTTCTCTGACTTATTTGAAGAACTCAGGAAGTCAGGAACAACAAAAAAGCAGTTTAAAGGTTTGAATCTTTTCATTGATGGAGACAAGATTATTAGGATAGGAGGAAGGCTTCAAAAATCAGAGTTGCCTTACGATCAAAGGCATCCAATAATTTTAAAACCGAAACATCACTTAACAACCCTGCTCATAAATGATGCACATGACCGAACACTGCATGGCGGATTTCAACAAATGGTCAATTTCTTGAGAAGTAAATACTGGGTATTTCAAATCAAGAACGCAGTTAAGAAGTTTCTACATCAATGTGTTATATGCTATAGATATAAACCGAAGCCCATGCAACAATTGATGGGAAATCTACCGGCTGCAAGAATTACGGTGTCGAGGCCATTTACTCATACAGGCGTCGATTACGCTGGACCCATGGAAGTAAAGGCCTGGAAAGGAAGAAATTCAAAGAGATTTAAAGGTTATTTTGCCGTATTTATCTGTCTAGCGACGAAGGCCATTCACCTCGAAGCTGTGACAGACTTGACAACACAAACATTCATCGCGGCTTTCCGGCGATTCACATCACGTCGTGGGATCTGTTCCAACTTATATAGCGACTGTGGGACCAACTTCAAGGGCGCTAACACAGAACTTTTTAAAATGTTAAAGGCTGCTAAACACGACTACAACGAAATAGCTGAATCAATTAGCAACTTAGGCACCAAATGGAATTTCATTCCTCCCGCTTCTCCCCACTTCGGAGGATTATGGGAAGCCGGAGTGAAATCCGTTAAATTCCATTTGAAACGAATTGCCCGAAATGAAGCGCTAACATTTGAGGAACTCAGCACGCTTCTAGCCCAAATAGAAGCATGCCTTAACTCGAGACCCCTCTGCCCGTTAACGGATAATTTCGAAGACTTCGCTGCATTGACACCTGCGCACTTTTTGATAGGCACTTCAAGCTATGTCGTTCCAGAAACAGACTTAACAACCCAAAAAATTGGATACTTGGACCGATGGAAGCGCATTCAGGCATCACTCCAAACATTTTGGAAACAATGGAGCGGCGAGTACCTGACACGACTTCAAAATAGGCCGAAGTGGCTAAAAACAGAAAAGCAACCCAAAATCGGAGACCTGGTACTTGTACGCGATGAACGACTTCCACCATCGAAATGGCTTCTAGCACGTATCATCGCTACGTACCCCGGGTCAGACAACCTAATAAGAGTTGTCAACCTGAAGACAACACAAGGAGAGCTGAAACGTCCAATTACAAAAATTTGCCCGTTACCATCAAACAACACTAATACCGAAGAAACAATAATTTGAGAATATAACACGAATAACAAAATTCATTTTAATTATACCCAAAACCAAAATTAAATGCAACATTGTACCCATATAAAACTCACCCAACACAAAATCATTGCTGAAACAATTCACTCACTCATTCCATTATCAAACAACCATACACCATATCCAACCAAAAATCAACCCTTATTAACAATATACAGTCCACTTAAACCTTTCAAGCAAAAGCATACATACACATTCATACCGTTTCGAACAAACTAACTCATTTACTCATCAATCAACCCACCGATGCTGAATTTTCAACTTTAAACGCTTCAAGAATTCAATCATAACACATAAAACATTCGAATCTAAAACCAAATACTTTAATTACCCACTCATAATACAAATCATTCGAATCTAAAACCATATTCTAGATCACTCACTCATAATACAAACCATTCAGAATTTTAAATCAAACTTTGATCACTCACTCATAATACAAACCATTCAGAATTTTAAATCATACTTTGATCGCTCACTCATAATAAATACACATCGTTCGAATTTTCAAAATCATACATCCAACACTCTCACTATATATTTTCAAACATTAAATCGAAATATCACTCAGCACATTAACTCTAAAATTATTAAAAATAAAACCGATACGGAACGTATGCATAGCCATTTCAGTTTCAGACACTCCTAATGATAGAAGTGCCAGGATAATAATCCTGGGGGATGGAATCACACCCCAAACATTAATAGCAGTCATTACTGCACTATAAAATAATTAAATATCTGCATAAAAGTATACTCAACGATTCGAATACATTCAAAAGCATATACATTATACAGGTATGCATACGACTTCGTTAAGGACTCGGATCAAAGGAGTATGGATATAGTGACAGCTAAGGCGATGTTACAGCTACTGTTAGGCAAAAATTGGCCACTATATCCACAATTCACACAATGTCTAGACCAGTCAAAGAACAAAGTTATAAACAAAGATCAAAGGTGTAATATATAATGGTTACGACAACAACGCTGCTGGTACAAGTACCACAACAAACTGAGATTAAAACAAAATCCCCGAGCGTCATCGCAGGGAAAATTATCAACTTTACGGAGTATAAACACAAACTATTATGTTATTAAAAGCTATCAGAATTTTAAACATATTAAATTGAATAGATAAAAGCAAAAATTATACTAGCATAACAGAAAATCACCTCAAAATCAAATCAAAACAAAATAATCAAATATGAGTTAAGAAAATACACTTCATAAAAACAAACCGACAACTCAACCAAGGAAGAGCAACGACCCCAGTCAGCTGGTCAATTTGTTCAACGATTCACTACACATATCTATACACGGCATATAATTCCTAAGGCGCCGTGAGTTTAGATAGCAAACTTGGACTTGATTTGAAATAGAAGGAAACCAATGTCCTTATATATGTACATAGACGTAAGGAAACATAAAAGAAGCATAAAACAATAGTAATAATAGAATTTAAACAAAAGAGTAACACAATTTAAACAAATTAAACAAACATAAATACCGTCACCAGTTGATGGAATAGCTGAAAGGAAATCTGTTTGTATGTACCACATCCATCATAAACGCACTCATTGCACGTTAAATTGTCCACACAACCAAAATTATCCAATGAAACAACTAACAAAAATAATAATAATAACTAATAACAAATGAATTAAATGAAAATTAATATAATGAAACAAAATTTATACACCGAAACCGAAACACACAAACATGAAAAACGTCCATCAAAATCTATTTGATAGTCGAATCAACAAACGAGTGTCGACTTGACGTTTGACATTTAAGAATGCGCTCACTTCAAAATAGCTCAGGCCGTGTTCATTGAGGTTCACAAAATGGAATATCTGCGATTGGGCAATTTGGGCACAAATCACTTTGGAGTTGCTATAAAGTTGAAATCAAATTGAAATAAATATGCATCTTACAAACTTATCGCCTTGTTATTTTGATTGATTTATATTAGTTTTTCGAAAACAGTACTAAATAAATTTTCTCTTTCCATGTGAGATAAGAAAGTCTGGATGTTTGAATGTAATGGAAGAAATTGAGCTGGACCACAAGGACATGATCGTTTACTTCGTCACTGGGGGGGAGAATGTTGAACGCTATCATCGATTGGATGTCATCCCTTAGGCTGTACACGTTCACCCATATTCAATATTGAACGTAAACATAAACAACTTCCAATGACTTTGAAGATTATGTCACAAACTAGGAAGGTTAAATAAAGGTCTTCACTTGAAGTTTTATTACCGAGAGTTTTGGTTGTGTTTTATTTTATGAGATTGAGTTTTTGAGATATTTTATGCGAGTTTTAAGAAAAGAGTTAGAAATCGAGTGGAATTTTTGAAAGAACGTTTTAAACGATAAACAGTATTCTTTAAGGTGGTCTGATGTTAGATGCCATTTCGGTACTTTGAATACGTGTAGCTATCCACATAACGATTTCAGTGGTTTCCATGACTCCAATGTCTATAAAGTTTCTAATTTCTGGGTGACCACCACGGAAATTGTTTGATGCACAGCAAATGGCAGCCCAACAACACTTGCTTCAAGTGGCCGCTCTTGTATGAGCACAACCGGATTGACAATGGGAAGCGGACTCGTTTCGCCGTATGGCAGGAAAAGATATGCACCACTCATAGGTCCTGTCATACGTGTTCCGTAACGTAGAAAATTTAAGTTTGTTGGCATGTGAAGGGAAGCATCATCGATTTGAATTGATTTCAAGAGACCTTGCGTGGAAAGCAACCGTCGGTCCATCGCCAACACGGCACGAAATGTCTCGAGGTTCTGCGAATTTTACTTCATCTGGATAGTCACTGACCGAATAGGGTGACATTGTAAAAATCCTGTTCTTGTCTAAAGTTGTGCTCCTAAAAACATAAAAGTAATAAAAAAAAAACTAAATCTAAGGGAAAATCTTTAACTTACTAATGCATAGTTCATAGGCGGCAAATTCACCTCAAACAAAGCCGGTATTTGGTTGTTGACGCTTGAGGAAAAACTGCACTGTCATCATGATGGCCATGCCAAGATCAAACAGGACTTATCTCCGCAGGAATTTCCTTATCATACAAGTTATACATACTTATAAGAGGCTTAGAAACATAAATTTCAACTAATACTTCCCTCCACTAAGATAATGAATGGTGAAGCACCACATATTTTGTTGGCAGTTCGTCACCCAGAATTATAGTCGTCCGACCATCGTCTGGTCCAGGCCAATGTGATTCATCAAAGAAGAAATATTTAAACGTATAATCAGGACTGTAAATCTGCGATGAAAACAAAAAAAAAAAAAAAACGTCACAATCAGCTATTCGTGAATTAATATGAACTTTTACTTACTGAAGCCTTGGTCAGCAACCAAATGACAGCTTGCTGCATGACAAATCGGCAATCTCTTATGGCATTGAGTGTATGGTTGGCATAGTCAAGCACTACGTGTGTTTTTGCTGTACCTGTTATGCCATCATGGTTCTGAAAGACTGATAAATCTGACTAAATTGAAAATCATCACCCAGTGGAATCAAAACTGAATTCGTTTTATACAGCTCGGCTTTTTTCGCCATTGGTCAACAAGCATTGCCGCCCTGTTGGAATGTTAGAAAATATAAAATTTATCATCCGTTTGCGATATCTTGAGTATTTCTAAACTCACCGCCGTGCTAAATTCTGGTCATCGATTGCCTGTGGTTATACATGCCATGGACAGGTTATTCCAAAGCCAGAAATAAGTTTGAAGTCAAACTGGCAGAAAATCTTTGGATCCGGACCACACGTGTGAGGAATATCGTAGGAGTAAAAAGGCATCATGTGATTGAAAAGTTCAGTTTAGCCAGATACATCTGTTTGAAAAAAATAAATAATATAAATCATTATTTTCGTCAACATTACAGCACAAAAAAGGCAAAAAAGCCAAAAGAGACATCGACTAATTTCTTGAAGTACTATTAAACTCTCACCCCAAATTTGCCGCCATCTGAATTCGAGATGTTTCATTTGAGCCAAACGCTTTTTTACTGATTTCTTTGAATTAATAAATTATCAAAGCCCGAGTGTTTCAATATGTAAGGCAACGTCGAACTGTGTCCAAATGGATCAATAGCCCCTGATGAAGTTGGAGTTATGTTAAAATTCTTCTTAAGCCATGAGTTGCCTTCAGTCAACTGCATAACAATGCTTAGCCAATGAGAGTTGGCTTCATCAGGCATCACCCATCCTCCAGTAAGTCCAATTGATGATCCTGAACTAATCTGAAATAACAAAAGGGTTCGCTCTATATATTTTCTAAAAAAAATAGTTTTTGCTTAAGTACTTTCTTGTTGCAGCTTTGGAGTATACTCAGTCCTTCAAAGAAAAATAAGATATTTCTGCCCATATGAATCTCATATCAGTATTCTTATTTAAATGAGGCAACATGTTTGTTAAGAATGTGCTTCGTGTCATGCTCGTAGTAAGCATCGAATGTCTTTGTCCAACCTTAAAACAATCGGACAAAATAATAACATATTTTCATAGGTATTTCAGCAATGGATTTGGTCGATTACCTGGATCGTTGTGTGAATGCGGGACGACAAACACTTTCAGCTTATGATGTTCATTGAATTGCAAAAGATCATACTTTATGTTCCAACCTTGCTTCCAGACACCCCCGTCGGTATTGTAAGTAAAAGGTTCTTATACACTTCTATCATCTGTGCAAGAAAATAAACATACCTAGATTGTTAGATACCTAGGTAATTGGTGGTTTTAGCTTACCTGAATATTCGCTTGCGTTTGAGGTTCTGTGTTGATGTCACACTGATCAGTGTCCTCAGCACTCAGCAGGACCATTTCTTTAAACATTTCCTTTTTGTTCAGATGTTGTGGGCCAAATTTAGGGTGTTTCGATAGACGCTTTTATTTTAATCTAAATCCTCGGGATCCAGTTTGTTTTTATTAATGTTGAAACATATTGACCACCACCTCCAGAACTCGAAAACTGAATCGTAGTTCCAACTTGCACATATCCTTCACTAATGTATGGATGTGGCTTACGAAAAGGCACCTACAAAACAAAACACTCTTTAATGGCTTAACTTTCAGAACGCCACTTGATACGTACCCCTAGTTTATCCTTTATCGATGTCTTCTTGTAACTTAGACTGGTTTTTTGAACTTTATCAACTTTATCAAGCTCCAAGACCGGCAACAAATTTATCATCTTTGTTTAGAAATTATATGCATGCATACTGCATGAGTCTGTTTTTTTTTTTTTTTAATGAAAAAAGGTGACAAATAGATGACAGAGTAATGTCAAATTTTAGTACCCACAAATGCCGCTATCCTTTCACAGGCGCTGGGCATCAAGTGGGACCGACGTGAAGTTGGGTACTGGCAGTCCATATCTGTTATGTCAATGCTATAGCCCTGTTCACACTGTACAATTAGTTGGACAAACCTAGGTTTGACAAACCAATGTTTGACAGTGTGAACTCTTCATACGACCGCTTGTCCAATTTGTTGGATGGTTTTCAAAAATTTTTGAAAACCTAGAAGTTGGACAGATTTATCTGCGTGTGTGAACAGTTTGTCAAACTCGACGAAATGTCAAAATGGTTTCTGTTCTGACAAATTTCGCAAAATAAAAATGGTTGCACATGGCGTTGGTCACGCGTTGGATTAAATCAAATTAAAATTAAAATTTAAAACAACAAGGTAAGTGGAAAAACCAATTAAAATACATAATCAACGTAATGCGTTGGTCGTGAAAATATATAACCATTTATTTATTAAAAGAATTCTAACTTTTTTTCAGGATCTCGTTTGTGTTCGTCCACTAAGTTTATAGAGTATTCGGTCTATTTAGGAGAGATAAACCACCGGGCTTAGCAACAAAAATTTATAACAGCGTTTGTTGAAGGTAAGAAAAATAACATTTGACTGAAAAACATTCATTAATAATAATAATAATTGTTTTTCTTCCATACCGAAATCTGTCTATATTTTAAATCAAAAGCTGTAAAACCAAATTGTTATTTTTGTAATTTTATGAAGCAACTTACTTTATTTAGAGAAAAATACAACTTTGAAATTTATAAAGTGACAACAAAAAAAGGATTGAAAGAGAAATGAAGAATTGTCAAATTTGAGACGTGAGCCTTCAAAATTGAACATGTAATAGCGATTGTCTCACGGGATGGAAATTTAAAAGGAACGTCAAAAATGAGACATGTCTCGTGAGACATCGTATACTAGGGGACAACCAATTTTGGGATCATAACCATTGAATAATTATATTATATAGAAGCTGACACCCGACTTATGCTGGGTTTACATGCATCTTCAACTGCGGAAGTGCAGAAAAGTAAAGCGAGACGGATGAAGATTACAAAGCACAAAGGTTAAAAAGAGAGACGAATAGGATTATGGTTGCAGATGAAAAATTATGGTTGCAGATGAACATGTTCATCTGCACCCATAATTTTTCATCTGCAACCATAACTAGGAAGTTCGTTCCCTCTCTATCAAACAAGTATGAATTTTACATCTTGTGTCTTTTTCCGATTTTCATCTGCACTTGCAGATGCATGTAAATCCACCATTACTGCGTGAACACAATGGCTGCAGAGACGCAGCCGCAAGAGATGTCAAAACATTAAATACAAGCGAATACAACAACAACGCAAGACGGAGCTGGACAATTTAACTCGATTTTAACTCTTGCGGCTCCGGCTCCGTATGCGTATGCGTATGCATTGTGTTCAGCCAGTTATACGACTTTAGCCTTGCGCAAACCAATGCGGTGAGTGCGTGCGATGCGGTGGACGATAAAATGAAACACATGTAACCTTATGTCGTTTTCCAAAACATCACTCCCAAATGAAATCGGGAGTGATTTGGAGAGTTGGAGTGATTTTTTGACAGATAAGCTATACTAGAAATGTCAAAGCTGACACTTCAACTCTCCAATTCACTCCCGATTTGGTTTTTGGAAAACGACATTATGGAGTAGCACACACCTATGCGTTCTGACGGATCCACATATGTTCCACAGCTACGTTTTGTAGAACGATTTTAGCCCTGTTCACACTGTACAATTAGTTGGACAAACCTAGGTTTGACAAACCAATGTTTGACAGTGTGAACTCTTCATACGACCGCTTGTCCAATTTGTTGGATGGTTTTCAAAAATTTTTGAAAATCTAGAAGTTGGATGGAGTTGATAGGTATGTGACATAAAGTTGGACGACAAGTTGGATAAGTGTGAACGCAAAGTTCATCAGACCATCCAACTTCCATCAAACGAAGTCTGTCCAACTAATTGTATAGTGTGTACAGGGCTTTTCGGAACGCAGCATCCACTATTTTAAAATGAAGTTTCTGTGCGCTCACGCTGAGCTGCTAAAATTTTTATTTATTTATTAATTTTTATTTTTGATTTCCATGGCAAAAAGGATGAGATTTCAGCTGAGGAGGTGTCAACGAAAGAAAATTCAGCAGATGAAATTACCAAGAAAGGATTTAGTCTTAGCAGAAGAGGATTCCAAGAAAGAAGTGCTGTTGGGTTCCTCATGGCATCAGGCTAAGTTAAAAAAGGATGAACCAGAGTGACCAGTACGGTATCTACCACCAATTACGATCCTTATCATAGGGTTCCTGCATTTGCTGGAGCAGAGTACGCTTTGCAGGCAGAACTACTAGTCCTAATAGAGCATTATCATCCAACAGTGAAGGCATTTGCTGAGAGTATTCTTCAGAGTAAGTATAACAACATTTTAACTGATATGCCTGACTTTATTTTTTGTTTATTGTTTCCAATGAAAAAAAGTTCCGTACGGCACTCGTGGAAGACCAGTTTGAAGTCTCACTAAAGCCAACTGCACCGAAGACGAAATGTTTATCTTCAACTATTTAGAGAAGAATCGGCAAACTTCTGTATCCATAAAGGAAAAGGGTGGTGACGACGACAATGAAGGAGCAGGTAATGTGGACGATGATGAGTTCGAAGACTATTTGGACGGTTTCTTTGGGAAAAAGAAGAAGGGCGCCAAAGATGAAGACGACGAGGAAGATTTGGACTTCTTGAAGGAGCTAGGTGGGGATATAAAAGAAGGCGATAAAAGTAAGAAAAAGAAGAAGAAAGTAGATATACCGCATCAAAGGCGGTCGTGTTAGTCACATTATAGAATTGCTGGGAACGCATGGACATATGAAGTTTACGTTTGAAGGAATACTCAAGTCATACGATACACTGTTTATGTACCTGTTTAAGAGAGTCTTCCCCAATTGAACGAACGAAGAGTGTCTGGTGTCATGTGAAGAAAAAAATTATAACGCCGTGGTTGAGTAGAGTTGTAAATAAAATATATTTATTTTTAAACTATAAACAATGCTCTCTTACTTGAAGAGCTAAAAATAAAATTCATTTAAGATGAAAGCTTAGATGCTTTTTAATCTTTGCATCAGTAAACTTTTCGTTCATACATGCTGTCATTAATTTTGTCTTGGGAAACTACAGTAAGTATTCGTCACACAATAGAATTCATCACAGATTCAGGTTGAGGTAAATGTGACTAAAAATGAATTGAATGATCAATTGCAATCAAGCATCTTGTATATCCACTTAACAACGTACTCGATAAATCTCTGGGATGTGCTTTTTGGTTTGCGTCACGTGGTCATGGATTTTGTAATGAAGAATTTTATAAATCGACAGCTAGGGTATTATTATTAAGTTAACGATGTCCTCTTGTACTTACAATAACACTACTTTTTTAAGATAATTTTAATAGGTAGTTGGGCTGATGTTTGGTGGCCACACGATACATAGAAATGCATTGTACTGGCACTCACGACGAAAAACCCTTGAACCTTTCCAATGAGCTGGATATGGACTTTTAGCGATTACCATCTAGAAATTTAGGCAGAGGCGATAATGTTATAGCTGACAATGGTAAGACTTCTCGAGCACCTGTTATCCAAGAAGACAGAACGCATTTCCTACGAAGTCTTAAACCAGAACAGAAATATTGTTTCACCTTGGAACAGTTTTGGTGATGAGCTATTCCTTCAGCTAATTTGTTACCAACTCGGTTTGAGAACTTCAGTTAAACTCAAAAAACGTGTCGTGCAACTTGGGTCAAGAATACCAATTACCAAACAAGAACCAAAATGCAAAAGATTTTTCTACATAAATTCAGATTTTATTTTTGTTTTTCTGAATACATAAACTTTAAATGAAAGAATGGTTTTTTTTTATTAAACATTAAAAAGCTCTATATTTGCACACAGTTCAAGGTCTTCGCAGATATCATCGCCTATATCTCCCGTCCATTAGGACACAATAACAAATACGGATTGGCATTTGCTATGAACCTATTGAATACACAAAATAAGTTCATTTTCATAAGCGATTCCATTGAAGTTTGTAGAGTAGAGTTTATTGTTGTATTAGTTGCTTGTTCAAAAGTGAATGCAACATTCTTTGGCACACTCCATAACCACAGCAGAAGTACCAGCTTTGATTCGTCATATATTTCAGTGTAGATTGGAAGGAATTCGAGGTGAGATCTAATTTTCTAATCTCTTAAAAGAAGTAAGTATATAATATCAACTCTTTCGTGATTAAGGAGACACAAGTCTTCCATAAGTGCTCATTCCAGCTTTGGTAAGGGCATTGGCAGTCATAGAGATTTGATAATGTTAATATGGGGAAGCTCAGCAAGGCTGTGTTGTAGAGGGACCGTACGCCGCCATCTAAATATCTAAAAGAAAGATAAACTCGATGTCTAGGGTCTTCAATTGACCTATTATTCTACTAACCTTTATGTGAGCAAAAGTTCTTTGCTAAAGTTGGCCACGAAACCAACGCGGCAATTTTGCTCCGCTTATGCATTCAATTTGTTGTGATAGTTTAAGATCTCTCCAGCAGCGGTCAGTTTAGTGGGCGGATTTTCAAATTTTGCCAACATTGGTTAGATTCTAAGTCCGAAGAAACAAAGAAAACTTTCTACATATAACAATTCGTAGAGGTGAGAAGAGATGGTTCGGCTAACTAATAATTCCTGCCATTTTTTGGTAAACGGATACAATTTTTCTTGTTTCTTTTTTTTGATAAGTGTCTCCAGGTTAGAGTTGGATGAGTTAAAACTTTTAAATTGAAGAAGACTATCTTGGAGTTCCTTGAATACATAGAGTAATTTTTTTTTACCGTATCCTCGGGAGTTTCGTAGTGAATTCCTGATACCAACTACTGCCACAGCCACTTCCAATAGGTGCTCTGTTAACTTATACGCACTTTCGCATTTAAAAGTTAGGACTCGAACAAAAAATGAAACCTATTGCAAAATAACATTTTTTTGTAATCCGCTTTAAAATAAAATTTGATTTTTTTCCGGAGATGAAATTTGAAAATAATATCAAAAATTGATGAAAAAAAAATTTTTGACAGGATATCGCACCATGCCAAATCGCGCTAGTTTGAACAGGAAACGGATCGCAACCGTATCACACGATACGTTCCACTTATCGCAATCGCATCGCACGCACTCACCGCGTTGGTTTGGGCAAGGCTTTTCTCAAACACGGCATAAGAAGCTTGTTACCGAGCAACAGTCAACCTATTTATTGCTATTTATGTTTTTGGCTCTGCTTTGCTAATTTCATATACATACAAACAATTTTCAAATGAAGGACATTTGGCAGTTTAGCCTTTCACAAACCAATGCGGTGACATCGTACGATGCGATTGCGATAAGTCAAATCCCTATGCTTTAAGTCAAATGTCCATAAACGTTTGACTTAAAGCATAGGGATTTGACTTATCGCAATCGCATCGTACGATCTCACCGCGTTGGTTTGGCCAAGGCTTTAGATTTTAAAATATGTTCCATTAATGAACCCTAAAGGGATTTATTATAATTGATTATAATCAAATACATAATACTAAACCCCCATCATCATTTCAAAGCCATTTTTAATCTTAACAACCTCTTCGGTAACCAGCGAAACAATTATAAAAAATATCCATTGGGACTAAACTTGCAAAAAGGTTGGTGAACTAACTAGCTCTAATATCGATACTAGCGGCATGAGAACTCCTGGTGGCGATTTATTCCGGTGTCACTTCTCAATGTCATAAGATTTCTGGAATTGGAGATTTCTCCTGATAGGACTGAGTGTGTCATTAGGCTTTTGAGCCTTGTTTTTTCCCTCAATTATCCATAAGTGCTAAAAGAAACCGGTTAAAATACCTGAATAACCAAAATTTATAATAAATCAAAATTGTCATCTTTCAAATGCTGAAACCGAAGTTATATAAAACAATCTTTTGACGATACAATCGGTGACAGACGATTCGACTGTAAAAAAAAAAGGTTACTGTATTCAAGCCCTAGGTCACAGAGGAGATGCAACAAAAGGCTTAACCACACACACACCAAGGCATCTGTCCTTAATCTGACTTCACAGACTTCAACTCCTCTTTATATTCAGATTTCAAAACCAGCTTGAATTCCTGTCATCAATTTGTAAAACTCAACGAACGAACCTTCACATTCGTTTTAAGCCTTGCGCAAACCAATGCGGTGAGTGCGTGCGATGCGATTGCGATAAGTGGAACGTATCGTGTGATGCGGTTGCGATCCGTTTCCTGTTCAAACTAGCGCGATTTGGCACCGTGCGATATTCTGTCAAATTGTTTTTTTTGTATCAATTTTTAATATTTTATTTTAGATTTCACTAATCCAAGTTCAGAAAAGTCGAAATCGGAAAGCTCTAAAGACACGTCATTGGAGACTTCGAGTGTCGTCATGTTTGCTCCCGCTAGTCAAGATACATATCATATTTCTGGACGATAGTTGTGACAATTTTAATATCGAATCGATGGACTTATTGAAAGATCTAAAGAACCCTACAGAGAGTAAACTAACCAATTTAAGGCGAATAAAAACAGATGGGTAAGTTAAAGAAGGACCAACAAACAATACTAGTTGAAGCCTGAGAAGCTAATAATCCATTTTGTTTTGTTCAGGATAAAGCTGCTTTAAGACTGCAAGCTAGACACAGTGACTGGACTGTCCTCTGTTCTCTTGCTGACCGGGTAATTGCAGACGCAAAAGTGTACGACAAATTTCAATTCAAAAGAATAAGATTCTTTTCTGTTGATCCTGACAGCACCAAGGACCGAATGGTTTGAATTTCTCTTCCGATAGATGTCCTGACCTAGAAGAAATCGTTTAATTTGTTGCTTTCACATTAATATTTACCTCCTCACCTGCTTTCTTGCCATTCTTCAGCACAGGCTACCTGCAAAGGTTTTTTCCCATTTTTAATTAACCACAACGCATCAATCGGTCTTTATTCCATTTGAAAATAAAAATTAATAAATAAATAAAAATTTTATGTCGATTTCCTTTGCAAAAACAAAAGCACTCTAAAAAAGTGCTTTTTTTTAGTGCTCACTGGAACAGAAAAGACAAAATTCTTTTTTTATCATTGTATGTATGTGTGCTATTTTTGACAGCCAACTCTTCCTGTTTGTTTTGTTCTGCGATTTATATAGAAAGAATGTTTTTGAAACTTTATTAATAAATGCACTAGGAAGAAACCTCCTCATCCGAATAATTGTACACAACACTTTGAACAAAATTATTCACAGAATGCCTTTCGTTTTGTGTAAGGAATTTCAGAATTTCAAACACTTCTTCGTTGGAATCAGAACTAGATGACGACTCATAAATATTTTGATAATTTCAGCTAAAATTGAGCGATCCATTTTCACAAAATAGTTTATTGTTTATTTTTATTATCTCTCTTTCACAGTCCTTTAACCAAAAATGCAAAATAATCAAACTGCAAACTGGTAAACGTCAAATGTTTTGTGTTGGTGTACGTGAAAGTGCGTGTAATGTCGTTTTCCAAAAACAAATTCACTCTTTCACTCCTTTTTCGTTTTATTTTGGAAATCGTTTTAACCGAAGTGACAGATTTGGAGTGATTGCATTGGTAGCTTGCTAGATTTTTTCTTTCATGTTAAAGCAGAAAACAGGACTAAAAATCGTTCACTTTAATTTTAAAAATTATTTAATGGTCTTCTGAAGATAATTTATTAAACTATCGCGTGCTTTGTGAGCTGACAAAAAATAAATGGAAACTGCGGCTTGCTTTGACAAACAGTTTGATGACAGTTTGTTTATGTGTTGGTGTTCACTCCCTTGCACCTAAACTGAAACGGGAGTGAAAAAATCACTCCAAAAAGTGTCTCCAAACCGCATTTTGGAACATGTTTGGGAGTGATTATCTGTCAGATCTGACAGATAATCACTCCCAATTGGTTTTTGGAAAACGACATAAATCTTGCCTTTGATTCGTAAAAGTGCTTTTTCGGGGCAAAAAAAAAAGTGATCTAGGGCCTCAATGTAACATATTTCGAGCAAAAAAGCACTTTTAAAAGTGCTTTTGTGTACCACTGGAAATCGACATTAAGCAGCTCAGCGTGAGCGCACAGAAACTTCAAACTTCATTTTGAAATAAGTGGAAAGTGGATGCTGCGTTCCGAAAATCGTTCTACAAAACGTAGCTGTGGAACGTATGTGGAACCGTCAGAACGCATAGGTGTGTGCTACTCCCAGAGATAAGAAATTAATTAGATGGCAAACTTCACACACACATTGAAACTGCCTACAAGCTGATTTCACTACTACTACTTTGAGTACAGCTTCCACGGTTGACTTTACACAAAATCTCACTACTACCACTTTGAGTACAGCTTCCAACACATTCCCCCATTTTATTTCTATAAATTCCACCTTAAGGCCACGTCTGGCTGCCGTTTTGTATTTTGAAATCGTTTTATTATCCTAGAAACATTTAGTATAAACTTTTCCATATATTAAAATTGTGAAATTCAAAGCTTGGACACGCGGGGACTTCAAATGCATACGCACATGCCTAAAACCCGGTCCACCATCAGACCAAAACTGTGAGCATCAGAAGAAACTCCTATATTGTTACAAAATCTCTTCTTTTCAAAAAAACGTTTTTCAATTTATCAAACTTAAAGAAAAGAATATAGAAAAATTGTAGTGTGAAGATAAAAACAAAAGTTTTTACTACATGTTTCTAGGATAGTAAAACGCTTTCAAAATACAAAACGGCAGCCAGACGTGGCCTTAAGATGGAATTTATAGAAATAAAATGGGGGAATGTGTTGGAAGCTGTACTCAAAGTGGTAGTAGTGAGATTTTGTGTAAAGTCAATTCACAGACAGAGGATGTGATTACAAAAACAACAATGTAAACAAATGGTTGTTGCGGGGCAAGAGAAAGAGAAGTAAAGGTTTGCCATCTAATTAATTTCTTATCTCTGGCTACTCCATAAGGTTACATGTGTTTCATTTTATCGGCCACCGCATCGCACGCACTCACCGCATTGGTTTGCGCAAGGCTTTAATCTGTTATGAAATACCATGTCCGGAAGATGAGGCAACTCCAAGCATAACGATAACTTTACAATAAACAAACTCTTAAAAAAATAAAGGCATATGTTGATCCATAACATACGTGCAGAGCTCACAACAATCACTACCATTTTCAGGGGCAATTATCTTTGCCATTAGTTCATATTTATGTACAACTTTTAGGTTGTGAAATTTTTCGTAGGAAATATTCCAGCCATGGAAATCAATGGATTCACTATTTATTAACTAATAGACTCGCAATCACTTCATTCTGTTTTCGCATGTGTGTACATTACACTGTTAATTTTCTCATGTTCAATAATATATTTTAAATTTTGTAAAAACCTTTTTACAAGAACATTTATTTTAATAAAAATTTAAAGCAGCTCAGTTCGAGCGCACAGAAACTTCATTTTAAAATAATGTAAACTAATGTCGATTTCCTTTGCAAAAACAAAAGCACTCTAAAAAAGTGCTTTTTTTTCGTGCTCACTGGAACAGAAAAGACAAAATTCTTTTTTTATCATTGTATGTGTGCTATTTTTGACAGCCAACTCTTCCCGTTTGTTTTGTTCTGCAATTTATATAGAAAGAATGTTTTCGAAACTTTATTAATAAATGCACTAGGAAGAAACCTCCTCATCCGAATAATTGTACACAACACTTTGAACAAAATTATTCACAGAATGCCTTTCGTTTTGTGTAAGGAATTTCAGAATTTCAAACACTTCTTCGTTGGAATCAGAACTAGATGACGACTCATAAATATTTTGATAATTTCAGCTAAAATTGAGCGATCCATTTTCACAAAATAGTTTATTGTTTATTTTTATTATTTCTCTTTCAGAGTCCTTTAACCAAAAATGCAAAATAATCAAACTGCAAACTGGTAAACGTCAAATGTTTTGTGTTGGTGTACGTGAAAGTGCGTGTAAATCTTGCCTCTGAATCGAGATTCGTAAAAGTGCTTTTTCGGGGCAAAAAAAAAGTGATCTAGTGCCTACATGTAACATATTTCGAGCAAAAAAGCACTTTTAAAAGTGCTTTTGTGTACCACTGAAAATCGACAAAAGTTTTCAGTGGATGGTGGATGATGCGTTCCGAAAATCGTTCTACAAAACGTAGCTGTGGAACGTATGTGGAACCGTCAGAACGCATAGGTGTGTGCTACTCCATAAGGTTACATGTGTTTCATTTTATCGTCCACCGCATCGCTCGCACTCACCGCATTGGTTTGCGCAAGGCTTTAAGTCGTGAAGGTGCAGAATCAGAGAAATTTAAATTAAAAAGGAAACTTTTACAAAACAGATACTATACAGATTTTATTGGTAACAATAATTAAAACTAAATAAATGCAATCGTTTTCCTTCTATCTACAGTTGTTAGCTAAAATTCCTTATTTATTTCACACCTTTAAGGCGCGATTAACTTTCGATTCAGATTGTCTACCTAATTCCTTGCAAATAAATTTGCCAACGTTGATGAGTTTCTTTAGATCAACACCAGTTTGGACTCCCATTCCATGTAGCATGTAGACTACATCTTCTGTGGCCGCATTGCCAGAAGCCCCTTTCGCATAGGGACAGCCACCCAATCCAGAAACTGACGAGTCCACCACAGCAATTCCTGTAAACTTTTTATTTTAGCAAAAAGAACGACCATTTTTTCGATTGGCTTACCATAATCCAAGGAAGTAAGAATGTTTGGAAGCGCTTGTCCATAAGTGTCGTGACAGTGGACTGCTAGCTGTTTGACCGGAACTACTTTTGTAACTTCATCAAGCATTTTGCGGAAAGTGCCTGGAGGTCCAACTCCAATAGTATCTCCTAGGGAAATTTCATAGCATCCCATAGAATACATTAAGTCAGCAAATGCCGCCACAGCAGCAGGTTTAATGGCTCCTTCATACGGACACCCAACAACAGTCGACACATAACCCCTTACCTTAATATTGGCTTTTTTAGCTGCCTTTATAATTGGTCGGAACCTATCAATGCTTTCAGCAGCAGTGCAATTGACATTCTTCATTGAAAATGAATCAGAAGCTGCTCCAAAAATAGCAACTTCATTAGCTCCAGCTGCTAAAGCGCTTTCGAAACCTTTCATATTCGGTGTCAACACTGGATAAGATACACCGGTTTTTCGTTGGATTCCTTTGAGAACTTCGGTATTATCCCCCATTTGGGGCACCCATTTTGGACTTACAAAGCTGGTTACTTCGATAGATTGAAGGCCAGTTTCAGAAAGCTTGTCAATGAGAGAGATTTTAGTTACGGCAGGAAGTAGGGTTGGCTCGTTTTGTAGTCCATCACGGGGACCAACTTCGACTATTCGCACTTCGGATGGAATGGCGGGGATTAAAGTTCGCTTAACAAGAAAAGAGATAAAAGTACTATGAATTACAAAGTAAGATTCATTTACTTACAACGGAGTAGGACCTGCTTAATTTTTGAGATAAAAGCTGCGAAATTCTCCTCGAAAACATTTTGTGGAGTTGGACTTTTATATATAAAAACAAAATCTGAAATGCTATTGAACTAGATCAAAAACGATAAGCAAAGAGACGTTTGTCAAACGACGTCACAGACGTAACGTAACATATGATCGACGGAACGATCAAGCTATTTACAGGGTAATGCAAATTTGTAGCATTTTCAATGAACTTATTACTACGCTTCCACATAGAATTGATTCACGCTTCAATTCAATTTAGTGCCAGTGTATACCTTGATCGAATTGAAATAGGACTGCCCGTTGCCCGTTCGGATACTACCTTGGTAGCTGTCCTCCTGTTTTGTAACTATCGCATCGATTACATCGACTGAGAAACAGTGCGAATCGGAACGAAATCTTACTAAGTTCATAGGATTTCATTCCATTTTCCACTGTTTATCACCCTGCTTTTATCAAGGCGATAGTTACAGAACAAGGGCACTGGATCGATTCGAAAAGGTAAGTGTAAAAGGTGAGTAATCGGTAAACGAGTGTGTTGGTGTGGGGTTTTCTTTAAGTTAACCAGTGGAAATTGCACACACACACACACACAAACTTACATGCATACTGTGTACCCGCTTCGATTCCAATTGAATTTGATTACCCGATTCGGTGAGGTAAGTAGATACCTGTGCCCCTGTTCTGTAACTACCGTCTCGATAAAAGCCGGCGATAAACGGTGAAAAATGGAACGAAATTCTATGAATTTAGTAGGTTTTCGTATGTTTTATCGCTGTTTTTCGATCGATGTTATCGATTCGATATTTACAGAAAAGTGGCACTGCATCGCAATCGGAATCATAATCCGATTCGATTGTCGGATCCTAAGCGGAAACCTGATAATGTTTAAAATGTCAATTAATTTAAAGTAATATTAAAATTAAGGGGTTGTAACCATGTAAAGGCTAAAAACAAGTTTTTTTCTGGATTTTTTGAAATAGATTTTGGCAAAAAGATTTTGCAAATAATATACTAATAGATATATGACAACTCTTCGAAAGAACAAAAAAAAAAAAAAAAATTATTTGAAATTTAAAACTAAATGGCGGCTGTAGAACATCATAGTAGTTTGAAAAGATGTTCTATGACCGGACACATTACGAAGCCCCGTCAGTATCTGGAATAATAAAAAAAATTTCATAATCTACGTCCATTTTGCTAGTAAAGTAAAAAGTAAGAAAAAAGGAAATAGACACCAGATGCAAAAATCATTCTTGTCTGATAGAAAGAGAGAGAAGACACGTCTAGTCTCTAGTTATAGGATGCGCATGAAAAAATTATAGGTACAGATAAACATGCTCATCTGCA
Organism: Melanostoma mellinum; assembly: GCA_914767635.1. Taxonomy (NCBI): domain Eukaryota; kingdom Metazoa; phylum Arthropoda; class Insecta; order Diptera; family Syrphidae; genus Melanostoma; species Melanostoma mellinum. The sequence goes on along the minus strand of OU612059.1, from coordinate 146,707,042 downwards.
CCTATAATTTTTCATCTGCAGCCATAATCTCAATCATTTCTCTTTTTAAATTTTGTGTTTTATAATCTTTATCCGTCCCGCTTTCCTTTTTTGCACTTTTCTAGTAGCAGATGCATGAAATAATAGTTTAATATCAATTTTTCACAATATGGCGACCATTGAAACAAAAAGTTGCATTTTTGACCACAAAAAAAAAAATTAAATTTAATTGCTCATAACTTTTTTTAAAAATTTCTCAAATCGTGTGTACTTACTTCATTTGATAATCATCTCAAAAAGCTTTCATGATTCTAGAAATTTCCTTTAAATAAAAATATTTCCTTTGAATAAAAGCCGGCGATAAACGGCGGAAAATGGAACGAAATACTATCCTATCAAATTCATAGCACTTTGTTCCATTTCTCACCGTTTATCGCCTGCTTTTATCGAGGCGATAGTTACTCTTATGTAACTTTCCATTGGACAAAAAGAACCGACCAATGCCCCTGTTCTGTAACTATCGCCTCGGCGGCAAACGGTGGCAAATGGAACGAAATTCTATGAATTTAGTAGGATTTCGTTTCATTTTCCACCGTTTATCGCCTGCTTTTATCGAGGCGATAGTTACAGAACAGGGGCACAGGAGCGTCCAGAAGCATTCTCAAACCGTTCCATTTGTGCAAGAAGATAGCTTCTCGTGATTCTGAGGAGTGACAGCCGCTTCTCGATTTGAAGTGAGAATCGACTCAAGAAGCACTAACACATGTTACTCAAATATCAAAAACAAAGTTTTCTTCAAGGAATATTTTTTAAGAGCCATAGGTGTTTCACTCACACAAATGGAATTACGTTAAACTGAAGAGAAATTATTTTGGGTGTTCATTTGGTTTTTAAAATGAGTGAAACCAATGAAAAGCGACATTAGTTTTGCTCATGTCGCGGTACAGCTCATGCAGTTCTTTGTCGGATCTTCTTCTCAACAAATTGTCTTCATACACGGAACCAAAGATCTGTTGGAGTATTTTTTCTCGAAATGACCAAGAGTTTCAAAGGTGGTTGGGCGTTAATTATTGAGGAAAGCTCAACTTTACATTGGTTTCGCTCGGGAAGAACTTATTTTAAAAACCAATGGAACACCCAAAATTTTTTTTATTTAGTTTAACGTAATTGCCTTTGTGTGAGTGAAACATCTATGGCTCTTAAAAAATATTCCTTGAAGAGATTTTTTTTAACATTTGAGTAACATGCGTGTTAGTGCTTCTTAAGTCGATTCTCACTTCAAATCGAGGAGTGGCTGTCACTCCTCAGAATCATGAGAAACGATCTTTTTGCACCAATTCACAGAGCACAGAGTAGATACATAGTTGATTCTACTCTGTGGGTTTGAGAATACTCCTAGACGCTACTGGAAAAGCATGTTTTTTGGGCGGTCGCATTGGAAATTGGATTACTCAGATATAAGTTTTATACCTACTAATCTAAGCATATGCAAATATTGAAAAAGGGACGCAGAGAAACAGAGCAACACTACTCTGTAAGTAATGACTAACTGCCGGAATCTTAATGGTCTCCAAGAGCTTATGGAGAATTTCACAGTCTCAGTAGATGAATTTGACTTAAAAAATAACAATGACCTTCAGCAGTCCAAATCAGAAACAGCTAAATAAATAAACATACAAGCCCCAGGGCCTAGCGCTTTCCTCACAACCATGCCTTGTGAAGAAACGGAGGAGACCTACAATTTTCTGCCGATTCTGAGCGGCTAATCGAGAAAGCGCTTTTCATGACAATGAATTTACTAACGGAGGACTTGCCAATTCCTGGCGAAAAGCGATACCAGTGGAAAAATATGTGTGTCTCTGGTGAAATTCGAACCACAAACCTCTAGGGTCTAGGTTAACAGCAGACATGCTAACCACCACGCCACAGGTAAATAGACCGCCGAGGCAACCTGATGTCAGTTTTGATTATAGAGTGATAATGTTAATGTCGTTTTCCAAAAACAATTTCACTCTTTTCACTCCTTTTTCGTTTATTTTGGAATTCGTTTTAAGCGAAGTGACAGATTTGGAGTGATTGCATTGGTAGTGGTTAACTTGCTAGATTTTTTTTCATGTTAAAGCAGAAAACAAGACTAAAAATCGTTTACTTTAATTTTAAAAACTATTTAATGGTCTTCTGAAGATAATTTATTAAACTATCGCGGTCTTTGTGAGCTGACATTAAATAAATAGAAACTGCGGTTTGCTTTGACAAGCAGTCAGATGACAGTTTGTTTATGTGTTGGTGTTCACTCCCTTGCACCTAAACAGAAGCGGGAGTAAAAAAATCACTCCAAAAGTTGTCTCCAAACCGCATTTTGGAAAACGTTCGGGAGTGATTTGGAGACCTTATCTGTCAGATCTGACATAAAAACTCTCCAATTCACTCCCGATTTGGTTTTTGGAAAACGACATAAGAGTGAGTTAGTGTGATTATTGGAAGAGTTGAAATCGAATAAAGTAGAGATCGAACAAAAGTGGCAGAATTAAATTGAAAGGTAAAGTTTTATTTTGCGAACTAAGCGCACGTTATATTCATTTTTAATTTTTAATTAATTAATTTAATGTTAAGAGTGAGTTAATGTGATTATTGGTAGAGTTGAAATCGAATAAAGTAGAGATCGAATAAAAGTGGTAGAATTAAATTGAAAGGTAAAGTTTTATTACTAAGCGCACGTTACAATACCATCGTAGATGATGTAGGCGAAACTCTGGTCTGCGATGTTTTGATTTCTAGTACAGAAAATGAATTCGCAACACCTGTGTCCCTGTTCTGTAACTATCGCCTCGGCGATAAATGGTAGAAAATGAAAGAAAATTCTATGAATTTAGTAGGATTTCGTTCCATTTTCCACCGTTTTTCGCCTGCTTTTATCGAGGCGATAGTTACAGAACAGGGGCACTCGTCCATCAAGAACAGCGAAGCGAGGATATACTAGATTTCGGGTTATTGAATTGTTCGGGGATACCACGTAAAAAACAGAAACGCGCTGCTTACTTTACCTCAGGGTGGTGTGGAAATAAGTTTTTTTTTTACCAAAACGTGTGTTGAAGTACACTTTGCGGCGCTCGTACATCAAAACTATTGACATTATGAAAAAATAGATAGATATGTAAACTGTAGGAAATTGTCTCTAGTTTCATTTTGTATATGACCAGACTATTTTTTTCGTAAAATGAGTCGGGAGGGAGATATTCCCTGAAAACCAATTTTCCAATATGGCGATGCGAGCGGCAAAAATACGAGGTGGCAAAGTTGAAATTCGGACAGAGCACATCAAAATCTATAAAACTACCAGTTTTAAAAACTCCCGGAAAGCTTTCTAGGTAACCGCTATTTTTCATACCAAATGACTTTACTACTTCCGTGTTTCCGAAATAACCAGTAGCGTCGCATAACAATCATGTTTAAACTGTTGACCACACCAGTAAAGGAAAAAAGGGCAGAGAGAATTCCGTATTATCAGCAGGTGGAACGTAAGATCCCTTAACGCCCTAAACTGCTGCTTATGAGATAAAAACGTCCGATCACAGAGAAAATGAAAAGTTGCGATATATGTACATATACTGCGACTGCTATAATTTATCGTTTGTCTTTCCAAAATGCCTCTTAAAAACTCCGTCAGCTAAGTCATCTTTTGAGATATCCTAAGTAGATTGTGAAAATCTATGCAAAATGGATCTTTTCAACTTGCTCACATCCAATTTGGGGAGTTTGTGCACTGAAAAAATTCCATACCCCAGCTACAAGATACTGAAAAATATAGCGAGTTTGTCAAAAAGAACTTACTTATTATCACTTATTACGTTCAAAAAATAAAATATACCATCTTACAGAAAATATATCACGTACAACTCAGCCAGCGACCATGAGGTGGTTGGCACCACCGGACTCAGTTGAAATAATCATGTTCATAAAATGTTTGTAATTTTAATTTATTTATCTATTATATCCGAAAAAATATTTTAAATCATCACATAAGTCAATAAATTTTTTTTATTTATTATATTTAATTATGTACTGTACAATCAATCAATAAAGTGTTGTTTCCACATACGAAACTGAAGTCTGATCAAAGCAATTTCTGTTAAAATTTGAAACTAATCAAATAAATAAAATTCAAGACAACACCACAGCTGTTAAACTAAAATACCTAGTTTTCTTAGTAAAATTAACACTTAGATAGAAAAAAATTAAAATAATTTCTCAAGAAAAAAACATTCAATCCTTAATTCAATTAAATAAACTAATCCATGATTAAAGTACAATTTTGAGGATTAAATCCTTTTACAAGTACACACAAAATCGCATCGCAATACATCTCCAATACGCTGCTATTAAATCTTACATTTTTTCTCCTTCTTTCATTTTTATTTTATTTACTAAAAAATACATAAAGCATGTAAATTTTAGTTACATATAAAATTTTTAAAATAATTCTTCTATAAATTCTTGCCGTAAAAGCCTAATAGTCTAATACGCGTCGATACAGGACTTTGGACATGCTCCAATATTTCCATCTAATTTTTATTTTTGAGTTGATTTTTTTTTTAAATTTTCAGTTAACAATTTGTTTTATATTTATTGTTACACACAAAGATGATTACATTCAAATGTTTTATGTTTTCAAACCAAACCAAAGAGAGAAAGAAAAAAGAGAAGAAACCATTAATGGACGACATAAATTCAAATTTAGTTTGTTGGATATATAATTTTCGTTTTGAAATAATGTTTTTGAATATGTAATGGTATGATATAAAAATCTTTTTTGTCATTTTTTGATTTATTGCGTTAGGTGTCAAAGAATTTTGTCTTTTGCAGTTTTGAATTTATAAATGCGTGGTGTAATGTGTGTTGAGGTTCTGTTGAAATGATTAAACAAATTATAAAATGAAGAAACGTACATAAGTACAAAAAATAATAAATAAAAGCAAATATCTAAAATAACTTGAAAAAATCATACAGTTCACAAAAAAGGTTTAAGCAAAAATTGCAAAACTAGAAGAACAAGAACAAGCTTTTGAACAAGAATATATAAAAATTCTGAATGAATTCAATGAAACTTATTTGAACAGTTAATTTATAACAAAAAACAAACAAAGAGCGGCAGTTCAGAGAAAGAATCAATAGGTGCTGCAACGGTTACGATTTATACTTATTTATATTTTCAAATTTATTTTGTTCAATAATAAATGAGCCTTTAAATTAAGTCTGGAATCAATAATCATGGAAAGTTGTAAATAGACAAAAATAAAACTGAAGACAACAAAGAAAACTTTTTATCACCTGGCCCAGATTCCGCAAGAGTGAGTTCTAAAAACTCACACTCAGGGCTCTCGAAAAGAGACAGCCCTGGGCCCAGATTCCGCAACCGTGAATTTTTATTAGGTTCGTTGGTAGAACTTTACCCAGGGTTTACCCAGGTTTCCTTGACAACCAGCTTTCAAAAAACGATAAACCAAGAAATCACCACACGTTCCTGTCATTTAAACAAAAATACATGCCATTTGACAGTCTTGTTCATTACCTAAACTCGCCCCAGAAAAAACCTAGCGAGGCAAACCCAGGGCTCAAAAAACACTCAGTTTGACATTCAGGGCGAGTTTAGGTTTTTCAAAAAAAACGCTTTGAGGCGACCCCAGGGCTTCAACGAACGAACCTATTGTGTACACGAAATATTGTGCACACTCTCAAATTTGGATTCGGCAAGGGTGAAAGTGAATCTTTTTCACAGAAGACGTGTACATTATTCTTCGAACTTACTCACGGTATTTCAGAGCGTGAGTTTCCAGACAACCGTGAGGATGAGCTTTTAAATTTGTTTTGCGGAATAAGGCGCCTGAAAACGCACGCTTTGAAAACAGTGATCAAATTTGAAAAATAGATAGTGTACACTCTTAACATTGAAAGGATAAACTTCAACACCATTGGGTTTCAAATGATGCAAAAAATAGCTCACGTTTGACTAGCCAATGTAAAGCTCAATGAACTCAGTGCAGTGATTTTGAGTTAAACAAACCACAAACTCCACGATCTGTCCCTACACGACGTATAGACTTCCGCATTTATTGACCCTTTTACAAAGCCTCTCTCGGAAGAAAGTGCTTCTTCAAAATAGTAAATAGAAATAGTTTTGGTAAATAAAAACTTGGAGCGCTTTTAATGGTGAGTAGAATTGAAACATATTAAAAATGTTAACAATGTAAAACAACATAAAATGCTAATTCGAAGGGATGAAGCCCTCAAAGATGCTGTAAGATTGCTTTGGTGGTCGTTCTAACATTTTTATATTCTTGTAATTCACAATGCGGTCTTTGAAATTCGTAACAAAGGCCCAGCTTTTTTGCGGGAAAATAATTTATTACTACCTATTATCAAAATACTTTCAGTGACAGTGTAAACTTAGCATATAATCCAACTCCTTGGCTAAAAACTTTAGACCCAACAGTCCTACCCCTTTCGCGTTTGAAACTCAGGAACACTACAAGCATATCCTGTGTCTCAGATGCAGCATGTCTACAAAGGCTTCAAAATCTTGTCAACAGGATCGAATATGCACTTGACAAGAAAGATTTTGACAATGCAAGTTCTGTTCTGATAGCGTGTGCAACGCTGCCAGGAAAAATGGTGTTGGCGAATCATTAGTCTTATGGGTTGAATCAATGCTAATGAATACAACATCGATATTTGAAGCGGAGTGTGGACAATATGTTATAACAGGAGTGAATAGCTGTCCAGAACGCTGTGTTCATATGTATTTTCTGTGGTGCATGCTGATCGACTCTCTACTTAAAATGGTCAATGGATCTAACGTTCACGCTCAAGCATATGCCGACGAAGTCACCGTTTTTTGGGTCCGGCGTTTAAGCTGAATGTTCCAAAGTCATCGCTGGATTCGATGGACAATTGGTGTCCCTGTCAAGCAGCTGGTTGGCTGGTTTTAACCAGTTAAAAGCGTCAACATTTCCTTCTCGAATAAAGTCAAACATCTTGGAGTAATCCAAGATATCAGCCTTCTGAAATGAAAGTATCTCCTTCCTCAACAAGGCTGACAGAAATGCGCTAGACCCAGGGGATCCTTATTTATTGTTTCTACTTTTGAACTTTTACTCCAGATGGTGCTCTCCACGCACTGTTAAATTTTCCGCCCTTTGATACCTACCAATAGGAGCTTTGAAAATCGCCCAAGCAGCATATCTTCTAACTCACGTCTAATTAATATGCCGTCCAATACAATAATCTTAAGGCTCAAACTGCGTCTACAATACACGGCGTAGTTTCCTTCGGCTCAGGACTTCGCCTTCACGGATGGTTCCAAAACCGATAATTGAACTCGGGCTAGTGCCTTTATGGAGAGCGATGACATACAACTACAGCGGTGATGCATGCTATCCAAATGGCTATACATTACGAAGAATGGCTAGATCGGAAGAAGTATTCGTGCCTGCATTAGCAGGCACAAACCCTCTGAATGTGATCGGAAAACTAAATTCTTTAACAGTTGTTTTGGTTTCAGGCCAGCGCAACGCTTAGATCTGTCACAATTGTAAATGACTTGCCTCCGTTGGATGCAGACAAACTAAATGTATGTTCCACAACGTTTAAGACAGCTTCAACATTTTTACTTTCCTATAGCAGGAAAGACTGCGAATATGGCATTTTCTTTCACCAACCAATTAAACGTGCTATAGGTTTGAGTGATACCATGTTCTGTGAATTCTGCTTAACAAATGATAACACCATGAAAAGCTTCTCCTTCGTTTTCTCGAATCAGAGTAGAGATACTCGGCGCAGACAGACCTAGGCTGTTTATCATGGCAGTTTCTTCTAGCTTTTCTATAAACATCTGCTAAGCTATAACAAAAGAAGGCAGCTAGTGCTATGGATCAGTTTTTAGGTCTGAGTGCTTCAGTTAGTATTTAAAAAGCTGCGACAGTCACAATGTCACAAATTCAAACGTAAATAAACTGATGGAAACCTCAATAGCTTTAATTTCAAACCTCTCAAGGAATGAGTCAAAAGTAAGTAGCCCATTTCCAATATAAGACTTAACAAAAATTGGGATCGAATTACCGCATCAGTGGATAAGTGGCATTGGCTTTCGAAAATTACAAACTATAAGTAGGCTACACATCTGTCTAATCAAACCGTTCAATTAATGATGATAGAATGTTAAATTATAGAGCTAGATTGCTCGATAACTTGATTCGCAAGGTCAAACTAACTCAATCTTTGAATTCAGTCTTTGAATTCCTACAAAATTAAAAATAATTACAAAAATGTATGTATTTAAAAAGTTTTATTTCATAATTTATACTTAAAATCACAAATTTTTATATGGTAAAATCACAAAAAAAAGTTAGCTTACTGTGCACAAAGAGGGACTTTTTAGAATTTAAAACAAACAAATATTTGAATATAAGTTTAGCTGGAATAAAACATACAAGAAGCCCACTCTTGAAGGAAATAACTAGTGAAAAATTAAAAAGAAAAAACAAATCTTAAATTTAAGTTGAATGAGATTTTTGTTCATCCTCAAATAATAAGATTTAAAAAACACATAAAACAACTCAATGTCGCCTGTTTTCCAAATGCTTGCCACCCTGAAATTATATAAACAAAAACAGAACGAAACAAAATAAAAAAATGAAAAAAACAATTAAAACAAATGAATATACAGGGTGATTCGCATAAGGTGTGACAAAAAGATAGGGTGTGTAGGTTGGACCTAGACAAGCAAAAAATCGTATAGGAGGGGGGGGTCCATTTTCCCCCGTTTAGGCGGGAGGGGCAATTTAAGAAAAAAGTCACTAAAAATTGGAAAAAAATTATTTAAAAATAACGGTAGTACTTACAGAGTCGTACTATAGCATTTTGAAAAGCCAAAAACTTAAACATTAATTTAAATTTAAAACTAAGTTGTTCAAGTAAATAGTTTTTGAAATATTAATTTTCAAAGTCAAAATTTTGAAAAAAAAACATAATTTTTTTTCTTAAAACCACTTTTTTTCCAAATTTTACGTTATTAAGTAGTATTTTTCTAGCTTATTTTCAATGCTCTTATTTATTTTTGATCAAACACAAAAAACCGGATGTCAAAATAACTTGTAGTTTTTGAGAAAACCAAAAATTACAAAAACGACTTTTGTCAAAATTTTTTTTTTTAAGTTTTTTTTTTTCGTTATTGGATTCTTTCAACTATCTCAGTGCAAGATTTCAAACAAGATGGTGTTCTTCGGTGAGAGTTGTTGGTTTCCTGCTTCGATTCAAAGACGTTATTCGGAAAATTCCAATTGAAAAAGCGAAGTTTATAACGCCTTCTGAATACCGTCGCGCTGAAAATTGGATCTTCCGAAAAATTCAAGCTGATTCTTTCCCTGATGATGTCATATCTCTTCAAAGGACCGGGTGTGTTAAGCATAGTAGTTCCATTCTGAGCTTACCACCATATTTAGACGAAGATGGTACGATTCGAATGAGTTCCAGAGCGCAAAAAGCTAACATTTCTTATGCCACAAGAAACCCAGCCATTCTCCCGAACAATCATCCTTTGATTGATTTGCTCATTCAACATCACCACCAGAGAAATTTTCATATTGGAACTTCAGACATCCGTGAAAGCACGTGGATAATTTTTATTCGCAAGGCTGTTGAAAGAGTAAGATCGAAATGCTTTGAATGCAAACGTCGTAAAGTGATGCCTGTTATGCCACTTATGGGTCAATTACCCGAAGCCCGACTAGCCTTTGAGTCAAAACCATTCACTCATGTCGGTGTCGACTGTTTTGGACCTCTTTTTTGGTGAAATATGGACGGCACGGTAAAAAAGATATGGGATGATCTTTACATGTCTTACTTTTAGAGCGGTACAAATAGAGCTTCTGAACGATCTTAGCTTAGATCAATGTACGATGGCTGTAAGACGTTTCATCATTAACAGAGTTGTGACCCGATATTTGTATAGTGATAATGGCCTTAATTTTATTGGCACAAGTAATCTGCTTGAAAAAGATGCTAGAGAGATGGAATCACAGCTTCGTGAATTCGTGGCCAAATATGAGGGCATCGTTTGGAGATTTATTCCAGCATATTCTCCATGGATGGGAGGAGCATGGGAAAGATTAATTCAGTCTATCAAAAAGAGCGTAAGTTGCATTTTAAAAGACATATAGTTCCCCGTGAAGATGACCTACGAAACGCGTTAATGGAAGCTCAAGCTCAAATAAATCGTCGCCCATTAACACATATTCCCGTGGACCACGAGGATCCAACTCCGCTTACGCCAAACACTATGCTTTTTGGAGAAGATGAAAAAAATGTGACTGCACCCGGAGTTTTCACCGAAAAAGATGTCTGCAGCAAGCTTTACAGTAGACGATCCATACATTTAATGTCTGCACTTGTAAAGCGTTGGTATATGGAATATTTGCCAGAAATCACCAGAAGGACAAAGTGGTACAAGAATACAAAACAAGTAGAAGTCAATGATGCTGTCGTTTTAATTGAACCGGATCAAATTCGTTCTGCCTGGAAATTGGGTCGCGTAGTTAAAATATATCCTGGGCCAGATAATGTCGTTCGAATGGCTGATGTCAAATTATCTAATGGATCAATAAAGTTGAAGAGATCAGTGGGAAGGCTTGCTGTTCTAGATTTAAGGTCTTCACTGTAGTTCTCAGACGGCCCCCGGAATGTTCTCAAGCCATTTTTTTTTATTTCTTTCTTATTTCCTTTTAATTCAAATTTCTATTCACTCATCATTCAAATAACTACTTGTTGTATTTTCTACTTTGCATTTTTTGATTTGATCGCATGCTCTGGTTTTTTTTTTTTGTTTCATTATTTAATTTTTTCTCAAATAATTTCATTTCATTCTGTGTTCTAATTTCGTTCGAGTTTAGTTGTTTCCTTATTGAAGATAAATAATTAATTGTAGTTCATTGTTCACCATTTTTTCGTTACCAATTTGTAAGTTCTTTTATTCTTGTATATATTGTTCATTAATTTATTTATAATTTATAGAAAATAGAATCGTTTAGAAACCAGAAGATTTGGTTTGATATTTATCTTTTGGATTCACGTTGGTGTAACAACAGGAATACCTACATTTTATCAGTACATGTTTAAATTAGACTTGATTTAAGCAATGTACGCCAAGTAAACCAAATTTTTTTATTTTGGTTGTTTTTTTTCTTTTAGATTTCATTATTCAAGTTCAAGTTTCCATCAACTTCAACAAAAATCTTATTGTTGTTTTTTGTTTTTAAATAATTAAGTTATTTATAATTTCATTTCTTTTTAAAAAACAGTCATCAAAATATGGACTTTATTAAAAAACCGAGTGTCAATAAAGTGAAAAATTTATTTCATTAGGAATTCGTTCATCATTTATTTAGTTTGACCTCTATGTTCAAGAAGCGGCAGCAAACAGCGCACTTAGTCTAAATCAGTGTAAGGTCAGGACAACCAGCCCCGCACAGATTTTATCACGATACGCAGACAACAAAATCTGCACGGATTACATAGCTCCATACCTGTGACTTTAAAAAATGCTTCTTAACCAGCTTCACCAATAGACAGGATTGGGAGAATGAAACACCTCACACGAACGAGACGTCTATATCAATTTATGCCGACGACGCGACGCGACGGCTCAAAAATGGAACTTGGGACAGGTGCAGGTTTTTTTTTAGAAAGCCTAAACCTAGCCAGTTCATTCAGACTTCCAAATCACAGCAGCATCTTCCAAGCCGAGATCTTGGCAGCTACAAACGCTGGAAAACAGGTGTGCATGATGGCGCTATCACATACTGATATCACTTTTTTCATTGATAGCCAAGCAGCAGTTAAAGCGATTTCTGCCACTCTTGTCAAATCAAAGCTTGTTTCTTGCTGTCGCGAAGAGCTTAGGGTTCTTGGCACACAACATTGCGTTAGACTCTGCTGGGTTCCTGGTCACAGGGAAACGAAAAAGCGGACGAACTAGCGAGAAAAGGATCAGCACTTGACCCTCTCATTGATCAATCAATTACGATTCCACCCTGTGAAATTAAACAGATCACTGGTAACGAAATAATGCAAAAATCCAATGGAATGCCTAGATTCCTGTTACTTCTGGAAACTATGGCCGAAATACGATAAGAACGGATCTGAAAAGCTACTATCATTGAATAGGCCTTCACTACGATTGCTTATCAGTATCATAACTGGACACAACCTACTAGGTTACCACAAAAAGAAAATGGGTCTTTGCACCGATGATTTGTGCAGAGAATGCAATGACTCATCACTGCACAGCAATCTGCCACACCAGGAAAAAATTTCTAGGCAATTATTTTTTCAATGAACTAGAAGAATTTATCAGACATTCCAAGAAATAGTCTGTTGAACTTCATTAAGGCCACAAAGTGGTATAAAACTGACCAAACATAACCCTAGATTGAGTACGGCTTCTTTAAAAGTTTTAAGCTCAAAATTATAATAATACTGTAACGTGCGCTTAGTTCGCAAAAATAAAACTCTACCTTTCAATTTAATTCTACCACTTTATTCAGTATCTACTTTCGATATACACTTTATTCGAACTCAACTCAATTACGTTTATTCAATATTCACACTATCACTTTCTAAATAAAACTGACCTCTGGTTGCGTCAGCTCCCTCTTTATATAGAAGTGCGAAACATCGAGAGATTTCTAGTAGTTTTTCTATGAACCATGATGTCTAGACAAGTTCCCCTCCCGGTATTTTTCGGCACACACACACACTCACTCACAAACAACGTCTTCCATTATAGCACTCCATTATAGCGTTGCCAGCACTTGTGTTTTCGGTTTAACGTTTTCAATTAGGAAATTAGCATGAAATGTTAGGTGCACATTACACTGCCCCCTCCTTAAGATTGTTCGTCCCGAATAATTCCATTTGCAGCCTCCCCACTATATCGATGCAGCCGGTCACAATGCACTACTTTTAACTTGCCTCTTAGTCCTCTTTGGATGCGGTAGACCACGTCGTTAATCCACGTGACAACAGTATAATGACCTTCCCAGTTCTGCTGAAGTTTCAGTGACAATCCCTTTTGACGATGAGGATCATAAAGCCACACACGATCTCCTGCTCGGAATCCTGCCGTTGTCGCTTCTGTGTCGTACCGTGTCTTCATCCGGTCGCTGTAGGTTTTCATCCGTTCCCTTGTTCTTTTATGGATGTCAGCGAGTCTCTCCTTGAGGTCGTCCACATACTCGTTCGGGTCCTGTGGCTCCTCTGTGGGGCATCCAAATTTAAGTTCGCTGGGCAGCCGCATGGTTTTCCCGAACAGGATGTCAGATGGTGTTTGTCCTGTCGAGCTATGTACTGCACTTCTATATGCCATCAGGAATAGCGGTACGTGCCTATCCCAATCTCTTTGGTAGTCGCCTACGACCTTGGTGAGGTGTTCTTTCAAGGTCCGGTTGAATCCCATCCCATCAGATTGTGGATGAAGCGGTGTGGTTCTTGTCTTCTCAATGCCTAGTAGTCCGCACACTCCTTGGAAGATGTTTGACTCAAAGTTCCTCCCTTGGTCGGAATGGAGTTGCATAGGCACGCCAAACCTACTCACCCAGTTAAACACAATCTGGTCGACCACCGTTTTGGCTTCTTGATTTGGGATGGCATACGCCTCAGGCCACTTACTAAAATAGTCCATCACGACCAGAATGTACTTATTTCCAGCGTTGGTCTCTGGAAAAGGCCCAGCCACATGTCACATGTTCGGCACCACCTCTCCACGTCATCTCTAGCATGTAACCAGTAGAACCGTTGTCGCACCTTCTCCATTGTTTTGTTTACTCCCACGTGGCCTCCAGAAGGTCCGTCGTGCATCTCCCGAAGAACTTCACTGACTTTCGATTGCGGTACGATCAGCTGCATCACATATGACTTACCGTCAGCGGATTCCCATCTTCGCCTGAGGACACCTTCTTGCACATTGAGTCCCACTGTGCCCAATAGGCTTTGAGAACTGGACTCCTGTCAGAAATGTCTGCCCATTCAGGTTTCTCTTCATTTTCTTTCCATGCGAGAATGGGTTCGATATCTGGATCCTCCTGTTGAGCAGTCCTCACTTCCTCATTGCTCCATCCGCATATTGGGTCAGCTCTTAGTCGCTGAGCGGTAATATTTTCTTTTTCTTCTTGCCGCCTACAATGCTTGCAATCCACTTTGCAAGGTCTTCGGGATAATGCGTCAGCGTTTGAGTGCAACTTTCCTCTGCGGTGTTGAATCTGGTAATCATAGACTGCAGTCTTTCTATCCACCTTGCGACTTGACCTTCTGGATTTTTGAAGTTCAACAGCCAGTTCAGAGCACCATGGTCTGTCCGCAGAAGGAATTTCTGTCCATAGATGTACTTATGGAAGTGCTTTGTTGCCAAGATAAGAGCTAGCAGTTCCCTTCTGGTCACACAGTAGTTTCTTTCGGGCTTCGAGAGGACCTTGCTGTAATATGCCACCACTTTCTCTTCGCCATCATGCACTTGGGATAGTACCGCCCCGATTCCAACATTGCTTGCATCTGAGTCGATGATGAATGTTTTGCCAGGTGTTGGATGTGCAAGCACTGGAGCGTTACAGAGGCGGTATTTGAGTTCCTGAAAAGATTTCTCACACTCACCTGACCATTTAAACTGCTCCCTTTTTCGGTGAGCTGATGCAAACTCTTTGCAACTCCAGCAAAGTTCTTAACAAAACGTCGGTAATATGTGGCAAGACCAAGAAAGCTTCGGAGTTGATGTTTGTCCTGTGGTGTTGGCCAATTTTTGACGGAGTCAACTTTTTCAGGATCAGTTTTCACTCCTTGGGAAGAGATGATGTGTCCCAAATACTTGACTTCGGTTTTGAAAAGTGCACATTTTTCCGGATTCAGTTTAAGGTTAGCCTCTCGAAGTCTCTGAAACACGGCTTTTAGGTTCTTGCAATGTTGGTCAAATGTCTTCCCGTAAACAATCACATCGTCCAAGTAGACTAGGCAAGCTTTCCACGTCAGTCCTTGAAGAACGCACTCCATCAAACGCTCGAATGTTGCCGGAGCGTTGCATAGCCCAAACGGCATAACTTTAAACTGCCAGAGCCCATTACCTGTAGAAAACGCCGTCGTTTCCCGATCATCAGGGTGGATATCAACTTGCCTATATCCACTCTTCAAGTCCAGCGTCGAAAACCACTGGGCTCCCTCCATGGCATCCAGGGTATCACTGATCCTCGGCAGGGGATAGCTGTCCTTCTTAGTTACATCATTCAGCCTTCGGTAGTCCACACAAAAACGAGTGCTTCCGTCTTTCTTTTTCACTAGAGCCACTGGTGACGCCCAAGGACTTTTGGAATTTTCGATAAGACTGTCCTTCTTCATTGTTGTTATCATTTCCTTAACCTCACCTTGTTTGGCTAGTGGAAGACGTCTTGCGGGTTGACGAATCGGTCTTGCATCTCCTGTGTTGATGCGATGCTGCACCAACTGTGTCCTACCATATTGTCCCTTTTGCGATGCGAAGATGTCAGTGTACTCTTGTAGGAGATTTTCAGCCATCCTTGTTTGTTGGTGATCAAGGTTGGATGAATTCAGTATTTTAGCTCTGATGGTTTTGAGCTCCTCCGGAGTTATAGTTTTTCTCGGGGCTTCGTCTTTGATCTTCGTAATTGCTGCAACCGATTCGCAACGTCCAACGACTTCTCCTTTCTTCAACCTTACATCGTACGGTCTGGTGTTTAGTAATCGTACGGGGACCATTTTGTTTTTCGGTGCTACCAGTGTTTTCCCAATGATGATGCTTTGGGAGGAACACTCCGAGTCTGGTTCCACCATGAGGTATCGAAGGCTTCCAAACTCACCTTCCAGTTTTGTCCAAGCGAACACTTCAGAAGAAGGAGGCAGAATCAGATCTTCCCTGATGACAGTTCTCAGTGTCGACGTACTTTCGTTCGAATAGGTCATTGGAAGTTCCTTATTTTGGTACTTCAAAACCTGATTACCGATGTCCAAAATAACTCCGTGCTGTTTCATAAAGTCGATTCCAATGATGCACTCGTCACATATATCTGCCACCAGGAATTGATGAGTAAACACTAGATCGGCCAGAAGGATCTTAAGACACACTTCTCCATATACTCTTGCTGCTTCTCCCGTTGCGGTTCTTAGACGGTACGGTAGCTATTGGTGTTATGAAGCCACGTCGTCTTTACCAGGTCTCGACGTACTATGGAGGCTGTGGCACCGGTGTCGATGGTAGCCACATGTTTGTTCCCGTTAATAGTAGTCTCCACAGTCAGACTTTTGTTGTCTCGTTTGGTCTGAGAGACCTGGATGGTGGTTCTGGGGCCATCGATACAAGAAACCAGCCTCTGCCCCTCGAAGTTGGTTCATACTCGTTTCCCTGATGGGAAACGGATTGATGGGCAATGCTGGTGTTGTTGTTACCTTGCTCTGGGTTGGATCTCTTGCTTCCACAATGTTGACAACCGGTTTTATTTGGTGGTAGCCGGCATTTACGCTGTAAGTGCGCGGTCTTGTTGCAGTTACAACATCTTACTGGTCCACTCCGCTGGTTCTTTTGTATTTCTGATCTTTGGCACGAGCATTCTTCGACTATGGCCTCTCTAAGTCGATGTACTCCATGAGAAGCCTGTTCTGCTGCTTCAATTGTCAATGCGAATGCTAAAGTTTCAGAAAGAGTACGTGTTCTAGCAGTTCGCACAGACCTCTGAAGATGTATATCGGAAATGGCACGAACGAAGGACTCAACAGCAAGCTGGTTGATGATTTCTTCTCCAGCATCCGGGTATGCCAGGTGAACCAGTCTTTCGACGTCTGCTTGGAGCTGCTGTAGACTTTCACCCCTTTTCTGGACTCTGTTATTGAGTTGGACTCGGAAGACTTCTTTCAAGTGGCTATCTCCAAAGCGTTTATCTATAGCTGCCACGAGAGAACTGAAATCACCGCTCTTACCAGCTGGAACTGTTTGAAGTAATTCAGCTGCTGGTCCTCTAAGAGCAAGAGTCAGTGCTATGTACTTGTCTTCGTCATCCCAGCCATTTGTTGTCGCGGCTGCCTCAAATTGTCTCTTGTAGACTGGCCAAGAAGACTGTCCATCAAATGTTGGGGGTTTCATCTCCTTTTTCCTTGCAAACTCTCCAGCAGATTCTCGAATTTTTATTTTCCGGATCTGGTCTAATTCCTTGGACAGAACAGAGAACTGGTTATCGCATCGGCTTTCCAAACGATTCTCTACAACAGAAAGCTGTTTTTCCATACCTTCAACTCGTTCGTCAAGGGCACATACATTTTTCTCAATATTACCCAATTTTCCTTCTAGAATGTTTTTCTGAACTTCTAAAACATTCTGTTGCGCCTCAAGTCTTTCGAGAATATTTTGTTGTTCCTTCTTTTGTTCGCTTCGTTGTTCTTCATCCAGCTTCTTTTGCTCGTTTCGTTGTGCTTCAAGTTGTTCGAGAACATTCAGCTGTTCCTTCTTTTGATCGTTTCGTTGCTCTTCCAGACGTCCGAGAATATTCTGCTGTTTCTCTTCAATCAGCTTCTTTTGTTGTTCTAATAAAAGCTTCATCATACTAGAAAAATCTACACTTTCACTTACTTCCTCTTTTTCCACTTCTGTTTCAAAAACAAAAGTGCTTACGTCTTCCCCTTGCTGTTCCAAATAGTTGCGCAAGCGCAGGACGAGCTCATTTTTCGATCCCGCTCCAGAAAGATTTCGCTTACCTAACTCACTTTTAAGCTCAGTGCAGTTGAGCTCTTCCAACAACTTACCCATTTTCACTGTATTTAACTTTTTTTTTTTTTATCAAATAAGTTTTATTTACACTTCTGACACCAATGTAACGTGCGCTTAGTTCGCAAAAATAAAACTCTACCTTTCAATTTAATTCGACCACTTTATTCAGTATCTACTTTTGATATACACTTTATTCGAACTCAACTCAATTACGTTTATTCAATATTCACACTATCACTTTCTAAATAAAACTGACCTCTGGTTGCGTCAGCTCCCTCTTTATATAGAAGTGCGAAACATCGAGAGATTTATAGTAGTTTTTCTATGAACCATGATGTCTAGACAAGTTCCCCTCCCGGTTTTTTTCGGCACACACACACACTCACTCACAAACAACGTCTTCCATTATAGCACTCCATTATAGCGTTGCCAGCACTTGTGTTTTCGGTTTAACGTTTTCAAGGAAATTAGCATGAAATGTTGGGTGCACATTACAATTGTTGGAATAATAATTTTATTTGAATAATTTAGTATTGGCAATATGGGCTTCCACTGGAAATTGTATACCATGTAATAATGAATTCTTATATACCTAGACCAGGACTTCTTAAACTATGGGTCGCGACCCCAAATGGGGTCGCGTAGGAAAATTCTGGGGTCGCGAGAGATTTTCAAGTTAAATATTTAAGGGAGGTTTCCCATCCAAAATTATGATATACCTATGCTATGCTATATAATGTTTACTTTAGCCTCTGCACAATGCATGCATATGTTTCAGAAAAAATTTAGGTTTTTTTTTTTATATTTCCTTCAACTCGACAAGCAAATATCTAAATATAGAAAACACATACATCAAATGCGCTGTCGTGTGCCACAGCAACAATCAAAGTAATTACAAAAATTATTGTAGATCACTTAAAAGCGCTAGAAAAACAGTTCCGTTCATATTTTATATTAAATATTGATTTCAAAAAGGTAGCTTGGATTCAAAAGCCGTTTTGGATTGGCTTAAGCGAGATTGATCACCTGCCACTTAAACTCAAGAGGAATTTGCTGAGCTTTCGAGTGACTCAAACTTAAAACTACAATTTGAAAAAAAGCCCTTGACTGAATTTTGGATCGGAACTAGAACTGAATTTCCTACAATCGCTGATATGGCTTTAAATGTTCTCCTGCCATTCAACACCACATATTTATGTGAAGTCACTTTCTCGGCTTTAACACATATTAAATCTGAATATCGTTCATCGCTAAAAAATGTTGAAGAGGTCTTACGTCCAGCAGTGTCAAACATTCCACCAAGATTTAATTTGCTATGAAATAAAAAACAGGCACATCCATCTCATTAGTTTAATTTAAAATTAATACTTACCACTTAACGACTCTAATATTTTCGAGCGCACTAAGACGATCAGAACTCCCTTTTATTTTTTTTTTTTGTATGTTTCTAAATTAATTCTAAAACTATATCTTTTCATACATATGTACATTTAAATTGTTACCTAGTAAATAAATCAACAGAAAATATTTATTTATCTTTCTTTCATATCTATATGGGGTCGCCAGGAAACTCGCAATCATAAATGGGGTCGTGAATTAAAAAAGTTTAAGAAGCCCTGACCTAGACAATACATATTCTAATAAAGTAGTCTTTCTCTCATTTTCAAACACGACGGTTGTCTTTCTCTTCGAGTATATAAGTTTACAGGTTATGGGCCCAGCTCACGTGTACTTAAGAGCAGTATAAGATTAAAGTTTTTTTTGGTTCAAAATGGAGGTTGAAAGTTTTAAAATAGAAAAATTGCTTGATTCTGAGCAATATTCGATATGGAAATTTCAAGTTCAGATTTTACTGAAAGCCTCAGGTCTTTTTGAACAGGTAAATGGTCTGAGCAGTCGACAAGTGAAAGGGGAAACTGAGACCAAGGTAACTTTTGATAATCGGTTAACAAATTGGATGAAAATCGATAGCAAGGCTCAACGCATAATTGCAACGAGCGTAGGCTCAACACCGCTTCGCCACATCATTAACTGCAGCACTTCTCAGGAGATGTGGACGAAGCTAAAGGCGGTATATGAACACTCTTCTAGTACGAATGTTCACTTGCTACTACAAAAATTTTATAGCTTCGAAAAGGAGCCAGATGATGACGTTGCGACTCACATCTCAAAGTTGGAAAACATTGTTAGGCAGCTTCGAGATGTTGGTGAGCAGGTTTCCGACAGCATGGTAATCACAAAGGTGTTAATGACTCTCCCTGAAAGTTTCCAACATTTTTTTTGTGCTTGGGAGTCCACGGCAAAGGAACAGCAGACGTTGGAGAATCTGACGTCACGGTTGGTGATGGAGGAAACACGCATGCATTCACATTCATCTAATTCAGGTAATTCCATTAAAAGCACAGCCTTAATTGCAAAGCAGAAGTATAAGAAGCAACAACAGAAAGTCTCCAAACCTGGAAAGTGCTTTAGGTGCAATGAATCGGGTCATTGGAAAAGGGACTGTCCAAAAAAATTTGTTGATAAAAACAAAATTGGAAACCGGAATGAAGTACAAAGGGGGGAGGCACTCATGTGTAATTCTGAGTTATGCTCTGTGCATGACTGGGCTGCAAGTGCAGGTGAGGTTGATATGGGAAGAAATGCTTTTTCTGATGTTGATGAAGTGAGGGCTGGAACTTCAAGTGAGGTAAAAGGGGCAGAATATACATTTTGTGATCGTGATGAATTGAAGACTGGAAGTGGAAAAGAACAGAAAGGAAAGAATAATTACTTCGCTGATATGAATCAAGCTAAGGTTGAGAAGAGAAGTGACAGGCGAAAGGAAAACATATCGATGAGTACATGCAATGCGCTGATAATGAATTCTGGTGAAATTGATGATAATTGGTATCTCGACTCCGGTGCAAGTGACCATATGACCCATGAAAGAGACTGGTTTGTGCGCTTTGAAAGGTTTCCTGACCCAATCGACATAAAAGTAGGAAGTGGTCAAAAGATTTCGGCACTGGGAATAGGTGATATAAATATTTTATCCTACAATGGCAAACAGTGGTGTGAAAAACATCTCTCAAACGTGTTGTATGTGCCAAACATTTCCGTACATCTTTTTTCTCAAAGTCGTGCTTTGGATAAGGGTCTCAAATTTATGTCTGACAGTTTGCGATGTCAATTCAAGAAAGACGATGGATCTGTTGTGGCAGTGGGAGAGCGAAAGGGGCAGTTGTTCAAAATGTGTTTTATTGTTCAGGATACTGTTGATCATAAAGCAATGCTCTCATCTTCCAAAGATATGTCATTAAAGGTATGGCATGAAAGAATGGCTCATCAAAATGTCTCACAAGTGCGTTCTCAATTGTTAAAGGAAGCCATTCCTTTTATAGATGCCAAGGAATTTTCGTGCGATGCCTGTATGTATGGCAAGCAGCATAGGCTTTCATTTCCTACGAGTACATTTAAGGCTAGTCAACCCGGGGAATTAGTGCATGCTGATGTATGTGGACATATGGAAGAAATTTCTATAGGAGGTTGCAAATACTTTCTTTTGCTAAAAGACCATTTTCCCCATTTTAAGGTAGTCTATTTTTTAAAAAACAAATCAGAAGTGTGTGCGTCGATAGAAGAGTTCCTAAATAAAGCTAGGTCTGAGATGAGACTGCCCGTGAAGACTCTTCGTACAGATAATGGATTGGAATTTGTTAACGATGCTGTAAGAACACTTCTGAGCAAAAACTTTATTAGGCATGAAACCACCGTACCCTATACACCGGAGCAGAACGGTAGTGCTGAGAGAGAAAACCGTACTGTAGTGGAAGCAGTACGATCGATGCTTCATGCGAGGAACTTATCCAAGAAGTTTTGGGCTGAAGCTGTAAACACGGCTGTTTATGTTCTGAACCGTACTGGCACGAATACTTTAAAAGACAAGTCACCATATGAGATGTGGTGCGGTCGTAAGGCCAGTTTTCAACATTTTAAAGTCTTTGGCACTGAAGCATTTATCCACATACCAAAGCAAAGGCGAAAAAAATGGGACAAAAAGGCAGAAAAGGGTTTGTTTATGGGGTATTCCGAGACTTCCAAAGGATTCCGTATCTGGATACCTACCCATGGAAAGGTATAGGTAGTGCGAGATGTTACGTTTAAGGAATTTGACCAGTATCAAAATGTTTTGACTGAAGCCTCTCAAGAGCCTTCAAGATCCAAAGATTTTCCAATTACAGAAAATGAAGAAGGAGATAGAGAGCGTGCAAGAGAAGACATTTACCAGTCCGCTGACGAAGAGTTGGAAGAAGATGAAACATTCCCGGATGATGATAAGAGTAGTAACGATGATGGAGATGATGTGACACTTCCGTTGAGGGATCGTCTACGCAAACGGAACCCTGTGGACTATTCTGGTATGTGCAATATCATTCAGAAACATGCATTTCTTGCCCAAGGGGAACCAAATACTTACAACGATGCACTTGCTTCTGATGATGCAGCTAATTGGAAGACAGCAATGGAAGAAGAAATGAACTGCCTTCATCAGAATCATACCTGGGATTTGGTACAGCTTCCACCGAACAGAAAAGCAATCGACAACAAATGGGTATATAAGCTGAAGGACTTAGGAGCTAATGGTTCCCATAGATACAAAGCCAGGTTGGTAGTTCGCGGATTCAAGCAAGAACAAGGTGATGATTATGGTGAAACATTCAGCCCAGTGGCAAAGTTCACTTCCATACGCTGTATCTTCGGAATTGTGGCAAATGCAGAATTACATTTATCTCAGTTTGATGTAAAGACGGCCTTTTTGAATGGCGATTTAAATGAAGAGATATACATGCGACAACCCCAAGGTTTCGATGACCGATCTGGACGAGTTTGCAAACTGCAGAAGAGTTTGTATGGGTTAAAAAGGTGTTGGAATGAGAAGTTTACGGCAGTTTTGAAGCAGTTTAACCTTAAACCCAGCAAAATGGACCCATGTGTATTTATTTCAGGCGATGTTAATAGGCGTATTATACTCGCGATATATATTGATGATGGAGTAGTAGCTGCACGGGATAAAGAGGACGTTTTGACATTTATAGAGTATTTAAAAACGCAGTTCGAGATAAAAATTTTGGATGCTAGTTGGTTCCTAGGTATGGAATTAAAAAGGAAACCTAATGGCGCAATTCATGTCAGTCAATCTCGTTATACCGAGTGTATTTTGCGGAGATTTAATATGCTTGACTGCAAACCAGTCTCAACTCCAGCTGAGACCTGTTTTTACTCAGAATCCTCCAAAGATGTCAAGTTTCCCTGCAGAGAGGCTGTTGGATCGCTTATGTATCTGGCCGTTGCCACCCGCCCAGACATAGCTTATGCCGTGGGAGTAGTTTCACGTTATTTAGACGCGCCAAACCAGGCCCAGGTCAATGCAGTCAATAGGATATTGAAATACCTCAGCGGGACTCGAGAATTGGGTATATTTTTCGAAAAATGTAAATGTTTCTCTCTGATTTGTTACAGTGACGCTGATTACGCCGGAGACCATTTGACTAGACGTTCCACAACTGGTTTTATTTTTACTTTGGGAAATGGACCGGTGTCTTGGTCTTCACAGAGGCAAAAATGTGTGTCTTTATCTACCACTGAATCGGAGTACATCGCAGCGTCGCAGGCAGTGAAGGAGATGATATGGCTTCGCCAACTTATCCTGGAATTAGTTCCGACTGGTGCTGGAGAAGTTTATCTAACCATGGACAATCAAGGAGCAATAAAGCTAATCAAAAATCCTGAATTCCACAAGCGAACCAAGCATATAGATGTTCGCTACCATTTCATTCGTGAACGATTTAGTAGAGGTGATTTTAAGATAAATTTTGTTCCTTCTGAGCATCAAAATGTAAACATTTTAACAAAGGCCTTATGCAGAGATAAATTTGAAAAATTTCGTTTTTTGATTAAAGTAATGTAATATTTATCTATATGAACTTTAAAAATTACCTGTATGGATTACATATTGTTTGAGCAAATGAATTTATTCAAAAGTGGGAGTGTTGGAATAATAATTTTATTTGAATAATTTAGTATTGGCAATATCGGCTTCCACTGGAAATTGTATACCATGTAATAATGAATTCTTATATACCTAGACAATACATATTCTAATAAAGTAGTCTTTCTCTCATATTCAAACACGACGGTTGTCTTTCTCTTCGAGTATATAAGTTTACAACAATACTAAGAAAAACAATATTTTGTGTGATCAATGAGCGTTATGAGACGTGCACTTTTGGATTTTCCATTTTTTTTAAATTTCCCACTACAACTAAAAATAGATTTCATCATAAAATTTAATCAATATTAAATTATTACAGTTTAGTAAGATGTAACCTATTGACAGAAAGCATAAATTTTAACATAAGTTTATTTCAATAAATATAAATCATAAAAGAGGGTCCGGCTTTCGGTATACACATTCGGTAAGTCTGGCGCTTTGTTTCCAACGGATTTGAACGGGACTTGGCACCAGATTCTACCGAATCTGTAGATGATAGATACATTTTTTCCTTTTTTGCACGTCTCAGTCTCATTCTCCGGAACTATTTTACTACCAAATTCTCGAACATCAAAATTGCAGAGCTACATTCTCAAACCTTGAAATTGTATTGAGAATGTATTTGGTTTTGATGGTATCAAATTGCACTAGAGAGCACTCATTTTCAAAAATGAGGCTTCATTCAAACCACGATGGGACAAAACAGTCTATCACATCTTTCTCTCCTGAGCATTAAAAGTGACTCGGGAACTGGATTTCAGCGAAATCATCAACGAATTTTCTGCGAAAAAAGCTCGGAAAGTTCCGTTCTTTAACTCTAAAAATAAATTTTAGATAATTCTTGTTTCCGATTATATTTATTTGTTCGTTAAATAATAAAATGATCTATACTTGGTTTCACAATAAATTATTTACTGGAAAACTGGATCGAAAAAAACTATTAATTTTCTTTAGAATATAATTTGAGGGCAAGGGGCCTCCACTCTTTTGTTGCTCCGGGGCCTCCACACCTTTAAATCCGGCCCTGTTTGTGCTGCTGGGGCTGACCGACTACAGGTTCTGATAGTGGTAAATCATCAAACAGCCCCACTTGCACACTTGTCTTCCTTAACAGTAAAGTCTAAGCCGATTTCGTCAACCAGCTCACGCCAAAAATTAAACTTTTCGAGCTTGCACTCTGCCGAACCTGCTTCTGCGCTTCTCCACACCGCAGTATTTAAGGCTTTAATTTCACTGGGCGTCCAATTGTGCTGCACTATTTGAATACCGAATTCTGATTTCCTTGTGCTGGTGATTTATTTTGCTGTGAGCCCTCGAAATCTATTTTGTGTTCCCTCATTGAATATTTTTTTCTTTCTGCAATTGAATTTGGATCACAACTACACTTCAGAATCACTACTGACACTTCAGACGATATGTGTCAATAGTCGCAAGTTGTGACGTAAAAATTACGTCGGAACCGCAAACATGTGCGGCTTTTATATGCTGTCTGCACATAGCACGTAGCTTTACCCATACATTAAATGCTTTTTACAGCGAATGAAATAACTGTTGATATCCGTTGTTGTTCTGTACTTCCATCAGATAGTAAAGGACTGCAATGAAGAGCAGGGAACTGAAGACGCTTCCATTAATTAACGCTTACATTAATCACGGGAAATTATTGTATGCGTTTTTTATTGATTTTCGTGCGGCGTTCGAAACAGTCAACAGTAACTGTTTTTTCTATCAACGAAGTTCCTAAATATCCTTGCTAACTGCTACAGCCATAATAAATTAATAAATCAGCAATTTGGAATGGGAATGACCTCTCGGAATGGTTTGGAATGGAAATTGGTTTAAGACAAGGATGTTCGCTAAGCCTTCTGATATTCTCACTATTTCTAGACGACATCACAGAGTTCCTGTTATCAGGAATCATATAGTAGAAGGTATTAGAATCAAGACCTTACTTTTCGCGGACGATCTGGTTATTTTAGCAGAATCGGATAGCTTACAGCTAATGATAAACAGATTAGAAAATTACTGCAAGTATAATTGTCTGAAAATTAACATAGCAAAATCGAAAGTGCTAGTATTTAAAAAAGGAACAGGTCGATTAGCAAGATCTGAAAAGTGGAAATATGGCGGAGAAGATCTTGAAATTGTTAAATCATACAAGTATCTAGGAGTTACTTACAATTAATCGTTGACCTTTCTTTAAAATTACACTTCAAAAATTAACTCACTGAATCGAAAAAAGCCATCAATTCAACTTGGAAAAATCTTATTTCAAATTCCAGAGTCGGACTGGAGTCAAAAATAAAGGTCTTCGAAGCAGTAGTGCGTTCGATAATGGGTGCACAAGTCTGGGGAGGCAAACACAACGAAGATGTAGAGAAACTTTTGCGTTTCTTTTTAAAAAAAACTATTGCGGCTGCCAACAACCACCCCCAGTTACATGCTAACAATCGAAGGTGGCATTTCACCTCTCTTTGTTTATACACTTAAACTGAACATGAACTATGTGACCAAAGTCTTTGACGAGGAAGATGACACACGACTGACCAAGGTTCTAGTCATGAAAATATTAAATATTACAAAATATTTTTTAAATTGTTGTAATTTCTCGGCAGACGACTAAGCCATGCTTAAATGTACTTATACATCAAAAAGTAACTTTTATAAAATTTTAAAATGATTCAATAAATTACCAAATAAAAAAAAATTGCCGTCAGCTCGGTTAGCACTAGCAGTGCTTATAGATGTATTTTATTATTATTGGTTTATCTTGTTTAATGTTTATGCTAGAATTCACTGATCAATGATGCTCTGTACGTATAAGGCTCCGATAGGTAGTTGTATAAGTTATTCCAGTTGAGTCTGTTCACGATTTCAATTGTTTCTTTCGTGTTAAGTCTTTTTTCCTGTGAATATCAGGTGTTGAGAGGAAAAAACTGGACATGTACTTGAAAAGTGTAAAAGTCTTATTTAACTAAGAGATTGCATATCGAACAGAATTGATTAAAACTTCTATTGTGGGAATTTAAAAAAGAGTATTTCACATCTTATTTTGAAAATGCAACTGCACACGTCGCCAAAATAATTCATCTCTGGCAGATAAGTGTTAAACTGTGAACATAATATTCTATTCTCAGAGCCACAAACTCTTGTGGAGGAATCATCACGATTCAGTACTTGGAATCTTCATAGGTATTTTTGAATTTTTCTGTAGTGGTAGAGAGAATTCTTTAAAACGTTTATGTTGTCTGTATTTATTAGAACTTCATCACAGATAGTTAATGCTTCCATTTGGCAAACAAGCTTTTCGATAGAAAATACTGTGACTTTCTCTGTCTACATGTATGACGTACGTTCATCATTTCATCGTAGGTAGGTGCGAGTCGTAATTTCTTCCGAGAAATTCCAAAAATTCAGAATTTGTTTAATTGTGGTACCGAACAAATCATATCCAGCTTTAATATGAAAAAAAAAACGCATTTGTGCTATCTCACATAGACTCAGGTGTTATGAGAGCTTTAAAAACAAAGCTAAATTGCATCCAACTTAACCTCATACAGCTCTAAGGATATTTTCCTGCTGGTTTGCATTTGAGTAACACACATCAACTACATTTGTCTTCGGGTCCTACATTTTTTTCGTTCCAGCCTGTATAGTTTTGAAAAACCTCTTCAGTGTCCTAAGATCAAGCGCGTAAATTCAATCAAAAAGATAGCTAGTTCTTATTTAGCTGGAATTTTTGAAAGAAGCAATAGTTTTTAGTATCCAAAACTATTTCCACTCAGCACTCACAAGCACGACCTGAGTGTTATTATGACTATCACTAAACAGCTGTCTACCGAATTTTTTCAATGTTATTGGAATAAGACTTTAGTTTGAACAATAAAATAGACATTTTATTCCAATTATAGTAAATATACATTCAAAAAGCAAAAGGGGCATCGCATATTTGATGCTTTCTTATACAATTAATCGATTATAATAGACAAAAGGTTATAATTATTATCAATGATTATGGGTCCAAAGAAAATCAATTTGTCTCCGCCCACAGCATAAAACATTTATGCACACTCTCACGGTGTTTGTTATTAAGGCTAATCACATAGTACGGACTTATATGTTATTGAAAATAAAATATTTATATTTTAGTTGCGTTGCGCAGCTGACATCAGATCCAAAGCCAGAGGGATACTTCCGTTTACAGACTCCAAGAGCTGAGTCAACATGGCGCCTTCGTTACTGAAGCCCATTGCCATCATTCCATGAACTGCACTGTTGATACAGTAATCCCCGGATAAATACCCCCCGCTTAGTTGCGTTACCCGTTTAATTGACCTGAATCCTAGGCAAAAAAAAGATCACATAAGGAATATACATAACATTTCCCGTTTAAATGCATTCCGCTTAATTGCGTTTCCCGGTTAAATGGTCCAAAAATCAAAACTCTTTTTTCAATTTGAAGCAAAATTGCCCGGTTAATTGAACGAAAAAAAAAATCATTGAAGTCACTTTTTGCTTACACCTTAAATGATTGATGATGAATTGGTCGCATTGTTGCGCGCCTACAAGTTAATAGTCAAATTGACATGACTTAAATCGTTGTGAGATTTTTTACTCTCTCGTGAGCACTCTCTTTTGTGCACTGCTACGAAAAATCGCTGTGCTGGAACAGGATTAGACTGACTTTCACCGAATTTCGGTGCATTTCGTGCGAATTTTCAGTAAAGAAACACACCTATTTATTATTAAGTTTGTTCGTTAAAACCCTGGGGTCGCCACAAAGCGTTTTTTTGAGAAATCTAAAGTAGCCCTGAATGTCAAATTGAGTGTTTTTTATCCCTGGGGTTGACCTGGGTTTTCCCTCAACTCACCCTAGGTTTTTGCTGTGGCGAGTTGAGGGCTGTCAAATGGCATGTATTTTTATTCAAATGACAGGGATGTGTAGTGATTTTGTGGCTTTGCGTTTTTTGAGAATTGGAAAACCCAGGTTTTTTTGACAACTCATAAGATTGTCAAGAAAACTTGGGTCAACCCTGGGTAAAGTTCAACGAACGAGCCTATTTTTTTGCTGAAACATCAGAGTTTAGCGACTGCAAATTAAAATCTTGAAAATGTGTAAGGAAACAATGCAGGTGAAAATTACAGATTCTTACCGTGATATAATGTTCTAGCCAAATAAAAAGCAAATCTGACTAATTCCCTCTTGTACGCTTGCTAAAGATATACGCACGGATTATGCACCAATTCATAATTTATGTGTTGTGTACATTATGAAAAATTGTTCCTTTTCAATCATTCCTAGGCTGAAATTGTTTTGTTCATTTTTTATGTCTTACCATTATATGTTAATTTTCCGTTCAATAAAATTTTGATTTTCATTAAAAAGGTTTTTCTTGACTTTCTTGCCAAAGTCGTAAAAAAAATCGCTTTATTGCGTTTTCATTTCAATTAAGCGGGGTTTTTCTAAATGGGACAGCAGATCAATTAAGCGGGATTCTTTTAATTGCGTTCCCCTGTTAAATGCGTCTAAAGATGTGCATTTAAGGTGACGCAATTAACCGGGGAGCACTGTACGTGGATCTTAAACAAAATAAATGATTAGCCAAAGCTATTGGAAATAATGTGATCAAGCTTACCAGGATGAAAAACAGCTACGGCACGTCGTTCAACCGATTCAATTGTATTTGGAGCAGGGACTGCAGATACAGCCGGGGTGGGTACTGTAGCTGCAACTTGAGGAACAACTGGGGTAGAAGGAGTAACGTGAGGAGGAGTAATTGAAGTGGCTGGAGATGGAGTTCCAATTGATGCAGCTTTCATTTCGTTTTCAATATGTGATTGAAGTTGTTGGCTCAATTTTGCAAAATCGAGTGGTGCAGATGCAACAGTGGCTTTAGCAGCAGCTGCCGCAACAGGAGCAGATGTTGCTTCTGAAGATGTTGGAACATTGTCATC
This sequence comes from Melanostoma mellinum, assembly GCA_914767635.1. NCBI lineage: Eukaryota > Metazoa > Arthropoda > Insecta > Diptera > Syrphidae > Melanostoma > Melanostoma mellinum. Next base: position 146,677,265 of record OU612059.1, on the reverse strand, counting down.
AATCATAGTCCAATCATTTTCCTCGCTTTGTGAGTTACGTGAATGCGGTTGATTAACCTCGACGGCAGCTTGAGTTGTAGTTTGAACAGACATTTCAGTTTCCATGGGAGTGATTATTCCCGATGCAACTTTAGATGCTTCGTTTGAGCCAATGGGTGTTCCTTCAATTGTGGGTGGAGGTGTGCCCATAGAGCTATTCTCTCCAGTCAAGTCAATATTAACAGCTGAGTTTGCAGCAGATGTTGGGCGACTTGTGTCAGCGATGACAGTAGGATCAAGAATCTTGCCGAACATTTCACTGAAATTATTTAAAATTTGAATGCCTGCCTTCATGAATTGTGGATCAATGAGATTTTGGAGGTTCTCCAAAGATGGGGTTGTTGGTACATTGCCAGCAGTTGGAGTAGTTTGGACATCCTTAGCTGGACTTTCAGTTGATGTTTTTGTTTCGTTGCTAAGATTGCTTGCAGATGAAGCAGAAGCTGTTGCTGCGGCTGTTGCAGCAGCTGTAGCCGCAGCAGTGGCTGCAGCGGTAGCAGCTGCCTTTGCAGCTGCAAATGCTGCCTCAGAAGCCGCTGCTGCAGCTTGTGGAGGTGCAGTTGCCTCCTGTTGCGATTGATTTTCTGGAGTCTCTCTGTTCTCAGTTGGAATCACACCACCTTCAGCCAAATCTTGCATCATGTCATAAAAATTAGACAAAAGACCTGCGCCTCCAGAACAGTGACGACGGTGGTGGCGATGATGGCGAGATTTTCCGTCGCTTGTCGGTCCTTCAGCGGATGCTGCTGCTGCAGCAGCAGCTGCATGTGCAGCATGTTTACGTTGGCGGCGCGCACTTTTTCCAAAAAGCGATGTTATTGGACATATGTTTTCTATTTTTGGCGACTCCGAGTTCGGAATGCGTAGCATGAGGTGATCACAATGCTTCATTTCGCTTTCGCACTTCATACATAAATCAAAATTGGGACACTGCAAGCATTTGTAGCGGAATCCACGAATGGGTAGCGTCAAGCAAACATCGCACTCTACGGTGGGATGAACACTCAAATTTTCTTTGTTGATAGGAGAGCTGGACTGTAACTGCTCCTCTGATTGACTCTCCTTGGCTGAATGAAAATTCGTTGAGTACGGACGTGTTGTTATATCGGTCGGAGAAAATCATTGTCTAAATGAATCAAAACAGTGTTTTTAGTCAGTGTAGGCAGATATAAACATTAAACAAATTCGTATCAGTTCAGCGCAAAAGCTCGCGAAAAAAGTGCAAAGTAATTTCGTTTTAAATTAACTACAAAAATTTTTTGTTTGAAATAAAAATCCGCAGAGAAAAAAGACTCAAATTGCGGCTAAAGTGGCACTGTTGCTTAGCGGCTATTTAATTTAGTGTTGGTGCAGTGTATTACAGCACTACTGTGCTTGTGTTGTGATAATACACAGACACGATGAGTGCAAGTTGCAGTGAGTGTGATGGCTCGTTAAAAAGCCAAAAATATATTCATTGCAATGGTATTTGTGGAACATTATACCACCTTAAGTGTGTTAAACTATCTGAGTATGATCTTAACTTGATCAATGAGAAAGAGGGAGTGCTCTATATGTGTAAAAAGTGTCGCGAATATGTTAATTTGATGCTTAATAAAGTAAGTGAGATAGCAATTATGATGTGCGACCAAAACAAGCAGCTTGAGAAACAGAATGTAAACATTGGAAAAATTCTCGATGGAGTAAAACAGTTGAGTGAAGAAAAAAAAGAAGTTATAAGTGAAATTAAAAAAGCAAGTGTTGTTAAAAATAAAGTCTCGTTTGCAGAATCCTTGAAAAAAGAACCACCAGTGATAATAAAACCTAAGAAAATCCAAGATAATAAAAAAACAAAAGAGGATATAAAACAACAAATCTGTTGAGAGAGGTGTGGGCACACCTTAAAAGTAGCCTCTCACCGGCTAACAGAGGGAGCTCTCGCCTCCACCTCGCGCCAGCCATCTTTAATTTCGATTTGCGTCCATCTTTTTCAACTCGTTTATTTCCGACAGAGAGACGACCACGAGCTGCTGTCAATTCGCCAATTCGCCTTTGTTTAAGTTATAAATAAGAAGATAAGAAACTAAGTAAGTAAATTTAAGCAAACCATTGTAAATAAAATTATAATATTCTGTATTTTTTTACAAATAAAGGATTTGTAACCTCTCTCAAGAGTAAAATAAGTGTTTTTACTGAGGTTGACAAATAGGTTTCAGTTGCGACCAAAATAGCCGCAACATCTTACAAATCTTATTCGGAACATTCTTCATCTTATGAGCAACATAAGCCAAATCGCTATTATGCCACCTAAGAAGAAGACGACAGCCTTAAACCCAACTCGTCATCAAGAGGAATTCAACTGCTGCTGCTGCAACGAACCCAACTCTGCCGGTGATATGGTTCAGTGCGATCAATGCCAGTCGTGGAACCATTTTAGCTGTGCTGGTGTAAACAGCAGCATTGCCGAAAAGTCGTACACGTGTGAAAAATGCATAGGTAAGAGTATCTGCTTAAATAATAATTCTTTAGGAGTGGTTTCTGCGTCTGCTGCGGGTTTGCCATTTAGAGAAACCCACACGTTGCAAACATCCTCAGCCACAATTACCTCAACCTTCGCACAAAGCACTGTCACGGTTCCTGCCAACTATGCAGCCACATTTGCTGCCACTTACGGAAATACGACCGAAACATCAACTTCAAATGAAGGTTGTTTCCAGTCAATTGCGCCGTCGATTCCGGTGTTCCAACAAACTGCTGTGCCTTTACCTGCGTACAGTGCGGCCGAAGCTGCCGCCGTGCGTGGGGGCACAGCCAACAAATTATCACACCATGCTCAACATGAACCAGCGCAACCAATGTCTGCGCCTACACAAAATGCATTTAGAGTTTCTGCGCACAGTGCGGCCGAGGCTGCCGCCGTGTGTGGAACTCTTTCTCAACCCGCCTGTTCGATTGCAAGTTCGAACCAACCATACTCAGTTGCAACAATTCACAACATGTTCGGTCTGCCAATTGCGCCAACCATCGCCGAATCATGTCCAGTAACCGCACAGAATTACATGACCTCAACCCAGAATTTTCAACCATCCACTCTGGTCACACACGGACATTTCTCAGGAGCAAATAAATTTTCTCAAGAACCTAAAGCAAATGGAGACCTGGTTCCTAAACTGTCATCCGACAAGCCAATGGCCGATTCGAGCTGTTCCAAGTCTTCCAAATCTTCGTCAAATAAGCGCCTTCAAATTCAGTTGCAGAAAATTGAAGAAGAACTCAAATTGCGAAAAGAAAGAGAGGCCGAGTACATTTCCAAAAAATATGAAGCCATGAATAGAGCCCTCGATTCTTCAGAGGAGGACGAAGAGATCGACCAAAATAGTGAACTAAAAGTGAAAGCTGCAAATGCAAGCATACGCCATTGGGTTGATGGGACGTCAGGGCGATACTACTCGCAGTCAACAGTGAACGTCAAATCGATTATTCCGGAATTTCCCCCCACCGTTTTACAACCACAATGCGCCGAAAGAAACTTGTGTGAAGGCGCAGCTAGGAGGCCATCACTTGGCGGCAACCAACAACCAGCATGCTCAACCGACGTTCCAGGTGCAGCTGCTCAATCGTTTGAAATTCACCATCGCCAGCTACCGCAATTCTCAGAGAATACATTTACACGTCCGGCCCCGCCGCAAAGCTTTCAAGATCATCAAGCCAATCAACATCTCAACGCTCGGGTGGGCGAACACTTGCCTCCCAATTACCATCTGCCCTCGTCCACCAATGCGCAGCAATGTACGCACTCAAATACCTTTTTAACTAAAAATAATTTAGCAGCGCGACATCTGATTCGAGACTTGCCTGTTTTCGACGGAGATTCCTCGGAGTGGCCAATTTTCATCGCAAGTTATAATCGAAGCACAGAACTGGGCGGCTTAAGTGATGATGAAAATCTCATAAGATTACACAAAGCTCTTAGAGGCGGAGCGTTAGAAGTGGTACGGAGTTTGATAATACAACCGAACTGTGTCAGACGTGTAATTAGCACTCTTAGGATGCTATACGGTAGGCCAGAATTAATAATCAACATCCTTATTCGTAAGATCAGCCTGACGCCGCCGCCAAAAGCAGAAAAACTGGAAACCATCGTCACCTTCGCAATCGCGGTACAGAACCTTTGTTCAACAGTGGAAGCCTGTGGTAGTAGCCGCCTCAACTTTCCCATGCTGGTTCAAGAGCTCGTCGAAAAACGTCCGCCATCCCTGCACCTTAACTGGGCCATCCACAAGCAATTTTTGCCAAGATGTACACTCGTCGAGTTTAGTGCACGGATGTACTCTATGGCTGAAGCGGCCAACGGAGTTCTCTCTTCAGCGCCTTCAACCTACTCGGAAGAAAAGAAACGGCACAAAGGCTGGACAGGCAAGGGGAATGTAAATACGCACTATAAAGCGGACAAAGCGTGCTATGTATGTAGCGGCGATTGCTCTTCAGTAGCAGATTGTAAAACGTTTAAAGAAGCAAGTCGTAACTTCAGATGGGAGCAAGTGAGAAAACACCAACTATGTCGCAGATGTTTGAGGAAGCATTTAAAGGACAGATGCAAGTCTGAAGCGGTATGCGGAAAAGGCAACTGCGTTCTAAAACACCATCACCTTCTCCACAACGATCAGAAAGAATCTGAAAAGGACCTAGCTAAGGATGGAACTGTTGGTGTTCACCAAAAAGATTCGGATCATCAGAGCCACAACACGGATTCCATATTGTTCCGAGTAGTACCAGTATTTCTTTATGGGAACGGAACTAAGATAAGAGCCTTCGCATTTCTGGATGACGGGTCTTCCGTGACGTTGATCGACAAAGAGCTCGCAAAGCAACTGAACGTATCAGGCACCCCAAGGCCTCTGTGTTTGAAGTGGACTGGGAATGAATCGCGATACGAAAGCAAGTCCGAGCTGATCAACCTTCAAATTTCAGGCACTACACAGGGTGCAGAAAAGTTCGATATATTAGATGTGCACACAGTAGGGAAGCTTTGTCTACCACCTCAAACAATAAACCCAGGTGAACTGCAAGAGAAGTTTCATCATCTGAAAGGGCTGAACGTTGCCTCGTATCACAAAGCGGTTCCGCGATTGCTTATAGGCGTTAACAATGCACAGCTTGGGTTCCCCTTGAAATCCAAAGAAGGTTGCCAAAATGGACCTGTCGCCACCAAAACCCGCCTAGGATGGGTGATTCATGGGAAATGCGTCGAAGTGGTACATAGACCGGATAATGCTCACAGCTTTCATCTTTGTGAGTGCAATGACCTCGAATTGAACCGACTAGTAAAAAAGTTTATCTGCGACGATAGTTTCGGAACTCAAGAGTCTACAGCGATGGTGATGTCCGACGATGACGCTCGAGCCCTAGAATTACTTAATAAACATACAGTTCGCAAAAATGGTAGATTCGAGACGACACTACTGTGGAAATTAGACGAGGTTCAGTTGCCAAATAGCTACCCCATGGCCAGAAAGCGGTTAGTTTGTCTCCAAAGGCGAATGCAACGCGATCGAGTCCTAGCCGAGAAGCTTAACAATAAGATCGGGGAATACGTCACGAAAGGTTACGCTCGAAAGATTACGCAAGAAGAGATTTTGGAAAATCAAGACCGCTCGTGGTACTTACCAGTGTTCCCAGTGGAAAATCCAAATAAACCTGGAAAACTAAGGATTGTATGGGACGCTGCGGCTACAGTTCACGGTACATCGCTCAATTCTCTACTGCTCAAAGGACCAGACCAGCTAACCCCCTTGACCTCCGTCATCTACAAGTTCAGACAAAACAAGATTGCAATCTGTGGGGACATTATGGAAATGTTTCACCAGATTGGTATTCGAAGGGAGGATCAACACTATCAGCGTTTTTTATGGGGTTGTGACGAGAGTGGGAATCCAGACACCTATGTGATGATGGTGATGACGTTTGGTGCGACGTGTTCTCCAGCCACCGCACACTTCGTCAAGAACATCAACGCCGATCACTTCGCGTCCGAGTTTCCGAGAGCCGTCCTGTCAATCAAGGAAAACCATTATGTGGATGATCTGATGGACAGCGTACCGACCGAGCATGAGGCCATCAAACTGGCGCAGGAGGTTCGACACATCCACAGGCAAGGTGGTTTCCACATAAGAAATTGGGTCTCTAATTCAACCATGGTTCTAAAAGCACTTCAATCAGAGCCAAAAGAGGAAATGAGCATGAACACCAACGTCGAGCTAGGGACAGAGAAAGTGCTAGGGATGTGGTGGAGCACATCTCTGGATTGCCTAACCTTCAAACTCACCACAAACTCAAGTCAACAAGAAATCCTTTTCGGTGGCAGACGCCCAACAAAGCGTGAAGTATTGAGAATACTTATGACAATTTTTGACCCCTTGGGACTTATAGCATGCTTTCTTATGTACATCAAGATTTTGCTTCAAGAAATTTGGCGATCGAAAATCAGTTGGGACGACGAAATCAAGGAAGAAGAGTACAAAAAGTGGTTGAAATGGGCTAACCATCTGCCTAAAATAGAAGCACTAAAAATTCCCAGGTGTTACATTTCTTCCTCTTGGGGCGCAGAGGTTCAATTGCATACCTTCGTCGACGCCAGCGAAAACGGTTTCGCAGCTGTAGCGTACATAAGAAACTCCCAAGATAGCCTTATAGAGACCAGTCTTATTGGGGCAAAAACCCGAGTAGCGCCACTTAAAGCCCTTTCGATCCCACGTCTCGAACTTCAAGCGGCAGTCCTCGGAGCTCGATTCGCCAAACGCATCCAAGAGTCACACGGTATAGCCTTTGGGAAAAAATACTTTTGGTCGGATTCCAAAACTGTTCTCTGTTGGCTCCGATCGGATCACCGTAGATATCGCCAATACGTAGCGTTCAGGGTTAGCGAAATTTTGGACCTAACTGACATTGAAGAATGGAGATGGATTCCCACCAACATGAACGTAGCAGATGAAGCCACAAAGTGGCAAAAACCTCCAGAGTTTAAAGCAACCGCGCGTTGGTTCAACGGACCAGAGTTCCTACGATCACCAAAGGAGAACTGGCCGCAGGAGACAATTATAGGCTCCACGGTGGAAGAGCTGAAGACGAGTCTTGTTGCAACTCAGATTCTAGGTCGAGAAAACATCTTTCGTTGTGATGAAATTTCATGTTGGTGGAAACTGCTGAGAAGTACGGGATACGTTCTTCGATTTGCGCATAACGCCAGCGCCAAAAGAAAGAAAACACCTAAAGAAAGTGGTCCTTTAACGCGCAGAGAACTTCAAATGGCACAAACCGAACTGTTGAGAGAAGCACAACTTGGTATGTACCCCGAAGAGTTTGCAGATCTTACAATGAACCGATATGTGCAAAAAGGCAGTCCCCTCTTTAACCTCACGCCGTTTCTAGACGAAAACCGACTTATCCGAGCCAACGGAAGGGTCTACTCCAAGGAAGAACCCATCAACTACTCCGGGTCACCAGTCATTCTGCCAAGATTTCATCGAATCACGACTCTTATCGTCAAGGATGTTCACGAGCGCTATAACCACCAAAACGATGAAACCGTGGTTAATACTCTTCGCCAACATTTCTACATTTCACAGATGCGGTCCGCTCTGAAAGCCATCAAGAAATCCTGTTCAAAGTGCAAACTTAACAACGCTCAACCACGCCCTCCACGCATGGCGCCACTTCCTCAAGCAAGACTTGCCTCTTTCTGCCGGCCGTTCTCGTACGTAGGGGTTGATTATTTTGGCCCTCTCTCAGTTACCGTAGGCCGAAGAACCGAGAAACGTTGGGGAGTAATTCTAACCTGTCTCACAATAAGGGCGGTACATATAGAAGTCGCTCATACTTTAACGACAGACTCCTGTATTATGTGCCTTCGAAATTTCATTGCCAGAAGAGGCACCCCACTCGAGTTTCACAGTGACAATGGCACTAATTTTCATGGTGCAGAGAGGGAGTTACGGGAAGCAGCGGCGAATATACAGAAAGACAGGCTAGTTGAAGCTTTCACCACGACCAGTACACAATGGAAGTTCATTCCTCCGGCCTCACCGCATATGGGCGGCTGTTGGGAGCGCTTAGTGCGGTCTATCAAAACGGTTCTTTACGCCATCGCACCAACAAGAAATCCTAACGACGAGCTCCTACGTTCTATGCTCATAGAAGCTGAAAACATCGTTAATTCGCGACCGTTGACGTACATCCCAATAGACCCTAAGAATCCGGAAGCTCTAACACCCAACCACTTTCTACTAGGATCGGCATGCGGCTCAAAACCACCAGTGGAATACAACGACAACGTGACAGTGCTTCGCAAAAATTGGCTCACCTCGCAGCAGTACGCAGACCACTTCTGGAGACGCTGGGTAGCAGAATACTTGCCAACCATTACCAGGAGAACAAAATGGTTCACACCGGCCAAGCCTTTGGAAGTCGGAGACGTAGTCCTGGTAGTTGATCCTAATAGCCCCCGGAACAGCTGGCCCAAGGGACGAATAGTCAAGGTTAAGCTATCTAAGGATAACCAGATACGAAGTGCCTTCGTACAAACTACGAATGGAGTCTACGAAAGACCTGCAGTCAAGTTGGCTGTCCTTGATATAAAGGCTCAAGAAGACACCAGTCCGCAGGAGAAACTACTAAGGGGGAGTGTTGAGAGAGGTGTGGGCACACCTTAAAAGTAGCCTCTCACCGGCCAACAGAGGGAGCTCTCGCCTCCACCTCGCGCCAGCCATCTTTAATTTCGATTTGCAGCCATCTTTTAAATTTCGATTTGCAGCCATCTTTAAATTTCCATTTTGCGTCCATCTTTTTCAACTCGTTTATTTCCGACAGAGAGACGACCACGAGCTGCTGTCAATTCGCCAATTCGCCTTTGTTTAAGTTATAAATAAGAAGATAAGAAACTAAGTAAGTAAATTTAAGCAAACCATTGTAAATAAAATTATAATATTCTGTATTTTTTTACAAATAAAGGATTTGTAACCTCTCTCAAGAGTAAAATAAGTGTTTTTACTGAGGTTGACAAATAGGTTTCAGTTGCGACCAAAATAGCCGCAACAAAATCGATCCAACAACTTTGGCAGTTAAAATTAATGGCGTTACGAATAGGAAGGATGGGGTGGTGATAATTAACTGTGAGGATGAGCAATCGACAAAAGTAGTTGAAAAAGAGGCGAAAGAAAAATTGGGAAAAGGATATAATATATCGGTTCCAAATTTAAAAAACCCTTGTGTGATTGTTTGTGGAATGAGAGAGGAGTGGAAAAATGAAGATCTTGAAGTTACTATAAAAAGTCAAAACAATATAAGTGAACCGCTTAAATGTATCAGAGTTTTCAGTGCAATAAAAAACAATTTTAAAACTTACAAGGCAATTATTGAATTAGGTAAAAGTGACTATGAAAAAGTGATCGAGAGAGGAAGACTGAACATTGGATGGGATAGATGCTTTGTTTTTGATTTTGTGTCGGTAAAAAGGTGCTATAAATGTTGGGGCTTTAACCATGAAGCCAAAGAATGTAAAAATAAAATTGTGTGTGCAAAATGTAGCGAAAATCACGAAACAAGAGACTGTGATAAATTGATACTTAAGTGCAATAATTGTGTGATAATAAACCAAAGACTAGGATTTAAGTTTGATGTGAACCATGACTGTAGGAGTAATAAATGTGATGTGTATCTAAAAAAACTGGAAATCCAGAGAAATAAAATTTCATATTAGCAACCAAAAGACTTAAATATATTGTATCTGAACATAGAGGGATTGATGTGCAATTTGGACGAATTAACAACGTCTTTATTTGAAAGAAGTTTTGATGTAATTGTGCTGTCGGAAACACATATTACTAAAGATATTGCTGACAGTGAGTTTTTGATTGCAAACTACAATGTGTTTAGGTGTGACAGTGTATCGAAGCATACTGGTGGAGAGATCATTTATATCCAGAAAGAAATTCACGCGGTTAATGTTAAATGTGTTGCAAAAGATATGAATTGTTGGATGTTAGTAATTATTTTGAACTGTACGAACTATTCTTTTGTTGTTTGTGGTGTTTATCGGTCACCAAGTTCGTCTGCCAAGGTGTTTTGTGATGAATTTTCTGCAATAATGGATGAAATAAGTGATTTAAAAAAAGACTTTTTTGTTGTTGGTGATTTTAATGTTGATTGGTTTAAAAATGATACTTATAAAAAAGCTATTCACAGAATAGTAAAAGATAATGCATGTGAACAAATTGTTAAAGATGCAACAAGGATCACACAGACATCGAGAACATTAATAGACTATGTGATAACAAACAACAATAATGTGCAAGTGTCTAATGACCATGACTTAAAAATCAGTGACCATGAAACATTAACTATAAAAGTGAAACATAAAATGAATAATGATAACCAAAATAAAAAAAGAATTATAGGGTGATGGCACTAGTAGTCAGCCCTTTAACTTTTTTTTCGGGTTCAAGTCGTCTTCAAAAATCCAATAATCATTTGTTGAACAGAGTATTTAGTTATTCTGGTTATTTGAAAAGGCAAGATTTTAAAAATTTAGCCGTAATTAGCTTATTTCTCACCAAAAATAAGTTATTCAACATAATTGAGACGAAAGCGCGATTTTGGAGTAGTCAGCCCCCTGAGTTCCAGTTGTCGGCCACTTGAGTATCCAGTAGTCAGCCTCATTAAAGAAATCCATAATTACAAATGTTTAAATACTGCTAATTGTAAACCTTATAAGCTTTTCTTTCAAAATATAATTAATAATTGATAGAAAATAAATGGCTTATTTATTAAAATTAACTTTTATGTATTTCTGGATAAATGATGTAAGAACAGAAGGGATAAATAAATAAACAAAAGATTTTTCTTACTAATTAATAAAAGAAAATAAAAAACACTTCATAACCTACGTTTAAACATAGTTAAAAAAAGAGATTTCGTAGCCTAAATATATGTATACTAACTAGCTGAGCCGCCCGGCGTTGCTCGGGTCTGTAGTTTTAAGGTTCCCGTTCTCGTTCTTCCGCTTCTGTAAGAGTATGGGGAATGGGGATGAAATATAATTCTTATTAAGTAGCACCCCTAATGCTGAAAGAATTTTAGAAATCTGTCCAGGACTTTCTAAGATACCGTTCCCAATCCCGTTCCTGTATGGGAATATGGGGATTAAACCTTGACAGGAACCATCTCTGGACAAAAATATGTCTACCTTGAAAATTTCATAAAAATCCGTTGGGTGGTACAGGAGTCTATAACGGTCATACATACATACATCCGATACATGCTATTTTATATATATATAGACTAGCTGACCCGCCCGGCGTAGCTCAGGCCCTACTTTTATCAAATTGAAAGTTAAGTGAAGCAGTCTCCAAGATTTCATTTAAGTGGCAGTAGTCTATGCTATTCAAGGGCAATCAAGCACTCTAACGATGACAGAGTTTTTGGTATATGTCCAGTATCCAAGTTCCCTCCAGCTTTGTTCCTTTTCCGTATGGGGATGAAATATTGTCTGTGTAACTTGGGAACAACAAAGCATTGTTTGAATTTAATTTTAAATTCATTACAGTTAAGAATAATGAAATTGTTAAATTTACTATATTCCAATACTTTTTTTTGCAAATTTACTTGCCTTTTATACCTTCCCTAGACCTTCACGGTCATTTCAAAACCAAGATAAGATAAATCCGTTCAGCCGTTCTCGAGTTTTAGCCAGACTAACGAACAGCAATTGATTTTTATATAAATAGATATGTAGGTAGTTAACAACTAGGTATACCTAAATAAAAAATATCCCTTCAGATCCTGGAACCACTTCCTAACAGACTTCTCTGTCCCTACAGCCCTACCTTTTGATAGTCCGTCTGGTGTTCTGAGGGATAGTTCAGGGTGACGTTTTGAAAATGCTGTAATTTCAACAAAAACTATTACAAAGTAGGCACTTATTGTAAGAAAAACTTGTCTAATTTTGAAAAGTTACTAACCTGAAATTAACTAGTTCATATAATTATAGTTAATTAGTCTAAATTTGGATAGTAAAATAAGCTTCCCTATATTCTTGTAGGTTAACTAAATACTAAAAAATAAACGGCTGACATTAGACGACGCGTCTTCTATAGTCAGCCACGAATTCTACCGCAGCTTTATAGGGGGCTGACTACTGAAACTTAAGACTTTTAAAATTTTTTTTTCTTGTCAATCGAAAGGGAAGAAAATTTCCATTCATTTCGCATACTCAGATAAAAAAAAAGCAAACAAAAGTTGGTTTCAGTAGTCAGCCGGGGGGGGCTGGACTTAGGAGCATTGAAAAAAAATTGGTCCATTAAGGCAGCCCCCCTTGTAAATAATTACTTAACAACATTTTTTGTTTATTTTTGCAATAAAAATTGAAAATGAACTATAAATGACCTAAAACAAATAACATAAAGCACATACCTTCAATATTTCGCCAGTTATAGCTCTTTTTCCTAAGAACTTCTTCTATTTTTCACTTAAGGAAAAAACTCAGAAATGACACCTACAAAAACTTGCAGCAAACTAGCATTTTTAACAAAATAACCAGCAGCTGCATTGGCATACAATTTGGAACCAAGACAGAAGAATAGTTAGGCTTTCAGAAGAAAAAAAATTCATGAAAAATAAGCCAAAGCCTTCCCTGTTTTGCTGGACTTTACAACGAAAGGGCTGACTACTGGCGGGGGCTGACCTCACATGCCATCACCCTATCATGTTTTAATTATAACAAGAATTCATTCTATGAGTGTGTGTCAAATAACAGTTTACTAAGATCTATCGAAAGGAGCCCGGATGTAGATGTAATGAGCAAAATGTTTGCCGATGGTTTAATTCAGTCAGTGACAAAATTCACATCAAAAAAGGTTTTAAATTTTAAATCCAATGAATGGTTCAACGGTTTCCTAAAAAGATTGAAATCAATCAAAATATTAGCGCATGAAAAAGCGATATTTCAAAGCAACAGTGAAAATTGGGCTGCGTATAGAAGTGCACGAAATAAGTTTAAATTGGAGTTAAAAAAGTCGAAGTCAATGTTTATTAAGCAAAAAGTGACAAACTCATATGATCAGAAAACTATGTGGAGAAACCTGAAACGTTATGTACTGAAAACTGAAAGAAATGCCGAGATAAGTAATGTTGTGTTTAATGGTGAAGTGTGTCGTGATAGTAAGCTGTTAGCAAATAAATTTAATGATTTTTTTATTGAAAGCGTTGTCAGAATCAATGAAACTATTACGTGTATCCCATTTGTGAATTCTGTTAGTGAGGCACCCTGTATATTCAAATTTGAAAGTGTATCTGTCGAAAGCATAAGAACTGTGATAAAAGATATGAAAAATAAAAAAGACTATATGTCCCTGTCCCCTAAGTTGTTGTTAGACAGTTTTGATGTTTTTGGTCCCTTATTGGAAAGGATATTTAATAAATCCCTTGAGTGTGGTGTTTTCCCTAGTTCGTGGAAAGAATCGGTAGTAACGCCAATAGAAAAAGTTTCAAATACTAAGCTGTGTGAAGAGTTCCGCCCTATAAATTCAATGCCCTTGTTTGAAAAAATTTTTGAGAAAATAGTATTTAAACAACTTAGTGACTATTTTGAGAATAATAAATTAATAATAGATGTGCAATCAGGATTTAGAAAAAATCATTCATGTGAAAGTGCGGTGAATATGGTGATCACGAACTGGAAAGAACAAATATCTTTAAAAAATAAGATATGTTGTGTATTCCTGGACTTCAAGAGAGCATTCGAGACCATAGACAGACAAGTGTTGTTGCGGAAACTAGAATCGTACGGCGTAAAAGATGGTGAGTTGAATTGGTTTCGTTCATACCTGTCAAATCGAACTCAGATAGTAAAAGTTAATGGAGAGACGTCGAATGCACAAGTAGTGTCATTGGGTGTCCCACAGGGGTCGGTTCTGGGAACACTCCTCTTCGTTATATATATAAACGACATGCAAAATGTTCTTAAAAACGCAAAGTTAGCACTTTTTGCTGACGATGCAGTCATGTATGTGGCTGAAAAGAATAAGGAAGAATGTCTGAGCAAGATGCAAGAGGACTTAGCGGAGGTAGACAATTGGATCAAACAGAATAGGCTGAAACTCAACATCAACAAAACAAATTATATGGTGATAAATGGACAACAGATTGATGAGACAAGACTACTTATTGATGGAGAATATATCAACAAAGTAAATGAAATAAAATATCTAGGTATTGTTATAGACGACAAATTAAATTTTTCAGAGCATATTGAATACATTTGTAAAAAGATCTCAAAGAAAATTGGGTTTTTCAGACGAATTAGAAATGATGTTTCAACTTTAAGTGCAATAAATATTTATAATGTAATAGTTAAACCACATTTTGAGTATTGTTCAACAGTTTTGTTTTTATGTAGTGATAGTGTTGTTGAAAGGCTACAATTGTTACAAAATAAAGCTATGCGTGTTATTTTAAAGTGCAATAGATACCAGTCCATAAATTTTATGTTAAATGCACTAAAATGGTTGTCAATAAAACAGAGAACTGCAATGAATGTATTATTGTTTATACACAAGATTAAAAATGATTTAATGCCTGAATACCTTAAGGAGTATGTGCAATATATTAGGGATGTGCAACCATATGCTCTAAGAAGTATGAATGACTTAAGAATGCCAAATTTTATAAATAGGAATACCCAAAATTCATTAATATACAAAGGGTTTAAATTATATAATGAAATGCCCAATGAAGCAAAGACTGAAACTAATTTAAATGTGTTTAAAAAACTTACAATAGATTTTGTAAAAGTAAAATATAGAAGATAAACTTAATGTAATACGATACGATACGATAATAATACGATGTAATAATTGAAATGTAATGTAAATATAATGTAAAATTACTGTTAAATTAATAGCTTTCAAAAAGCTAAATAAATATACAATCACGTCACCGACTATCCTTCAAGCCGGTCGCATCGTTGCTTTACTCAGTGCTTGTTTTTCGTACGGTTACTTTTCCCGCTATTCTCCAATAGCCACATAGCTTTCTGATCTAATTTTTTTTTTTTTTTGCTTAACACCCCGTTACTCAGTGCATTCAATCGTATAGAGTTAATTAAATAGAAACCATGGCCTCAGGGCCGCATGTGCTTGCGGGTAACCGGTTTCGCGATCTCGATGTAGATTTGCAGACTGATTACTCGAATAAAAAGAAAAGAAAAAAAACTAACTTTACAATCGCAGACACCGATCTTTCATGGCAACTCCACATGTCAACACCTAACCCTAAATTTATAGTGATGTCCCCAGCTGACAACAAAAAACCATTCTCTCTTTTTAGTGTGTTCTTACTAAAAAAAAGCTATTGATGGAATTAGCACGGGCTACGATTCCATTACACAAATGCGTGACGGAAATTTGCTTATCCTCGCTAGAACCCAAAAAATTGCTGAAATTTTCCTATCAAGAAAACACTTATCAAATCTTTGCCCGATCAACGTATCCCTTCACATTAACCTGAACTCTTCTAAAGGTACAGTTTATGCTCCCTACCTTACAAATGTTCCTGATGAAGAAATCAAAATAGAAATGAAACCACAAGGCGTTACAGAAGTGTACAAGTTTACTAAGAAAATCGATGGTATCCAAACTCCAACGGGTCTCATTTTCCTAACGTTCGACTCCTTCCGGCCACCGTCCTCGGTTAGCATTGGTTGGTACAATTGCAAGGTAGTGGAATATTTCCCCAACCCCATGCGGTGTAGAAACTGCCAGCTTTTAGGACACACTGCGAAAAGATGTAAAAATGCTCCATCCTGTGAAAATTGCAACATGCCACCTGTCGACCCCCACGCATGTTCGCGTACCTATTGCGCAAACTGCTACGAAAAGCACCCCGCTTCCTCTAAAACATGTAAGAGTTTTTTAAAAGAAAAAGAAATATTAAAAATTAAAACAATTAGAAAGTGTACTATTCGAGAGGCCAAACAAGCTTATAAAGATCTACATCCCGAAAACATTAACCAACAAACATACGCAGCAGTCACAGCCGGATCATCGCCAGCCACACAAACCCCACCTTCGGATAACCAAACCACGGCCGCAATTAACCACTCACCACCTCAAGTTGAATCCAATGTTAACTCAATCAGTGAACAAGGTCCTTCTTGCTTGCAACACAACCAACAAAATAAAACACCTCAAACCAGAACCTCAAACAGCTCACCACAAAAAACCATTCAAATTAATATATCAAAATTACAGGAAAATCAACTAAACGAACCCAGTAAACTTAATAATTACTCAACTCAAACTCCCACCAATCTCCCCCCGTGTAACACGGACCCAAACACTTATCTTAATTCGCCTTTATCTAATTTCACAGAATCATTAATCAAAAATAACAACTATTACATCACCCAGAGGCCGATGATGACAGCACTTAACCCATATAAAAACTCCCACACAAACGACTCCGCTGCTGCTAGGACGGGACAGGCGGAGCATCCTGACGTTACGGGTGCTCCGGGTGCCCCCTCCAGCGGGCAGCGGGGTCGCAATATCCATTTCACCAACAAACACAACACCAACAACGGCCTTAACCAGTGCAACAAAGTGTGCACTGGAAATAAGCGCCCTCACACATTCAAAACTTATTTGAAAATCCTACAATGGAACATAAACGGTTATTTTAACAATTGTCATGAACTGCAATTGCTATTGAATGATCATAATCCCTCCATAGTATGTTTACAAGAAACGCATATTCAACACAACTTCTCGCCTTACCCTCCAAAGCAATATACAGCATACTTTCACAACTCGCCTGCAAAGTTATGCGAAGCAAGGAACAGGATTACTAATCCACAATTCCGTCCCACACACCTATTTAAATATTCAATCAAACATATCCACAGTTGCAATAGAAATCAACATGAACATCAAAATAACAGTTATTTCAACATACATACATCCTTCTCAAGCATTTACGTCCTCCGAACTTGCAAACATTCTTAATAACATCCAAACTCCGATCCTGTTCACTGGTGACATAAATTGCTGGAATACCCTTTGGGGCTCACCTATAACCAACACTAGAGGTAAAGAATTCGAAAATTTTCTCTTAAATTCAAGCTTAGCCGTGCTAAATGACGGAAGCCCAACTCACTTCTCTACACACAAGACATGGACTCATGTCGATATCACAGCTATCTCTCCACAACTTTTACCCAAAACTTCATGGGAGATCTTTGACGACCTACACGGGAGTGACCATCTCCCAATCTTGACAAAGATTGATCTAGGTGGTAAGTCGTTCCCAAAAACTGTTTCGTGCAAATTCCTGACCGATCGTGCTAACTGGGAGCTGTACCAGAACTCAGTTCTAAATATTCTCAACAATTATAGTCTTTCCTCTAACATCAACCAAGAGACTGCATCAATTACAAAAATTTTAAGAACTGCAGCCAACATTGCTATACCACAAACAAAAAATATCCTAAGGAAAAAGGTTGTCCCTTGGTGGACTGCGGAACTGTCCATTCTCCGCACCAACAAACAAAATTTATGGAAATTGGTAAAAAAGCATCCCAGCAACGCAAACGTTATTAATTACCGTAAGGCAAATGCCTTATTCAGAAGAAACTGCAAAATAGAAAAAAAAGAGTGCTTTCAAAAATTTACCTCAAACATCAACCCGAACACCTCCAGCAAAAAAATCTGGGCTGATATAAAAACCCTATCAGGTAACTACACTCAACCTTCAATAAACAGCCTAATAACTGAATCTGGTACCTGCAATAATCCTCGTGAGATTTGTGACTACTTCGGCAATACCTGGTCCTCCTATGCTGGTGACTCTAACTTTTCAACAACGTTCCTAAATGCTAAACGACTAACGATTGATTTGGAACACCATATAACAAGCCCCAGTTCAGACGCAAAATGTATTGATAAAGAAATAACTTTCGTGGAATTTGAAAGCTGTTTGGCAACTCTGAAAGGAAAAACACCTGGGTTCGACCGAATTTCATATCCAATGCTTAAAAATGCTCCATACTTACTTAAGAAAAGATAATTGCTCTTATACAATACCATTCTAAAGGATGGCACTATACCACAAACTTGGAAAGTTGCCACTACAATTCCAATCCCAAAAACCGCAAAAAAACCTTCCGACCCAAAGGGATACAGACCAATCTCATTGCTCCAGTGTGCGAGCAAACTTTTAGAAAAAATTATATCTAAACGTCTTATCTGGTTTATTGAAAAAAACAACTACATTAATCTAAAGCAAGTTGCTTTTAAGCAAGGCCGCAGCACCATCGACTCACTTTTGCACATAGACGAATACGTATGTGCCGCCGCGCTCTCAAACAAGAATCATGTTTCTATCCTGTCCCTTGACTTTGAAAGAGCTTTTGAGAGAATTGGCATCCACGTAATTTTTAACAAACTCGTACAATGGAAAGTGGGACCTAAGATTTTCTCACACATCAAATCCTTTCTGACAAATCGGCAATTTAGAGTCAGAGCAAATAATTATTATTCTACTACTTACAAGTTAGCAAACGGTATCCCGCAGGGCTCACCTCTTTCTGTAACACTTTTCATAATTGCATACAACGACATTAGTGAAATTATGTCCAAATAGAAAAATATAGATCACTGTCTTTACGCAGACGATCTCATCTTACTATCAAAATTCAACGATGTCAACAAATCCAAAGAAGTTTTCCAAAACATTTTAATGGACCTAAACAGATGGTGTTCCTATTCTGGATCCATAATTTCCAGTGAGAAAAGTAACCACCTTCATATATGTAAAAAGAGGAATTGTAATAAAATTGATATCCATTTACTTGACAATATAATTAAAAATGTAAACTCTTTAAGTATATTAGGCATCACCTTTGATAGTAAGTTCAATTTTAAGGAGCACTGTTTGCTTCTCAAAAAAAAATTAATTACGAGACTAAATATTTTAAGATTCTTATCTGCTAAAAACAGTTTTATCCACACTAACACACTATCTCTTATAGCCCGGAACATTATCTTAGCCAAAATCGACTATGGGTTGGCAATCTTTGGCAAATGCGCTAAGTCGACTCTTAATATCATCAAACCAACTTACCATGCCGCAGTCAGGACCAGTCTGAAAGCTTTTCCAACAACACCTATAAAAAACATCCTCACCGAAGCCGGGCTCCCATCTATCGACCAACAAAGAGACCTATCAACGACTCGCCTGATACCAAAAATATGCCAGTCCTACAGATCCCCAATAACAGAAGACGCCAAGAAAATACTGAGACGGAAAAAAAGTCCAAAATGTCCCTCCACCATCTATATCGCCTTGAAATTAGCCAATAAAGTTGGAATAAATCCTAAGATCAGTGTACTACCGCCTTGCATCGTTCCACCTTGGGAGTTTCCAACCACCATTGTAAACACTAAACTTGCAAAATACAAGAAAAATGTTACTCCAACAGAAGTTTACAATCAGCAATTTTCAGAAATCACGGAAAAATACAAACACGATTCATGGGACTTCCTCTTCACGGATGGATCCAAAACTGAAACTGGAACTGGCTATGCTATCGTTTCAGGAGAAGGTCACACGCTGTTCAGTGCAAGAGTACCTAACTATTTCTCTGTATATTCCACTGAAGCCTACGCAATCCTAAAAGCAACAGAAATAGCTTTGAGCTTAACAAACAACGCCGTTATCTGTACCGACAGCCTATCCACTCTTAACGCCATTAAGAACGTTCATAACTGCACTGCCACCTCAACTAAAATCCGTAACAATATTATCCTAAACAAAAAAAAGGTTTTGTTACTATGGATACCAGGTCACTCTGGCATAACAGGCAATGGTTTGGCGGACTTGGCAGCCAAAAGAGCCACAGAACAACAAAATATACTGCCAATACCGCCAACAAAAATTGATGCCCTAAAAATGATAAATACATACTGGGAAAAAATTAAAACAGATGAGTGGAACACATATTGTCACCACTATTCCGCAATAAATCCTAGAAGAGAGCCGCCTAAATACCCAACACAAACAACATCCAAAATGAACAAATGCTTCCTCCGCCTCCGCCTGGGACATACACAAATAACGCATAGCCACCTTCTCAAAAAAGAATTGCCTCCTAGCTGCCATCTTTGCCAATCCAGCCAAGTCTTATCTATAAAGCACCTTACACACGAGTGCCCTATAGTAAATAATATCTGCAGAAATAATAACAATAAGAAATTTACTGAGCTTCTCTCAATAGTCTCAACCGAAAACATAAAAAATGTATATAAAATCTTAAGTTTATTAAAAATAACATATAACAATTAACAATAACAACAATAACAATAACAAATACGCAAATACGTCGACGGCCAGAGTCCCTGGATCCACTACGTTGGAATACAGCGATTCTGGCCACCGACCACCCCAATAATAATAATAATAAACTATACAATTAATCAAGGAAAAAATGTGCCTCAAAGTAGATCTTTGGTGTTTTATGGCCACAATTACTTTTAAGGAAAAACTGGTAGTCTTCGTTATTGATGATTTCGACACGATCGCCTTCTTCATCTAAAAAGAGAAGAAGGAAATATTCAACAGTGTATACTAATAAAAAAATCTTTTATGTAGATTAGGTTAATTTTAAATGGCTGTGAGAAAACCAACTCACACACTTATACCAGTTTTAGGTCCATTGCGATATCATACGAAAAGTGTGAGGGAGTACACCTCAAATTAACTAAACCTTTTTAAGCTTAATAAAACAATGGAGGAGAATGGTATCTGAGCTCATCAGATCGGAGGATCGTTAAAGAAGTTATATCCTAGATGTAGTTTTCTTTTGAGGGAGAGTGCAGTACATGAACCCTATGAGTTGTCAAAAAAAAAACTGGGTTTTCCAATCCTCAAAAAACACTAAGCCACTAAATCACCACACATCCCTGTCATTTCAATAAATATACATTCAATTTGAGAGCCCTCAACTTGCCCTAGCGAAAACTTATGGCGAGTTAATTCGAATTTTAAGCTCTTATTAGTTTTGTGGTTAGAACATGACACTTTTTGTGGTTAGAAATTTATAAACAAATTTCATTATTCATTTTCAATCAAAAAAAAACCCTACTTAAACTATTTTCAATTAAAAACGTCCCACTTAAAAATACCGTCTGGTATCACTTTAACAAGTAATGTCGAAAGCATTGAATAATTATACAGGGTGATTCGCATAAGGTGTGACAAAAAGATAGGGTGTGTAGGTTGGACCTAGACAAGCAAAAAATCGTATGGGAGGGGGGGTCCATTTTCCCCCGTTTAGGCGGGAGGGGCAATTTAAGAAAAAAATCACTAAAAATGGGAAAAAAATTATTTTAAAAGAACGGTAATACCTGCAGAGTCGTGCTATAGCATTTTGAAAAGCCAAAAACCTATACATTTATTTAAATTTTAAAATAAGTTGTTCAAATGAATAGTTTTTGAAATATTAATTTTCAAATTCAAAATTTTGAAAAAAAAACATAATTTTTTTTTTCAAACCATTTTTTTTCAAAATTTTACATAATTAAGTAGTATTTTTCTGGCTTATTTTCAATGCTCTTATTTATTTTTGATCAAACACAAAAAACCGGATGTCAAAATAACCTGTAGTTTTTGAGAAAACCAAAAATTACAAAAACGACTTTTTAGAATTTTTTAATTTTTTTAAGTTTTTTTTTCGTTATTGGATTTTTAAGTGAATTCTCAATAAAAAAAGTAAAGAGAAAATTCATCCTTTATTTCGTAAGTTCACTTAAGAATCCAATAACGAAAAAAAAACTTAAAAAAATTAAAAAATTCTAAAAAGTCGTTTTTGTAATTTTTGGTTTTCTCAAAAACTACAGGTTATTTTGACATCCGGTTTTTTGTGTTTGATCAAAAATAAATAAGAGCATTGAAAATAAGCCAGAAAAATACTACTTGATTATGTAAAATTTTGAAAAAAAATGGTTTGAAAAAAAAAATTATGTTTTTTTTTTCAAAATTTTGAATTTGAAAATTAATATTTCAAAAACTATTCATTTGAACAACTTATTTTAAAATTTAAATAAATGTATAGGTTTTTGGCTTTTCAAAATGCTGTAGCACGACTCTGTAGGTATTACCGTTCTTTAAAAATATTTTTTTTCCCATTTTTAGTGAATTTTTTCTTAAATTGCCCCTCCCGCCTAAACGGGGGAAAATGGACCCCCCCCTCCCATACGATTTTTTGCTTGTCTAGGTCCAACCTACACACCCTATCTTTTTGTCACACCTTATGCGAATCACCCTGTATATAAGGCGTGTTTTTTTTAAGCTAGTATATAGTACAGCATTCGAGTTAAAAAAAAAACGATCTGTCCACAGTGTTTTCAGTTCTATTTTCAACAACAAGATGGAGCTCAACGTCAAAGCTTGTTGCTATTTTTCAAAGCTCTCTGTGAAATTCAAGATGAAACAAAATCAAACTCATACCAGGTTTGTTTCGTTATTTGTTCTATCAAATGAATACCGATACAAAGCCGGATATGAATTTGTATTTTTTTCTTATTTTCCATACATCAGATTCTCTCTTACAGCTCTTTTTTACTATTTTTGGAGGCATCGTCCAGTAGTGAAGAAAGCTCTATGTCAAAGTCAGCTGTTTTGTTGAAAAAAACTATCGGGTATGTTCGGGGAGTATGTAAAAAGATATTAAAAACCAATCTTTGATGCGATTTTCCATTGGCAAACAGAATCAATTTATTTTTTATCCAAACCTGTGGTAAGCAATTTTACACTATTGAACAGTCTTTTTGATAGGTTTAGAAAGAAAATAAGTTGATTCTATTTACAAAACCATGAAATTGAACTATAATATTACCGCACAAATAAACACAACCCAAATTAAATTAGGTTGAAACACGTACTGCTAGTCCCAAACTTGAATTTCTATTGAAGAATGTTCAATTTTCAGTTGAATTACACGGTATTGTAAATAGAATCAACTTATTTTCTTTCTTAGCCTATCGAAAAGACTAATCAAAAGTGTAAAATTGCTTTACCACAGATTTGGATAAAAAAATAAATTGATTCTGTTTGCCAATGGAAAATCTCATCAAAGATTAGTAACATTACATACTCCTCGAACATACCCGAAAGTTCTTCCATTTTGATCATTTTTAACTGCTTTGTTTGTTTGTTTGTTCGATTTGTATTTTGCTTGCACTGGGCTATAGTTTTTAGTCAAATAATTCGGTGAGGAAAGCTATTAGCTTCAACAAAAAAAGAACTATTGCAAAATCCTGTGTTATATACTCCACCGGGTGAAAAACATGAATACAGTTTTTATTTCTTTAATTTTTAACCCAGAGAAAAAATTTCTTTGCAAATATCACATTTTTTTTTTTTTTTTTGAACACGTCCTTTCGAAAAGCCTTGATGAACTAAAATTAATGGTGGTGCCATCTTACTTTCAAAGCTGGAAACTATTAATCCACAGAAATACCATTCCTGTTTTCACTGTGGTAAATTACGACCCGTGGTACCCGTGGCGTAATGGTTAGCATGTCCACCTGCTAACCCAGAGGTTCGAGGTTCGAATCCCAGCAGAGGCAAAATGCAAAAATGTTTTTCCACGGGTATCGCCTTTCGCGAGGAATTGGCAAGTCCTCCGTTAGTAAATTCATTGCCATGAAAAGCGCATTCTCAATTAGCCGTTCGGAACCGGCGAAAAATTGTAGGTCCCCTCCATTCCCTGACAAGTGGTTGTGAGAAATGTGCTAGGCCCAGGGGCTCCTCGCTCTGTTGCGCCACCCTATTTATTTATTTATTTTTATTTATAAATTACGACAGTAAAATGCTTTGTTGTTGTTCCCCAAAAGAAATTTTTACTGTACATATACTAGCATAAAAAACGCACATATTAGCATTAAAAAACCGGCCTATAATTAGTCAATGCCGAAAGTAAATTTCTATAAATACCTAATTTAAAATATAAATTAAGTGTTTTTTTTTCCACAATAAAATAGCGAAATGTAGGTAGGTATACACAAAAAGTGTTGTTTTATTCAGTAGTTCATGTTTTCATTTTTTCCTGTTTATAACAAAGAAAAAAATCAGAAGTGAGGTCAAACCCGAAAAATTAAAGTGTTTTTAAACTATTTATAGGGGTTTTTGCCTTTCATATTCAAAATGTATAGGTACTTGAAACGCTTGTCTTACTTTTGAATTTTAGTTTAAGCTCTAACTCGTTATGTCCTGAATGAAAGTTCAGGCAAAAATCAACCCCCAGCTCATGACAGGAGGGGGAAAGTACAGCTTCACCCTTAATCAACTGAACTTTACCTTGATTGCAAAAAATATAAGTTATATTTGAAAACTAGATGGGAGTACCCGTACCTTAGAGGAATAAAGAACTTAAACCTTAGTGAAAAAAGAAAAAAAAAAAAGTTCTTTATTCCTCTAAAGCCAGTACATAATGTAGCTCCAAGCTCGATATTGTTTAAGAAATTCAAGCTCTCATACTGCCTACAAATGTTTCGAACGAAACTTAGATTTGTATCTACTTATAATTTTTTTTTTTAATCGAACAGATCAGTTTTGTTTAGAAAATGTTAAACAGGAGTGACATTTTTCCCCGGACTGGTATGGTAATTTTACATCAGAAACACATATACTAAAAGCTTTACTCTTAAACAAGTACCTACCAATGCTGTCGAATGTACTGCAATATTTGTATTGCTTTAGCTTGGTGCGTACTACCGTACAGCACACTTTTTTGTTTTACTGCATTTTAATTTTTGTATTGCCACTTGTATTGCTTTTTCGAATTCGTTGTTCATAAAAACAAATACCGAAAAAAGTATAGAGATGGCATCACTTCGAAAATATGTAATTCGATGAAAAAGCACTTTCAAGTTCTAGATCCACATTCCACAACCTCAATTTCACAAACATGAATAACATGGTACACTTTTTCACATACTTAGATCATTGTTTATATGTATATGGAATAGTAAAATTGATTTCCCATTTAAAAAGCCTTGGACCGAGGGCACGAAGGCGCATCAATCACTTCTTTATATTTTCAAAGGAACATAATATGAGCTGTGACCTTACTTTTATGTATATACGGCAATCAATCTGGCGGAAGCGGAAAGGTTTCAAATCTCAGTTTCGGTTTTCGTGTCAGTGTTTTATTTTTTCAGTGATAATACAGCCATTTATACAAAATTATTTTATAAATATTATTATATGCATAAGTTTTCTTTGTTTTAAAAGGAGGTGGCAAAACGACATCAGCTCTGCCTGTTCAAAAACAGGGCGCAAAACATCGAGTGTCCTGTCCTGTTGAAACCAAATGTTGCCAATATCCTCCTCTTTAATTTTTGTGAACAAAAATGCGTTCAACATGGCCCGATAACGATCGCCATTGACTGTAACGGCCACTCCTTGCCCAAGATCAAAATGAGCTTCATCTGAATTTTCGCACACATTCTGCAACATTACCTTGATCTTCAAGGTATACTAATATCGCAATATTTCCCAGCGCTGTTCAAGCGTATGCATATTCGTTCAACGGAAGTATAAAACTAGTTATCTGTCGAATCAGGCATGAGCTTAGTGTTACCATTCACGAAAGAAGCACTTGTTCAAAAAAAACGTTAGATGGCGGATTGTTGAGGATAAAAATTTCTGTAGAATGTCTTTCGACAGACGAATCGAATTCTGCGTAGGTTAACAAAATGAATTTGCGCAGTTCGATTCTAATTAGTTCTTATTGTCCTTAGATCTTTTCCAAGGCAAAAAGCCTTTTCTCCTTTTCCATCCGGACCAACAAAACCATCCACATCAAAATTGGGTAATCGAAGTAAAGAATAGATAAAGTAGATATGTATGTATCTAAGTTTATTTTTGTAATAAAAAAATTAAAAAAAATGATTTTTAAAAAAATTATATGCGTATTGCTTTTGTCCAAAAATTATGCAAA
The DNA here is from genome assembly GCA_914767635.1 of Melanostoma mellinum. NCBI lineage: Eukaryota > Metazoa > Arthropoda > Insecta > Diptera > Syrphidae > Melanostoma > Melanostoma mellinum. Next base: position 146,651,197 of record OU612059.1, on the reverse strand, counting down.
ATTTTTTGGAATGTACTGCTTTGGACTTTTCAGATCCGACAGCACTGGTACCTACCAGCAAACCAAAAACTTAGAAAGCAAAATTCCAAAGATCGCACATAGGAGTATTCTGATCGAAAACCTGGACAAAAGTCGATTTTCTTAAAAGTAAGATTCTAAAGTAAATGCTTTGCATATCTAACGGCAAATATACATGCGTTCACATGATGCACTTCATTTTTTTGTTGTAAAGTGTGTGGCGTGACAAACCAAGCTCAAAGTTCACTCTTTATTGGTTTGCATTTTTTTTAATTTTTGTTTATCTGGTGAGTATTATTTAAAGAGTGATTGTGAATGGGTGTGAATACAAACTTAAAATTTTAAAATGGAAAATTCAATTACAGGTATGAAATAATTATTAAAGAATAATTGCAGAAATATTAATTTCTTTTTTTGTTTGTTTAAATGACAGTGGTAAAATATTCTTCCACATGTTAATATTTTTCATTGTTTTAAAAGTCTAAGTGTTTTGTTATACTATACCCTTCCATTCCACGTTGATTTAAAGGTTTATGGTAACTTTGACTATTGTTTAAACTAATTTCAAAAATTTTGCTTCCGATAATTTCCGATTAAACAAATTATGTAGGAATGAAATTGTCGCTTTTAGAAAAAAAAAAAACACTCATACGCCATACGTTTCGTTTTTATTATTATGTGTTTTATGTTATTGAAATGTCTTAAGTAAATTGTTTGTGTGTTATTTGGAAACAGCTTATTTGTTACCGTCGAAATATACCTTGAGTTTTTGTGTAAAAAGTCAAAAATAGACATTGAAAAACCTAATACAAAAAATCTTTCAAATTAGGATCATCAGGTTCTAGAGTTGTGACCAAAAACTATCTACTCAATATTATGGAAGAAAATTGTAGCGAAAATATAAATGAAAAATTAAACTACCTTAAAAACTTTTTACTTTCTGGTCCTTTTTCTCAAGAACAACTTCAAAACTATAAGCCTTAAGTTTCTAAACTTTTGCACGACTTTAAGAGAAAATGGGTTGAGTCTAGTTATAGAAAAATTTTGTTCTTAGAAAATAATAAATCATGGCTGGAAGGGTCATTCGCAATTCCCATCTCATGTTCTAAACAAGGGCGGCCTGAAAAATCTTTTGAAGAACTATGCAACAGGAGTAAAAGAAGAAAAACAGAAAAATTTAGGGAAACTGCTCAAACTGATGAATTGGCTTATGCAGTTCAAATGAAGTTGAGAGAATCTGGAAATAGTGCGGCATCAAAGGTTTTGACGGAAATCTTGAAAACTCCTCAAAGGGCAATGAAATATAAAAAAGCGTATAGCGATTCTCTCAAGGCCAAACACGATAAAGTTACCATACTAGAAGCACTTTCCATGTTCGTGGAATCTATCCAGAAAACAATATGAAATAATTGCAGCTACACATAAGAAATGTTTTCCGTGCTATAGTTTGCTTCAAAAAGCAAAAAAAGATTGCTATCCAGTTGAAGAGTCATTTAAAGTGACTGAAACCTTGGCCGAGGTCAATCTTCAGGATTTGTTGGATCACACCACTCATCGATTGCTAATGACTTTGCAAGAGGTTACACAAACTTTAAATGAAACCGAGCACAAATGCCTTGAGCTAATTACGAAGTGGGGGTGTGATGGGTCCCAACAAGTGCAATACAAACAAAAGTTCGAAAATAGTTCTGATTCAGATGCTTCCATATTTCAAAGTTCACTTGTGCCTTTGCGTATGGTTTGTGGTCCAAAAATCATTTGGCAAAATCAAACTCCGTCTTCTCCTCGATTCTGCCCGCCCATAAGAATTAATTTTGTAAAAGAAACCACAGACATTACTAGAGCTGAAGTGCAATATATTAAGAACAAGATTGGTTTATTGAAAAAAACAAATTTTTCTAGTATCGATGTTAAACATACCTTACTTTTTACTATGGTCGATGGAAAAATATGTAATGCCGTAACTGAAACTACATCAACTCAAAAGTGCTACATATGCGGATTGACTTCAAAAGATTTCAATAATTTAAGCAATGAAAGAAAAGAAGTCAATGTAACAGCTTTTGAGTTTGGACTTTCAATTCTACATGCTCGTATTAGAGTTTTTGAGAGTCTTTTACATATTTCCTACAAACTTCCTTTAAAAAAGTGGCAAATAAGATCGGAGGATGACAAAAATATATGTAAAATACGAAAAATTAAAATTCAAAGAGAATTTAGGAATATACTTGGCCTTATTGTTGATTTCCCAAGAGCTGGTTTTGGAAACACCAATGACGGCAATACTAGTAGAAAATTTTTCGAAAACGCTGAAGTTGCCTCTGAAATAACGGGAATTGATTTAAGCCTGATATTCCGTTTTAAAATAATTTTGGAAACTATTTCAAGTGGATACAAGCTTAATGTTTTGAAATTTGAGTCATTTGCAATGGATACAGCAAAACTTTATGTGGAATTATACTCATGGTATCCAATGACTCCCACATTGCATAAGATATTAGTTCATGGACCTGTCATAATTGAAAACGCTCTGCTTCCAATAGGGCAGCTATCTGAGGAAGCGGCAGAAGCTAGAAATAAACATTTCAGGTTTGTGTATAAACTTTTTCTTCTTTAGAACTTGAAAAGTTATGACTTTTTTTTAAATTTATTACACTCTCTAAACACAGACTCTACCGGCTAAACTTTGCAAGGAAGTTCTCTAGGAGAGACTGCAACCTCGATATACTCAATAGGCTGCTTTTAACTTCTCATCCACTTTTAAGTTGCCTCAGAAAACAGTCTTCAAAGACTAAAAAAAAGTTTTTTCTATCTGTTTCATTGTTTTTCTATTATTTATGATAAAAAGGAAGAAGGAAGATTAAAGCAGCAAAATCGGTATTTATTAAAAACCAAATAGACAATGCTAACAATCAGAAGGATATGTGGGCTAAGCTTAAGAAGTACGTTCTTAAAAAAAGTGACGAAGCAATAACTGAAGTGGCAATAGAAAATGGATCTGTGATAAATAATAGTGCAATAATGTGTGATAAATTTAACAACTTTTATGTGGACTCAATTAATGAGATGACCCAATCTGTGATATTTTATGATTATACAAATTTACTTGAGGAGTGCAATATAGATTTTAAGTTCAATCTAGTCAATATGAATAGTATACGAAGTGCAATAGATTTGCTTAGCAAAAAAAGTGACTTCAATTTTATGAGCACCAAAATGTTTATAGACTCCCTGTGTGTTGTTGGTCCAGTGTTAGAGAAAATTATAAATGTGTCCTTAAATATCGGTGTCTTTCCACACTCCTGGAAAGAAGCACTTGTAATACCAATTAAAAAGATACCAAACCCCAAAACTTTCAGTGAATATCGCCCAATAAATATGATGCCCCTGTATGAAAAAATAATAGAGAAATGTGTAGTGATACAGCTCCAAAATCATTTAGAAAGTAATGGACTGCTCGATAACTTTCAATCAGGATTTCGTGCAAATCACTCATGTGAAACAAATTTGAACTTTGTGCTAAACGATTGGAGGAAAAAAATAGACAATAAAAATGTGGTGATTGCTGTTTTTCTGGACCTGAAACGTGCTTTCGAAACAGTGAATCACGAAATATTATTAAAAAAGTTAAAGCATTATGGCATAAAGGGTGTGGAAATGAAGTGGTTTAAGTCCTTTATATCGGGAAGAACCCAACGGACTTCGGTAAATGGGAAAGTATCATCGCCAGTAGAGGTAAATGTGGGAGTACCACAAGGTACAATACTGGGAGTGTGGCTGTTCTTGATCTTCATTAATGATATGAGCAAGGTGATTCAGCATTCTAAATTAGTGCTGTTTGCGGATGATAGCTTGCTGTACATCTCTGGAAAAAATGTGGAAGACTGTATACAAGGTTTAAACCAAGACCTTGAGAGAGTAAGCACTTGGTTAAAAATGAATAAGCTTATTATCAATGTTGCTAAAACTAAATGTATAATGTTTAAATGTAGTCCAGTAAGTTCGCCTATTAATGTTGATATATATATAAACAGTGAAAAAGTTGAAAGTGTTAAACAAATAAAATATCTTGGGATAATTCTAGATGAACAGCTTAACTTCAATGAACATGTTAGTTATTTATGTAAAAAAATATCAAAGAAAGTCGGTGTGCTCAGAAAAATAAGAAAAAATATATCGAAAAATACAGCTGTAAATTTATGTAATGTGTTGATTAAACCTCATTTTGATTATTGTGCTAGCCTTTTGTATATGTGTCCTCAAAGCTATAAAGATAGACTACAATTGCAACAAAATAAGATTATGCGATGTGTTTTAAAATGTAATAGGTACACACCAATAAGGCAGATGTTAAATTCGCTGAAATGGTTAAATATAAATCAAAGACTGTTTATGTTATCTATGATATTTGTGTTTAAAATAAAAAATAATATGTATCCAGAATATTTATGTGAAAATGTACGTACAAATGTTGGTTTGGAATACAACCTGAGAAACAATAATGACCTTAGAATTGAAAGATCAAGAACTGTGAGGGGTCAAAGAACAATATATTATATGGGATTCCATGGTTTTAACAATTTACCAAATGAAATTAAAAATGCAAACAACTTAATAGAGTTTAAAAGAAAACTCATTCAGTACATTCAAGAAAATGTGGTATAATAATAAAAATGTATAAGTATAACAAGAATTCTCAGCTAAACAACTAAACCGTATGTAAGATTTTAAATTTTGTAAATTTTATGAATTTATATAAAACTGTAAACTAAATAGCTTATTTTTCAAAGCTAAATAAAGATCAATCAATCAATCAAACTAATTATTCCAGAGTTATTCGAATGGCAGCCAACCACTCCATACCGCAAAGTTCTCCAAAAGCCCCAACTCGCACTGTATCCTGGTGGAACCCACAACTACAACGATTGCGTAAAGAAAAAAACAAAGCATGGAAATTATTTAGAAAGTACCCAAACCAACAAAACCTCATCTCTTTCAAGAAATCAAACGCCATTTTTCGTAGGGAAATCAAAGTTGCTAAAGAAAAAAAATTTCATGAAATCACATCCTCTATAACTCCTGAATCCTCTCCATTGAAAATATGGCAAAAAATCCGGTGTCTTACAGGTACCTTCTCACCCCACACTATTAAATGCATCACAGAACAAGATCACAACATTACCGCTCCATCCGAAATAAGCAAAATTTTCGCAAAAACTTGGTCAAACAACTCCAAAGACGAATTTTTCTCTACTGACTTCCAAATTAAAAAAACAGATGCACTAAATTTGCTTTTTAATAATACCCATTTATCGTTTCAATCTAATCACATCGAATCAGCCATCACAAAAATTGAACTTGAAAGTTGTCTTTCAAAACTGAAAGGCAAAACTCCTAGTAGGGATCGTATTTCATACCCGATGATAAAGAACCTTCCAACAACAGCCAAATACAGACTTCTTCAACTCTACAACAATATTTTTGAAACGGGTATCATTCCTCAAAGCTGGAAACATGCAACTATATTACCTTTACTAAAACCAAAAAAATCAAATAATAGTGTGAATGGCTATCGCCCAATATCACTGATCCCATGCATTTCGAAAATATTAGAAAAAATTGTTGCTAGTAGGCTTCTTTGGTTTTTGGAATCCAAAAACCTCATTAGCTCTAATCAAGTCGCTTTCAAAGCCAATAAAGGCTGTGATGACGCCCTCTTACATCTTGACCATTACATAACAAATGCTCTCTCAGCTCGGAAACATGTTACAGTTTTATCGTTAGACTTCGAAAAGGCATTTGACCGAATTGGTATCCACCAAATCTTAAATAAAATTGCATTTTGGGGTATTGGCCCAAAGATATACAACTTTATCAAATCCTTTTTGACTAACAGGAAGATTTGTGTGAAAGCAAACAACTGCTTTTCAAATTATTATCATCTCCACAATGGAATTCCCCAAGGATCTCCGCTGTCAGTTGTACTATTCTTGATAGCTTTTAACGAAGTTAGTTCTATTATAACAAGACACCCACAACTTGATCACTGCATTTACGCGGATGACATTTACGTCCTTTGCAAAAATATTAACCTAGTCGAACATCAAAATCTTTTTTCGAATGTTGTAACTGACATTTTGATATGGTCCACAACCTCAGGTGCAAAATTATCAGTAGATAAATGCAAAACCTTGCATATTTGCCACAAAACTTCCTGTAGTAAAATTAATTTTAAATTCAATAACATAAACATAGAAAATGTAAATAATTTAAATATATTAGGTGTTATTTTCAACAATAGATACAACTTTAAAGACCACTGTATAAAATTAAAAAAGAGCCTAGCTGCAAGAGCAAATATAGTAAGCTATTTATCATGTAAAAAATCAAATGTTCATATAAGCAGTCTATGTAACATAACTAGATCTCTTTTATTAAGTAAAATAGACTATGGCCTACTTATCTATGGGAACGCCCCCAAAACAACAATCAACATTATTAAAACTCCATATCATCAAGCCGTTAGGAGGAGTTTAAACGCTTTTCCTACTACACCGATACGCAACATGATGGTGGAAACAGGACTTCCTTTGGTAGAAGAACGCATTGATCAAATTAGAGCAAAACTTTACGTAAAAATCTTTTTCGCCCAAGGTTCAATTATCAACCACGATATAAAAGCTATACTGCAAGGTAAATTCCCAAAACGAATTCCATCTGCCCTCTCAACTGCAATAACAACGGCAAATTCAATGGAACTTCCTGCAGTAAAGAAATGCAAATACTTTCCAATTTTTCCACCTTGGTGCATATCTAAAACATCCGTCATTATGAATCTTGCAAATAATATAAAGAACAATACATCCAACCACATTTATCATGCGCTCTTCCAAGATCTTACCTACGATCTAAGATCAATCGGGTGGAAATTCGTTTTCACCGATGGCTCCAAAACTCAGGAAAGCACTTCATTTGCATCAACACACGAAGACGGTTCACTTATATCAATCGGCCTACTGAACAATATAGCTTCAATCTTTACCGCAGAGGCAACAGCAATTCTGGAAACTGCAAAAATAACTGCAAAACTACCTGGTCGATTCGTTATATGTTCTGACAGTCAGTCAGTTCTTAACGCTATCCAAAATCCAAACAACAACACGGTTATCATTAACAAAATAAGGGATAATCTTATAAGGAACCCGAACAAATTAAAACTTATGTGGGTACCTGGTCATGTAGGTATACTGGGTAATGAACATGCTGATAAAGCTGCAAACGAAGCCCATCATTCACCAATAAAATTAACATCACATCTGACCAAACGGGATTTAACATGTGCTGTTAAAAACAAACTAACAGAACAACAACTTAACCTCTGGCAAAACAACTATCAGCACCATTACAAATATATTAATACCGAAAGAACCAAACCAATCTATCCTATTTCCACCTCTAAAAATATGAATACAGTCATGATAAGACTAAGACTGGGACACACAACTCTTACTCATCAACATCTTCTAAACAAGGATAATCCACCATCATGCAACAACTGCCAAACAACAGTCGATATTAAACACATTCTTGGATTAGGGGTATGCACATCATTTACCCCTAACAAAAGCCTTTACAACTCATCCTTATCAGTTGAAGAGATATTAAGAAACTTGGACCCGGAGAACATTAAAAATATTTACAACTTTATTAAATCTAACAATATTCAAATCTGAATTCTGAATCATGTAATAATTTAATTTAATTTAATTATATAATATATATATATACATAGGCACCTTCATTAATCATACTAATTTTTTTTTTTAACCTAAGAGTCAGAAGCTTTAACAGCTAGCGCTCATATTATGTTAACATGTTAATTTTAATTGGATGTTAATAAATTATAATAATAATAATAATAATAATAATTATTCAACTTACCAATCCAGTATTTACGGTATTGTGCGGTAGCACCACCGAGGCGCTCCCAAACATGGGTCTCTATTTGCAACAATTGCTTCATGCGTTTCACGTAAAAATTTTTTCTTTGGTCACCAGCTATGAATACAACTTTTAGTGCCGACATTTCGTTTATTTATTTTATTATTTTTGTTTATTGCTATTAAAAGAATGGACAACACAAATAGCAAATACTTCAATGAAACAAAAAGTAACGATATGTAAAAAAAAAACGTCAAATTCCAAAGGCACAGAATCCTACGTTTTTTGAAAACAAGGTCAACAAGTGAGTGGATGTCAATCTTATTATTTCTATCTTTTGTTCTACCAAAGCTAATGACCCTTATGCATAGTTATAGATTGGAGCGCATACAATCTAGTTTAGTAAAAAAAAAAACAGTTCATTTGTTGCTATAGGCTGGTGACCAAAACATATTTTTTTATTTAAGTTAGTATAATAGTTTTAAAGGGTTTTCACTTATATCCTAACTTGAATAGCTTCAAAAATTATTTGTATTTTGAACTGTATGTATGTATATATATATAGTCTAAAATAAAACAATTCGCTATTATCTCTAAAAACATAACATAGCAAAATTATAAGCAAAAGTGTATTTGTTGAACGCTAACAGGAAGGTTAAATAAAGGTCTTCACTTGAAGTTTTATACTAAAGGTTTTTGGATGTTTTATTTTATGAGTTTTGAGTTTTGAGATTTTTATGCGAGTTTAGAAAAGAGTTTTAAAAGAGAATCGAGTTTTTTTAAGAAGAAACGTTTTTAACGATAAACATTTTGGTCCTTCTGCGCCAAAAATTGCAAACCAGCAAAAATAAACAAGTGTTTTACACCCACCCATAAAGAATAAGACATTGTGCCGACATTTTGTCGTGATTTTTTTGCATTTATTGTGGAAAATCGGAAAAAGAAAACGTATAGAAAAAGTGAGTTGCAGATACAACACGAAAACAACACTATACAACACGAAAACGGAGAAAAACATTATTGGAAAACGGAAAAAAGCTGCTGACATACAAAAAGAAAACGAGTGAGTAGATTCTACCTTACAACTACTAATATATATATATACACACCTTAATACTAATCGCTTATCATAATTTAAAATCAAATTTAAAAAGTAACTATCAAAATGAATAGCAATAAATTATTTTTAAACAATTGCAAACAAGTGGGTAATGACTACAATAATTTTAAAAAGACTGGGTTGGCTCGTCGAACAAAAAATTATGCGAGCGGGCGACTCGATATGTTGGAGACGAGCATGTCAGAAATCAATGAACGCTATAATGATATCGTCTGTCAAGATCTAAAAGAAGACGAGTTCAAACCATTTAACATAATGTTTGAACAAATCAAGGAAGTGTACCTTGAATATAAGGAGCAACTGTTGGATGTATTAGACAAGGTTTCGGTACCCACGACATCAAATGTGGCTAATGAATGTACAAATGTTCAACCGAAACGTGATGTTCGCCTTCCGAAAATACAACCACCCACGTTTACAGGTGAATACGAAAATTGGCGTTCGTTCCATGACCAATTCGTGTCACTCGTACACAGCAACACCTCGCTATCTAAAATTGAAAAGTTGCATTATTTAAAATCATGTTGTAAGGAAAGCGCAGGCAACTTACTTGATCACGTCAATGTAGATGATGTGAGCTACGACCAGGCGTGGGAACTTCTTAAGTCTCGGTATGATTTTAAGAGAATTTTAGTAAATCATGAACTGAAGTTATTTTACGATCTACCCGTAGTTCATGAAGAAAAAGCAAATAACATCCGTGAGCTGCTAGACGGTTCGACAAAAATTTTGCATGCATTACGCAATTTAGATGTGCCAGTGCAACATTGGGATGATATAGTGATTTTTCTGTTGTTGAAAAAACTCCCAACAAAAGTGCAATCTCTGTGGGAAACTTCTCTGGGAACCAAGAAAGAAACACCCACATTTAAGGAATTCTCGGAGTTTTTAGAAACAAAATTTAGAACCCTGGAGATGGTTGATCAGCAGCAGAGTGGAAAATCAACATCAACAACACAGAAAAAGTCCACAAAAAACGTTTTCCATGTTAATTCGGAAGCAACCGAAAGCTTCACATGTAAAGTTTGCCATAAAGGCGTTCATTCATTGCGCACATGCGCTAAATTTTTAAAAATGGACGTGAATGGAAGGCAACGAGTAGTTAAACAATTTGGCAATTGTTTTAATTGTCTGGCCTATAGTCACAGGACAAATGGTTGCCCTAGTAAGAAAACGTGCCATTTTTGTCAAAGGCCACACAATTCATTGCTGCATTTTGGCAACAATAACAACACAAAACCCAATAACTCACGCTCACAATCATTCGCTCATTCTAATTCATTAGCACACAATACAAACTCACAAAAATCATTCTCGCATTCAAACCAATTTTCATCCAACCCAAACAACACTAGTACGTATGGTTGCAATCATATAGCACACCCAAGTAACCATATTCACTCAAACACAAATCAAAACTCATGTACTCACTCAAACCCAAGCAATCAGATACAATCTCAAACAACACAAATAAACCCCTATGCACAGCCATTTCAACCCTCTGAAGAGCGAAATGGAATACATCCATGCGAAAATTGCTTTCACGCAAATAATCAGCAATCTGATGCTCAGATTTTACTAGCAACAGCCATCGTTAAAGTTAAATCCGCTAGTGGAGAATATTTGAACATGAGAGCACTTGTTGACCCGGGATCACAAGCGACGTTCATAAAGGAATCCGCCGCACAGATCTTAAATTTAAGGAAAAATCGCACATCCCTTGACATTTCAGTTTTAGGACAAGTAAAGAATGGTTCTTGTCAAAACTATGTTGAATTGCATCTCGGTTCAAAATATTCAAACTTCGAAACATCAACACGAGGTTATGTTTTTAAAACTTTAACAGGAATTTTGCCAAGCCAGCAAGTATTTCCCAACAAGTGGAAACACATTCAAGGGTTGAAACTGGCAGATCCTACTTTTCATCAACCGTCAGGAATAGATCTGTTACTAGGTAACGACGTTTTTTGTGAGATGGTTTTACCTCACATAATTAGGGGTGAAGACCCGATTTCGCCAATTGCACAAAAGACACAATTTGGATGGTTGATACTTGGCAAAGTTCCTAAGGAAACACCACAAAACATACAAGTCTACACCCAGTTTGTGGATGTTGAAACACAACTTAGGAAATTTTGGGAAATCGAGGAGTTACCGTATGAAAAACCAGAAGATGAGGAGAATGTTGCATGTGAACAACATTTTTTACAACACACCAAGAGAGTGCCGGGAGGGCGCTTTGAAGTGTCCCTTCCGTTCAAAGAAAATAAACGCCCAGCAATGCCATCTGCAAAAGAAACTGTTTTAAAAATGTATTATAAACAGGAAAGGAGGTTACTTACCAACCCAGCACTGCATAAAGAATACAATGCATGTATAGCGGAGTATCTGGAACTTGACCAGATGGAAGAGGTTGATGAGCATCAAGATAAAATACTTATGTCACCATATCACTACGTTGTGCCACATCACGCCGTCATAAAAGAATCCAGCACAACCACCAAGCTGCGAGTGGTCTTCAATGCTGCGTTTAAAACCTCGGATGGTAGATCTCTAAACGACCATTTATTGACTGGGCCAAAAACTCAAACGGACATTACGGCAATAGTGTTGAGATGGAGGGCCAATAAAATCACGTTCACGGCCGACATAGCAAAAATGTACCGTCAAATACAAGTTCACCCTCAAGACGCGTACTATCAACTTCTCTTTTGGCGAGAAGACCCGATGACACCCATTAAATTGTATAAAATCAAAGTTTTGATGTTCGGTACAGCTCCTGCACCATACCTGGCAAACCGAACGTTGAAGATGCTGGCCGGCGATAAGGAAGCAACTTACCCACTCGCTGCACAAATGGTTCGCAACGACATGTACGTCGATGACCTGGTGTCTGGTGCAGACTCACTCGAAATCGCTAAACAAAAATATGATGAGATAACAAAGTTATTATCTTCGGCTGGTTTTCATCTTAGAAAATGGATGAGCAACTCCGAAGAATTTTTGAACCCAATACCGATGGAAGATCGGGAGACAAGTGTTTCACTTACAATTGGAGCGTCAGAACAAGTAGAACATACGAAAACTTTAGGAATCAGCTGGTATCCATCGGCTGATTCATTTTCGTTCAAGCAAGTTGAAATTGAAGAAGTTATCTCAAAACGCACAATACTCTCGACAATCGCACGGCTGTTCGACCCTTTGGGATGGATTTCACCCTGCACAGTGAAAGCAAAAATAATTATGCAGCAATTATGGCTGCGTGGTCTATCATGGGACGAAACGATTCCAACGGAATTACAACTGGAATGGTCATCGTTCCAAGAAGAATTAACAAGCTTAGGAGATATTCGCATTCCTAGATGGATAAACACCCATGGAGACGAACAACAATTGGAACTACATGGTTTCAGCGATGCTTCCATTAAGGCTTATGGAGCTGTAGTATATCTTAGGGTTTTAGATAACAACGGCTGCATTTATACTCATTTGCTGATGTCCAAAACCCGAGTAGCACCACTCAATACAGTTTCACTGCCAAGATTAGAGCTGTGCGGAGCAGTGATTCTCTCAAACCTGTTGAGTTATATAAATACTGTGCTGCCCTGTAAAGTTAACAAAACTTATGCTTGGACCGACTCCACAATTACGCTTTGCTGGATAAAGGCATCACCACACCGATGGAAAACTTTTGTATCGAACAGAGTGGCTGAAATACAAAGGTCAGCAAACACAATTTGGAAACATATTCCAACAAAATTAAACCCAGCGGATCTAGCATCCCGTGGGGCTCTACCATCAATGTTAGTTCGCAATGCTCTCTGGTGGGAGGGTCCAGATTTTCTTCGAGAGAAATGGGATTTCTCTATACCAACACAACCAACACAACTTGAAACAGAAGAAGAAGCAAAAGCTGTTCAAGCATATTTCTGCAACAACAATGAAAACGACATATCGCGATTAATTCATAATAACTCCAAACTTCCAAAACTTTTAAGAATTTTGGCATATATACAAAGATTTACACACAACACACGAAAAACTAATAGAATAAATTTGAACACCGTCGTCATATCGCCGTTAGAACTGCAATCTGCTCTTAATTCAGCTATTCAAATAGCACAAACCGAAATGTTCTCTGACTTATTTGAAGAACTCAGGAAGTCAGGAACAACAAAAAAGCAGTTTAAAGGTTTGAATCTTTTCATTGATGGAGACAAGATTATTAGGATAGGAGGAAGGCTTCAAAAATCAGAGTTGCCTTACGATCAAAGGCATCCAATAATTTTAAAACCGAAACATCACTTAACAACCCTGCTCATAAATGATGCACATGACCGAACACTGCATGGCGGATTTCAACAAATGGTCAATTTCTTGAGAAGTAAATACTGGGTATTTCAAATCAAGAACGCAGTTAAGAAGTTTCTACATCAATGTGTTATATGCTATAGATATAAACCGAAGCCCATGCAACAATTGATGGGAAATCTACCGGCTGCAAGAATTACGGTGTCGAGGCCATTTACTCATACAGGCGTCGATTACGCTGGACCCATGGAAGTAAAGGCCTGGAAAGGAAGAAATTCAAAGAAATTTAAAGGTTATTTTGCCGTATTTATCTGTCTAGCGACGAAGGCCATTCACCTCGAAGCTGTGACAGACTTGACAACACAAACCTTTATCGCGGCTTTCCGGCGATTCACATCACGTCGTGGGATCTGTTCCAACTTATATAGCGACTGTGGGACCAACTTCAAGGGCGCTAACACAGAACTTTTTAAAATGTTAAAGGCTGCTAAACACGACTACAACGAAATAGCTGAATCAATTAGCAACTTAGGCACCAAATGGAATTTCATTCCTCCCGCTTCTCCCCACTTCGGAGGATTATGGGAAGCCGGAGTGAAATCCGTTAAATTCCATTTGAAACGAATTGCCCGAAATGAAGCGCTAACATTTGAGGAACTCAGCACGCTTCTAGCCCAAATAGAAGCATGCCTTAACTCGAGACCCCTCTGCCCGTTAACGGATAATTTCGAAGACTTCGCTGCATTGACACCTGCGCACTTTTTGATAGGCACTTCAAGCTATGTCGTTCCAGAAACAGACTTAACAACCCAAAAAATTGGATACTTGGACCGATGGAAGCGCATTCAGGCATCACTCCAAACATTTTGGAAACAATGGAGCGGCGAGTACCTGACACGACTTCAAAATAGGCCGAAGTGGCTAAAAACAGAAAAGCAACCCAAAATCGGAGACCTGGTACTTGTACGCGATGAACGACTTCCACCATCGAAATGGCTTCTAGCACGTATCATCGCTACGTACCCCGGGTCAGACAACCTAATAAGAGTTGTCAACCTGAAGACAACACAAGGAGAGCTGAAACGTCCAATTACAAAAATTTGCCCGTTACCATCAAACAACACTAATACCGAAGAAACAATAATTTGAGAATATAACACGAATAACAAAATTCATTTTAATTATACCCAAAACCAAAATTAAATGCAACATTGTACCCATATAAAACTCACCCAACACAAAATCATTGCTGAAACAATTCACTCACTCATTCCATTATCAAACAACCATACACCATATCCAACCAAAAATCAACCCTTATTAACAATATACAGTCCACTTAAACCTTTCAAGCAAAAGCATACATACACATTCATACCGTTTCGAACAAACTAACTCATTTACTCATCAATCAACCCACCGATGCTGAATTTTCAACTTTAAACGCTTCAAGAATTCAATCATAACACATAAAACATTCGAATCTAAAACCAAATACTTTAATTACCCACTCATAATACAAATCATTCGAATCTAAAACCATATTCTAGATCACTCACTCATAATACAAACCATTCAGAATTTTAAATCATACTTTGATCACTCACTCATAATACAAACCATTCAGAATTTTAAATCATACTTTGATCGCTCACTCATAATAAATACACATCGTTCGAATTTTCAAAATCATACATCCAACACTCTCACTATATATTTTCAAACATTAAATCGAAATATCACTCAGCACATTAACTCTAAAATTATTAAAAATAAAACCGATACGGAACGTATGCAAAGCCATTTCAGTTTCAGACACTCCTAATGATAGAAGTGCCAGGATAATAATCCTGGGGGATGGAATCACACCCCAAACATTAATAGCAGTCATTACTGCACTATAAAATAATTAAATATCTGCATAAAAGTATACTCAACGATTCGAATACATTCAAAAGCATATACATTATACAGGTATGCATACGACTTCGTTAAGGACTCGGATCAAAGGAGTATGGATATAGTGACAGCTAAGGCGATGTTACAGCTACTGTTAGGCAAAAATTGGCCACTATATCCACAATTCACACAATGTCTAGACCAGTCAAAGAACAAAGTTATAAACAAAGATCAAAGGTGTAATATATAATGGTTACGACAACAACGCTGCTGGTACAAGTACCACAACAAACTGAGATTAAAACAAAATCCCCGAGCGTCATCGCAGGGAAAATTATCAACTTTACGGAGTATAAACACAAACTATTATGTTATTAAAAGCTATCAGAATTTTAAACATATTAAATTGAATAGATAAAAGCAAAAATTATACTAGCATAACAGAAAATCACCTCAAAATCAAATCAAAACAAAATAATCAAATATGAGTTAAGAAAATACACTTCATAAAAACAAACCGACAACTCAACCAAGGAAGAGCAACGACCCCAGTCAGCTGGTCAATTTGTTCAACGATTCACTACACATATATACACGGCATATAATTCCTAAGGCGCCGTGAGTTTAGATAGCAAACTTGGACTTGATTTGAAATAGAAGGAAACCAATGTCCTTATATATGTACATAGACGTAAGGAAACATAAAAGAAGCATAAAACAATAGTAATAATAGAATTTAAACAAAAGAGTAACACAATTTAAACAAATTAAACAAACATAAATACCGTCACCAGTTGATGGAATAGCTGAAAGGAAATCTGTTTGTATGTACCACATCCATCATAAACGCACTCATTGCACGTTAAATTGTCCACACAACCAAAATTATCCAATGAAACAACTAACAAAAATAATAATAATAACTAATAACAAATGAATTAAATGAAAATTAATATAATGAAACAAAATTTATACACCGAAACCGAAACACACAAACATGAAAAACGTCCATCAAAATCTATTTGATAGTCGAATCAACAAACGAGTGTCGACTTGACGTTTGACATTTAAGAATGCGCTCACTTCAAAATAGCTCAGGCCGTGTTCATTGAGGTTCACAAAATGGAATATCTGCGATTGGGCAATTTGGGCACAAATCACTTTGGAGTTGCTATAAAGTTGAAATCAAATTGAAATAAATATGCATCTTACAAACTTATCGCCTTGTTATTTTGATTGATTTATATTAGTTTTTCGAAAACAGTACTAAATAAATTTTCTCTTTCCATGTGAGATAAGAAAGTCTGGATGTTTGAATGTAATGGAAGAAATTGAGCTGGACCACAAGGACATGATCGTTTACTTCGTCACTGGGGGGGAGAATGTTGAACGCTATCATCGATTGGATGTCATCCCTTAGGCTGTACACGTTCACCCATATTCAATATTGAACGTAAACATAAACAACTTCCAATGACTTTGAAGATTATGTCACAAACTAGGAAGGTTAAATAAAGGTCTTCACTTGAAGTTTTATTACCGAGAGTTTTGGTTGTGTTTTATTTTATGAGATTGAGTTTTTGAGATATTTTATGCGAGTTTTAAGAAAAGAGTTAGAAATCGAGTGGAATTTTTGAAAGAACGTTTTAAACGATAAACAGTATTCTTTAAGGTGGTCTGATGTTAGATGCCATTTCGGTACTTTGAATACGTGTAGCTATCCACATAACGATTTCAGTGGTTTCCATGACTCCAATGTCTATAAAGTTTCTAATTTCTGGGTGACCACCACGGAAATTGTTTGATGCACAGCAAATGGCAGCCCAACAACACTTGCTTCAAGTGGCCGCTCTTGTATGAGCACAACCGGATTGACAATGGGAAGCGGACTCGTTTCGCCGTATGGCAGGAAAAGATATGCACCACTCATAGGTCCTGTCATACGTGTTCCGTAACGTAGAAAATTTAAGTTTGTTGGCATGTGAAGGGAAGCATCATCGATTTGAATTGATTTCAAGAGACCTTGCGTGGAAAGCAACCGTCGGTCCATCGCCAACACGGCACGAAATGTCTCGAGGTTCTGCGAATTTTACTTCATCTGGATAGTCACTGACCGAATAGGGTGACATTGTAAAAATCCTGTTCTTGTCTAAAGTTGTGCTCCTAAAAACATAAAAGTAATAAAAAAAAAACTAAATCTAAGGGAAAATCTTTAACTTACTAATGCATAGTTCATAGGCGGCAAATTCACCTCAAACAAAGCCGGTATTTGGTTGTTGACGCTTGAGGAAAAACTGCACTGTCATCATGATGGCCATGCCAAGATCAAACAGGACTTATCTCCGCAGGAATTTCCTTATCATACAAGTTATACATACTTATAAGAGGCTTAGAAACATAAATTTCAACTAATACTTCCCTCCACTAAGATAATGAATGGTGAAGCACCACATATTTTGTTGGCAGTTCGTCACCCAGAATTATAGTCGTCCGACCATCGTCTGGTCCAGGCCAATGTGATTCATCAAAGAAGAAATATTTAAACGTATAATCAGGACTGTAAATCTGCGATGAAAACAAAAAAAAAAAAAAAACGTCACAATCAGCTATTCGTGAATTAATATGAACTTTTACTTACTGAAGCCTTGGTCAGCAACCAAATGACAGCTTGCTGCATGACAAATCGGCAATCTCTTATGGCATTGAGTGTATGGTTGGCATAGTCAAGCACTACGTGTGTTTTTGCTGTACCTGTTATGCCATCATGGTTCTGAAAGACTGATAAATCTGACTAAATTGAAAATCATCACCCAGTGGAATCAAAACTGAATTCGTTTTATACAGCTCGGCTTTTTTCGCCATTGGTCAACAAGCATTGCCGCCCTGTTGGAATGTTAGAAAATATAAAATTTATCATCCGTTTGCGATATCTTGAGTATTTCTAAACTCACCGCCGTGCTAAATTCTGGTCATCGATTGCCTGTGGTTATACATGCCATGGACAGGTTATTCCAAAGCCAGAAATAAGTTTGAAGTCAAACTGGCAGAAAATCTTTGGATCCGGACCACACGTGTGAGGAATATCGTAGGAGTAAAAAGGCATCATGTGATTGAAAAGTTCAGTTTAGCCAGATACATCTGTTTGAAAAAAATAAATAATATAAATCATTATTTTCGTCAACATTACAGCACAAAAAAGGCAAAAAAGCCAAAAGAGACATCGACTAATTTCTTGAAGTACTATTAAACTCTCACCCCAAATTTGCCGCCATCTGAATTCGAGATGTTTCATTTGAGCCAAACGCTTTTTTACTGATTTCTTTGAATTAATAAATTATCAAAGCCCGAGTGTTTCAATATGTAAGGCAACGTCGAACTGTGTCCAAATGGATCAATAGCCCCTGATGAAGTTGGAGTTATGTTAAAATTCTTCTTAAGCCATGAGTTGCCTTCAGTCAACTGCATAACAATGCTTAGCCAATGAGAGTTGGCTTCATCAGGCATCACCCATCCTCCAGTAAGTCCAATTGATGATCCTGAACTAATCTGAAATAACAAAAGGGTTCGCTCTATATATTTTCTAAAAAAAATAGTTTTTGCTTAAGTACTTTCTTGTTGCAGCTTTGGAGTTATCACTCAGTCCTTCAAAGAAAAATAAGATATTTCTGCCCATATGAATCTCATATCAGTATTCTTATTTAAATGAGGCAACATGTTTGTTAAGAATGTGCTTCGTGTCATGCTCGTAGTAAGCATCGAATGTCTTTGTCCAACCTTAAAACAATCGGACAAAATAATAACATATTTTCATAGGTATTTCAGCAATGGATTTGGTCGATTACCTGGATCGTTGTGTGAATGCGGGACGACAAACACTTTCAGCTTATGATGTTCATTGAATTGCAAAAGATCATACTTTATGTTCCAACCTTGCTTCCAGACACCCCCGTCGGTATTGTAAGTAAAAGGTTCTTATACACTTCTATCATCTGTGCAAGAAAATAAACATACCTAGATTGTTAGATACCTAGGTAATTGGTGGTTTTAGCTTACCTGAATATTCGCTTGCGTTTGAGGTTCTGTGTTGATGTCACACTGATCAGTGTCCTCAGCACTCAGCAGGACCATTTCTTTAAACATTTCCTTTTTGTTCAGATGTTGTGGGCCAAATTTAGGGTGTTTCGATAGACGCTTTTATTTTAATCTAAATCCTCGGGATCCAGTTTGTTTTTATTAATGTTGAAACATATTGACCACCACCTCCAGAACTCGAAAACTGAATCGTAGTTCCAACTTGCACATATCCTTCACTAATGTATGGATGTGGCTTACGAAAAGGCACCTACAAAACAAAACACTCTTTAATGGCTTAACTTTCAGAACGCCACTTGATACGTACCCCTAGTTTATCCTTTATCGATGTCTTCTTGTAACTTAGACTGGTTTTTTGAACTTTATCAACTTTATCAAGCTCCAAGACCGGCAACAAATTTATCATCTTTGTTTAGAAATTATATGCATGCATACTGCATGAGTCTGTTTTTTTTTTTTTTTAATGAAAAAAGGTGACAAATAGATGACAGAGTAATGTCAAATTTTAGTACCCACAAATGCCGCTATCCTTTCACAGGCGCTGGGCATCAAGTGGGACCGACGTGAAGTTGGGTACTGGCAGTCCATATCTATTATGTCAATGCTATAGCCCTGTTCACACTGTACAATTAGTTGGACAAACCTAGGTTTGACAAACCAATGTTTGACAGTGTGAACTCTTCATACGACCGCTTGTCCAATTTGTTGGATGGTTTTCAAAAATTTTTGAAAACCTAGAAGTTGGACAGATTTATCTGCGTGTGTGAACAGTTTGTCAAACTCGACGAAATGTCAAAATGGTTTCTGTTCTGACAAATTTCGCAAAATAAAAATGGTTGCACATGGCGTTGGTCACGCGTTGGATTAAATCAAATTAAAATTAAAATTTAAAACAACAAGGTAAGTGGAAAAACCAATTAAAATACATAATCAACGTAATGCGTTGGTCGTGAAAATATATAACCATTTATTTATTAAAAGAATTCTAACTTTTTTTCAGGATCTCGTTTGTGTTCGTCCACTAAGTTTATAGAGTATTCGGTCTATTTAGGAGAGATAAACCACCGGGCTTAGCAACAAAAATTTATAACAGCGTTTGTTGAAGGTAAGAAAAATAACATTTGACTGAAAAACATTCATTAATAATAATAATAATTGTTTTTCTTCCATACCGAAATCTGTCTATATTTTAAATCAAAAGCTGTAAAACCAAATTGTTATTTTTGTAATTTTATGAAGCAACTTACTTTATTTAGAGAAAAATACAACTTTGAAATTTATAAAGTGACAACAAAAAAAGGATTGAAAGAGAAATGAAGAATTGTCAAATTTGAGACGTGAGCCTTCAAAATTGAACATGTACAGTCGTATTTATAATCCCATTCCAAAGTATGTCTAACTTTGGACAGCTCTTAGAACAGTGTCCAACTCCAAATCGTATTTATAAACACTTTCATCGTTGTCTAAGGAACGTCTAACTTTAGACACCGAAATTGGTTGTCTAAACTATGGCTAAAGTGGCATTTGCTACAGCAAAAAACAATTTTGTCGAACATGTTATAAAACACTGTTGAGAGCTCTAAGATCGAAAAAAATAAGTAGTTTGAGGTGCAAAAATACTACTTTCAACAATTTAATTTATAAATTGCACAAATTTCATCGTTTTATGAGACTTGGAAAAGCTGTTACTCAAAGTCAAATCAGCTGCTTTTTTGGTCTGGTTCAAGTGCTACGCCACACTCTTTCAGAGCCATTTTGTTGTTGCACTCGTATATCAAAACACAAAAAATGGTACTGCACGGATACATCATGAACGCAACCATTTAGTTTTTCATTCGGAGTTGACAGTTTGAGAGGATGTTTAGGCAACTGTTGGAATGCATTTATAAATACGAAATTGGCTAAGGGTTGTCCAACTCATTAGACACCGTCTAGTTGGACAGTTGTCTAAGGGTGTTCTAAGCAAATTTTATAAATACGACTGGTAATAGCGATTGTCTCACGGGATGGAAATTTAAAAGGAACGTCAAAAATGAGACATGTCTCGTGAGACATCGTATACTAGGGGACAACCAATTTTGGGATCATAACCATTGAATAATTATATTATATAGAAGCTGACACCCGACTTATGCTGGGTTTACATGCATCTTCAACTGCGGAAGTGCAGAAAAGTAAAGCGAGACGGATGAAGATTACAAAGCACAAAGGTTAAAAAGAGAGACGAATAGGATTATGGTTGCAGATGAAAAATTATGGTTGCAGATGAACATGTTCATCAATGAAGTTTTTTGGAAAACGACATTATGGAGTAGCACACACCTATGCGTTCTGACGGATCCACATATGTTCCACAGCTACGTTTTGTAGAACGATTTTAGCCCTGTTCACACTGTACAATTAGTTGGACAAACCTAGGTTTGACAAACCAATGTTTGACAGTGTGAACTCTTCATACGACCGCTTGTCCAATTTGTTGGATGGTTTTCAAAAATTTTTGAAAATCTAGAAGTTGGATGGAGTTGATAGGTATGTGACATAAAGTTGGACGACAAGTTGGATAAGTGTGAACGCAAAGTTCATCAGACCATCCAACTTCCATCAAACGAAGTCTGTCCAACTAATTGTATAGTGTGTACAGGGCTTTTCGGAACGCAGCATCCACTATTTTAAAATGAAGTTTCTGTGCGCTCACGCTGAGCTGCTAAAATTTTTATTTATTTATTAATTTTTATTTTTGATTTCCATGGCAAAAAGGATGAGATTTCAGCTGAGGAGGTGTCAACGAAAGAAAATTCAGCAGATGAAATTACCAAGAAAGGATTTAGTCTTAGCAGAAGAGGATTCCAAGAAAGAAGTGCTGTTGGGTTCCTCATGGCATCAGGCTAAGTTAAAAAAGGATGAACCAGAGTGACCAGTACGGTATCTACCACCAATTACGATCCTTATCATAGGGTTCCTGCATTTGCTGGAGCAGAGTAGGCTTTGCAGGCAGAACTACTAGTCCTAATAGAGCATTATCATCCAACAGTGAAGGCATTTGCTGAGAGTATTCTTCAGAGTAAGTATAACAACATTTTAACTGATATGCCTGACTTTATTTTTTGTTTATTGTTTCCAATGAAAAAAAGTTCCGTACGGCACTCGTGGAAGACCAGTTTGAAGTCTCACTAAAGCCAACTGCACCGAAGACGAAATGTTTATCTTCAACTATTTAGAGAAGAATCGGCAAACTTCTGTATCCATAAAGGAAAAGGGTGGTGACGACGACAATGAAGGAGCAGGTAATGTGGACGATGATGAGTTCGAAGACTATTTGGACGGTTTCTTTGGGAAAAAGAAGAAGGGCGCCAAAGATGAAGACGACGAGGAAGATTTGGACTTCTTGAAGGAGCTAGGTGGGGATATAAAAGAAGGCGATAAAAGTAAGAAAAAGAAGAAGAAAGTAGATATACCGCATCAAAGGCGGTCGTGTTAGTCACATTATAGAATTGCTGGGAACGCATGGACATATGAAGTTTACGTTTGAAGGAATACTCAAGTCATACGATACACTGTTTATGTACCTGTTTAAGAGAGTCTTCCCCAATTGAACGAACGAAGAGTGTCTGGTGTCATGTGAAGAAAAAAATTATAACGCCGTGGTTGAGTAGAGTTGTAAATAAAATATATTTATTTTTAAACTATAAACAATGCTCTCTTACTTGAAGAGCTAAAAATAAAATTCATTTAAGATGAAAGCTTAGATGCTTTTTAATCTTTGCATCAGTAAACTTTTCGTTCATACATGCTGTCATTAATTTTGTCTTGGGAAACTACAGTAAGTATTCGTCACACAATAGAATTCATCACAGATTCAGGTTGAGGTAAATGTGACTAAAAATGAATTGAATGATCAATTGCAATCAAGCATCTTGTATATCCACTTAACAACGTACTCGATAAATCTCTGGGATGTGCTTTTTGGTTTGCGTCACGTGGTCATGGATTTTGTAATGAAGAATTTTATAAATCGACAGCTAGGGTATTATTATTAAGTTAACGATGTCCTCTTGTACTTACAATAACACTACTTTTTTAAGATAATTTTAATAGGTAGTTGGGCTGATGTTTGGTGGCCACACGATACATAGAAATGCATTGTACTGGCACTCACGACGAAAAACCCTTGAACCTTTCCAATGAGCTGGATATGGACTTTTAGCGATTACCATCTAGAAATTTAGGCAGAGGCGATAATGTTATAGCTGACAATGGTAAGACTTCTCGAGCACCTGTTATCCAAGAAGACAGAACGCATTTCCTACGAAGTCTTAAACCAGAACAGAAATATTGTTTCACCTTGGAACAGTTTTGGTGATGAGCTATTCCTTCAGCTAATTTGTTACCAACTCGGTTTGAGAACTTCAGTTAAACTCAAAAAACGTGTCGTGCAACTTGGGTCAAGAATACCAATTACCAAACAAGAACCAAAATGCAAAAGATTTTTCTACATAAATTCAGATTTTATTTTTGTTTTTCTGAATACATAAACTTTAAATGAAAGAATGGTTTTTTTTTATTAAACATTAAAAAGCTCTATATTTGCACACAGTTCAAGGTCTTCGCAGATATCATCGCCTATATCTCCCGTCCATTAGGACACAATAACAAATACGGATTGGCATTTGCTATGAACCTATTGAATACACAAAATAAGTTCATTTTCATAAGCGATTCCATTGAAGTTTGTAGAGTAGAGTTTATTGTTGTATTAGTTGCTTGTTCAAAAGTGAATGCAACATTCTTTGGCACACTCCATAACCACAGCAGAAGTACCAGCTTTGATTCGTCATATATTTCAGTGTAGATTGGAAGGAATTCGAGGTGAGATCTAATTTTCTAATCTCTTAAAAGAAGTAAGTATATAATATCAACTCTTTCGTGATTAAGGAGACACAAGTCTTCCATAAGTGCTCATTCCAGCTTTGGTAAGGGCATTGGCAGTCATAGAGATTTGATAATGTTAATATGGGGAAGCTCAGCAAGGCTGTGTTGTAGAGGGACCGTACGCCGCCATCTAAATATCTAAAAGAAAGATAAACTCGATGTCTAGGGTCTTCAATTGACCTATTATTCTACTAACCTTTATGTGAGCAAAAGTTCTTTGCTAAAGTTGGCCACGAAACCAACGCGGCAATTTTGCTCCGCTTATGCATTCAATTTGTTGTGATAGTTTAAGATCTCTCCAGCAGCGGTCAGTTTAGTGGGCGGATTTTCAAATTTTGCCAACATTGGTTAGATTCTAAGTCCGAAGAAACAAAGAAAACTTTCTACATATAACAATTCGTAGAGGTGAGAAGAGATGGTTCGGCTAACTAATAATTCCTGCCATTTTTTGGTAAACGGATACAATTTTTCTTGTTTCTTTTTTTTGATAAGTGTCTCCAGGTTAGAGTTGGATGAGTTAAAACTTTTAAATTGAAGAAGACTATCTTGGAGTTCCTTGAATACATAGAGTAATTTTTTTTTACCGTATCCTCGGGAGTTTCGTAGTGAATTCCTGATACCAACTACTGCCACAGCCACTTCCAATAGGTGCTCTGTTAACTTATACGCACTTTCGCATTTAAAAGTTAGGACTCGAACAAAAAATGAAACCTATTGCAAAATAACATTTTTTTGTAATCCGCTTTAAAATAAAATTTGATTTTTTTCCGGAGATGAAATTTGAAAATAATATCAAAAATTGATGAAAAAAAAATTTTTGACAGGATATCGCACCATGCCAAATCGCGCTAGTTTGAACAGGAAACGGATCGCAACCGTATCACACGATACGTTCCACTTATCGCAATCGCATCGCACGCACTCACCGCGTTGGCTTGGGCAAGGCTTTTCTCAAACACGGCATAAGAAGCTTGTTACCGAGCAACAGTCAACCTATTTATTGCTATTTATGTTTTTGGCTCTGCTTTGCTAATTTCATATACATACAAACAATTTTCAAATGAAGGACATTTGGCAGTTTAGCCTTTCACAAACCAATGCGGTGACATCGTACGATGCGATTGCGATAAGTCAAATCCCTATGCTTTAAGTCAAATGTCCATAAACGTTTGACTTAAAGCATAGGGATTTGACTTATCGCAATCGCATCGTACGATCTCACCGCGTTGGTTTGGCCAAGGCTTTAGATTTTAAAATATGTTCCATTAATGAACCCTAAAGGGATTTATTATAATTGATTATAATCAAATACATAATACTAAACCCCCATCATCATTTCAAAGCCATTTTTAATCTTAACAACCTCTTCGGTAACCAGCGAAACAATTATAAAAAATATCCATTGGGACTAAACTTGCAAAAAGGTTGGTGAACTAACTAGCTCTAATATCGATACTAGCGGCATGAGAACTCCTGGTGGCGATTTATTCCGGTGTCACTTCTCAATGTCATAAGATTTCTGGAATTGGAGATTTCTCCTGATAGGACTGAGTATGTCATTAGGCTTTTGAGCCTTGTTTTTTCCCTCAATTATCCATAAGTGCTAAAAGAAACCGGTTAAAATACCTGAATAACCAAAATTTATAATAAATCAAAATTGTCATCTTTCAAATGCTGAAACCGAAGTTACATAAAACAATCTTTTGACGATACAATCGGTGACAGACGATTCGACTGTAAAAAAAAAAGGTTACTGTATTCAAGCCCTAGGTCACAGAGGAGATGCAACAAAAGGCTAAACCACACACACACCAAGGCATCTGTCCTTAATCTGACTTCACAGACTTCAACTCCTCTTTATATTCAGATTTCAAAACCAGCTTGAATTCCTGTCATCAATTTGTAAAACTCAACGAACGAACCTTCACATTCGTTTTAAGCCTTGCGCAAACCAATGCGGTGAGTGCGTGCGATGCGATTGCGATAAGTGGAACGTATCGTGTGATGCGGTTGCGATCCGTTTCCTGTTCAAACTAGCGCGATTTGGCACCGTGCGATATTCTGTCAAATTGTTTTTTTTGTATCAATTTTTAATATTTTATTTTAGATTTCACTAATCCAAGTTCAGAAAAGTCGAAATCGGAAAGCTCTAAAGACACGTCATTGGAGACTTCGAGTGTCGTCATGTTTGCTCCCGCTAGTCAAGATACATATCATATTTCTGGACGATAGTTGTGACAATTTTAATATCGAATCGATGGACTTATTGAAAGATCTAAAGAACCCTACAGAGAGTAAACTAACCAATTTAAGGCGAATAAAAACAGATGGGTAAGTTAAAGAAGGACCAACAAACAATACTAGTTGAAGCCTGAGAAGCTAATAATCCATTTTGTTTTGTTCAGGATAAAGCTGCTTTAAGACTGCAAGCTAGACACAGTGACTGTCCTCTGTTCTCTTGCTGACCGGGTAATTGCAGACGCAAAAGTGTACGACAAATTTCAATTCAAAAGAATAAGATTCTTTTCTGTTGATCCTGACAGCACCAAGGACCGAATGGTTTGAATTTCTCTTCCAATAGATGTCCTGACCTAGAAGAAATCGTTTAATTTGTTGCTTTCACATTAATATTTACCTCCTCACCTGCTTTCTTGCCATTCTTCAGCACAGGCTACCTGCAAAGGTTTTTTCCCATTTTTAATTAACCACAACGCATCAATCGGTCTTTATTCCATTTGAAAATAAAAATTAATAAATAAATAAAAATTTTATGTCGATTTCCTTTGCAAAAACAAAAGCACTCTAAAAAAGTGCTTTTTTTTAGTGCTCACTGGAACAGAAAAGACAAAATTCTTTTTTTATCATTGTATGTATGTGTGCTATTTTTGACAGCCAACTCTTCCTGTTTGTTTTGTTCTGCGATTTATATAGAAAGAATGTTTTTGAAACTTTATTAATAAATGCACTAGGAAGAAACCTCCTCATCCGAATAATTGTACACAACACTTTGAACAAAATTATTCACAGAATGCCTTTCGTTTTGTGTAAGGAATTTCAGAATTTCAAACACTTCTTCGTTGGAATCAGAACTAGATGACGACTCATAAATATTTTGATAATTTCAGCTAAAATTGAGCGATCCATTTTCACAAAATAGTTTATTGTTTATTTTTATTATCTCTCTTTCACAGTCCTTTAACCAAAAATGCAAAATAATCAAACTGCAAACTGGTAAACGTCAAATGTTTTGTGTTGGTGTACGTGAAAGTGCGTGTAATGTCGTTTTCCAAAAACAAATTCACTCTTTCACTCCTTTTTCGTTTTATTTTGGAAATCGTTTTAACCGAAGTGACAGATTTGGAGTGATTGCATTGGTAGCTTGCTAGATTTTTTCTTTCATGTTAAAGCAGAAAACAGGACTAAAAATCGTTCACTTTAATTTTAAAAATTATTTAATGGTCTTCTGAAGATAATTTATTAAACTATCGCGTGCTTTGTGAGCTGACAAAAAATAAATGGAAACTGCGGCTTGCTTTGACAAACAGTTTGATGACAGTTTGTTTATGTGTTGGTGTTCACTCCCTTGCACCTAAACTGAAACGGGAGTGAAAAAATCACTCCAAAAAGTGTCTCCAAACCGCATTTTGGAACATGTTTGGGAGTGATTATCTGTCAGATCTGACAGATAATCACTCCCAATTGGTTTTTGGAAAACGACATAAATCTTGCCTTTGATTCGTAAAAGTGCTTTTTCGGGGCAAAAAAAAAAGTGATCTAGGGCCTCAATGTAACATATTTCGAGCAAAAAAGCACTTTTAAAAGTGCTTTTGTGTACCACTGGAAATCGACATTAAGCAGCTCAGCGTGAGCGCACAGAAACTTCAAACTTCATTTTGAAATAAGTGGAAAGTGGATGCTGCGTTCCGAAAATCGTTCTACAAAACGTAGCTGTGGAACGTATGTGGAACCGTCAGAACGCATAGGTGTGTGCTACTCCCAGAGATAAGAAATTAATTAGATGGCAAACTTCACACACACATTGAAACTGCCTACAAGCTGATTTCACTACTACTACTTTGAGTACAGCTTCCACGGTTGACTTTACACAAAATCTCACTACTACCACTTTGAGTACAGCTTCCAACACATTCCCCCATTTTATTTCTATAAATTCCACCTTAAGGCCACGTCTGGCTGCCGTTTTGTATTTTGAAATCGTTTTATTATCCTAGAAACATTTAGTATAAACTTTTCCATATATTAAAATTGTGAAATTCAAAGCTTGGACACGCGGGGACTTCAAATGCATACGCACATGCCTAAAACCCGGTCCACCATCAGACCAAAACTGTGAGCATCAGAAGAAACTCCTATATTGTTACAAAATCTCTTCTTTTCAAAAAAACGTTTTTCAATTTATCAAACTTAAAGAAAAGAATATAGAAAAATTGTAGTGTGAAGATAAAAACAAAAGTTTTTACTACATGTTTCTAGGATAGTAAAACGCTTTCAAAATACAAAACGGCAGCCAGACGTGGCCTTAAGATGGAATTTATAGAAATAAAATGGGGGAATGTGTTGGAAGCTGTACTCAAAGTGGTAGTAGTGAGATTTTGTGTAAAGTCAATTCACAGACAGAGGATGTGATTACAAAAACAACAATGTAAACAAATGGTTGTTGCGGGGCAAGAGAAAGAGAAGTAAAGGTTTGCCATCTAATTAATTTCTTATCTCTGGCTACTCCATAAGGTTACATGTGTTTCATTTTATCGGCCACCGCATCGCACGCACTCACCGCATTGGTTTGCGCAAGGCTTTAATCTGTTATGAAATACCATGTCCGGAAGATGAGGCAACTCCAAGCATAACGATAACTTTACAATAAACAAACTCTTAAAAAAATAAAGGCATATGTTGATCCATAACATACGTGCAGAGCTCACAACAATCACTACCATTTTCAGGGGCAATTATCTTTGCCATTAGTTCATATTTATGTACAACTTTTAGGTTGTGAAATTTTTCGTAGGAAATATTCCAGCCATGGAAATCAATGGATTCACTATTTATTAACTAATAGACTCGCAATCACTTCATTCTGTTTTCGCATGTGTGTACATTACACTGTTAATTTTCTCATGTTCAATAATATATTTTAAATTTTGTAAAAACCTTTTTACAAGAACATTTATTTTAATAAAAATTTAAAGCAGCTCAGTTCGAGCGCACAGAAACTTCATTTTAAAATAATGTAAACTAATGTCGATTTCCTTTGCAAAAACAAAAGCACTCTAAAAAAGTGCTTTTTTTTCGTGCTCACTGGAACAGAAAAGACAAAATTCTTTTTTTATCATTGTATGTGTGCTATTTTTGACAGCCAACTCTTCCCGTTTGTTTTGTTCTGCAATTTATATAGAAAGAATGTTTTCGAAACTTTATTAATAAATGCACTAGGAAGAAACCTCCTCATCCGAATAATTGTACACAACACTTTGAACAAAATTATTCACAGAATGCCTTTCGTTTTGTGTAAGGAATTTCAGAATTTCAAACACTTCTTCGTTGGAATCAGAACTAGATGACGACTCATAAATATTTTGATAATTTCAGCTAAAATTGAGCGATCCATTTTCACAAAATAGTTTATTGTTTATTTTTATTATTTCTCTTTCAGAGTCCTTTAACCAAAAATGCAAAATAATCAAACTGCAAACTGGTAAACGTCAAATGTTTTGTGTTGGTGTACGTGAAAGTGCGTGTAAATCTTGCCTCTGAATCGAGATTCGTAAAAGTGCTTTTTCGGGGCAAAAAAAAAGTGATCTAGTGCCTACATGTAACATATTTCGAGCAAAAAAGCACTTTTAAAAGTGCTTTTGTGTACCACTGAAAATCGACAAAAGTTTTCAGTGGATGGTGGATGATGCGTTCCGAAAATCGTTCTACAAAACGTAGCTGTGGAACGTATGTGGAACCGTCAGAACGCATAGGTGTGTGCTACTCCATAAGGTTACATGTGTTTCATTTTATCGTCCACCGCATCGCTCGCACTCA
The DNA here is from genome assembly GCA_914767635.1 of Melanostoma mellinum. Taxonomy (NCBI): domain Eukaryota; kingdom Metazoa; phylum Arthropoda; class Insecta; order Diptera; family Syrphidae; genus Melanostoma; species Melanostoma mellinum. The sequence continues at coordinate 146,620,836 of OU612059.1, read as the reverse complement.
CCGCATTGGTTTGCGCAAGGCTTTAAGTCGTGAAGGTGCAGAATCAGAGAAATTTAAATTAAAAAGGAAACTTTTACAAAACAGATACTATACAGATTTTATTGGTAACAATAATTAAAACTAAATAAATGCAATCGTTTTCCTTCTATCTACAGTTGTTAGCTAAAATTCCTTATTTATTTCACACCTTTAAGGCGCGATTAACTTTCGATTCAGATTGTCTACCTAATTCCTTGCAAATAAATTTGCCAACGTTGATGAGTTTCTTTAGATCAACACCAGTTTGGACTCCCATTCCATGTAGCATGTAGACTACATCTTCTGTGGCCGCATTGCCAGAAGCCCCTTTCGCATAGGGACAGCCACCCAATCCAGAAACTGACGAGTCCACCACAGCAATTCCTGTAAACTTTTTATTTTAGCAAAAAGAACGACCATTTTTTCGATTGGCTTACCATAATCCAAGGAAGTAAGAATGTTTGGAAGCGCTTGTCCATAAGTGTCGTGACAGTGGACTGCTAGCTGTTTGACCGGAACTACTTTTGTAACTTCATCAAGCATTTTGCGGAAAGTGCCTGGAGGTCCAACTCCAATAGTATCTCCTAGGGAAATTTCATAGCATCCCATAGAATACATTAAGTCAGCAAATGCCGCCACAGCAGCAGGTTTAATGGCTCCTTCATACGGACACCCAACAACAGTCGACACATAACCCCTTACCTTAATATTGGCTTTTTTAGCTGCCTTTATAATTGGTCGGAACCTATCAATGCTTTCAGCAGCAGTGCAATTGACATTCTTCATTGAAAATGAATCAGAAGCTGCTCCAAAAATAGCAACTTCATTAGCTCCAGCTGCTAAAGCGCTTTCGAAACCTTTCATATTCGGTGTCAACACTGGATAAGATACACCGGTTTTTCGTTGGATTCCTTTGAGAACTTCGGTATTATCCCCCATTTGGGGCACCCATTTTGGACTTACAAAGCTGGTTACTTCGATAGATTGAAGGCCAGTTTCAGAAAGCTTGTCAATGAGAGAGATTTTAGTTACGGCAGGAAGTAGGGTTGGCTCGTTTTGTAGTCCATCACGGGGACCAACTTCGACTATTCGCACTTCGGATGGAATGGCGGGGATTAAAGTTCGCTTAACAAGAAAAGAGATAAAAGTACTATGAATTACAAAGTAAGATTCATTTACTTACAACGGAGTAGGACCTGCTTAATTTTTGAGATAAAAGCTGCGAAATTCTCCTCGAAAACATTTTGTGGAGTTGGACTTTTATATATAAAAACAAAATCTGAAATGCTATTGAACTAGATCAAAAACGATAAGCAAAGAGACGTTTGTCAAACGACGTCACAGACGTAACGTAACATATGATCGACGGAACGATCAAGCTATTTACAGGGTAATGCAAATTTGTAGCATTTTCAATGAACTTATTACTACGCTTCCACATAGAATTGATTCACGCTTCAATTCAATTTAGTGCCAGTGTATACCTTGATCGAATTGAAATAGGACTGCCCGTTGCCCGTTCGGATACTACCTTGGTAGCTGTCCTCCTGTTTTGTAACTATCGCATCGATTACATCGACTGAGAAACAGTGCGAATCGGAACGAAATCTTACTAAGTTCATAGGATTTCATTCCATTTTCCACTGTTTATCACCCTGCTTTTATCAAGGCGATAGTTACAGAACAAGGGCACTGGATCGATTCGAAAAGGTAAGTGTAAAAGGTGAGTAATCGGTAAACGAGTGTGTTGGTGTGGGGTTTTCTTTAAGTTAACCAGTGGAAATTGCACACACACACACACACAAACTTACATGCATACTGTGTACCCGCTTCGATTCCAATTGAATTTGATTACCCGATTCGGTGAGGTAAGTAGATACCTGTGCCCCTGTTCTGTAACTACCGTCTCGATAAAAGCCGGCGATAAACGGTGAAAAATGGAACGAAATTCTATGAATTTAGTAGGTTTTCGTATGTTTTATCGCTGTTTTTCGATCGATGTTATCGATTCGATATTTACAGAAAAGTGGCACTGCATCGCAATCGGAATCATAATCCGATTCGATTGTCGGATCCTAAGCGGAAACCTGATAATGTTTAAAATGTCAATTAATTTAAAGTAATATTAAAATTAAGGGGTTGTAACCATGTAAAGGCTAAAAACAAGTTTTTTTCTGGATTTTTTGAAATAGATTTTGGCAAAAAGATTTTGCAAATAATATACTAATAGATATATGACAACTCTTCGAAAGAACAAAAAAAAAAAAAAAATTATTTGAAATTTAAAACTAAATGGCGGCTGTAGAACATCATAGTAGTTTGAAAAGATGTTCTATGACCGGACACATTACGAAGCCCCGTCAGTATCTGGAATAATAAAAAAAATTTCATAATCTACGTCCATTTTGCTAGTAAAGTAAAAAGTAAGAAAAAAGGAAATAGACACCAGATGCAAAAATCATTCTTGTCTGATAGAAAGAGAGAGAAGACACGTCTAGTCTCTAGTTATAGGATGCGCATGAAAAAATTATAGGTACAGATAAACATGCTCATCTGCACCTATAATTTTTCATCTGCAGCCATAATCTCAATCATTTCTCTTTTTAAATTTTGTGTTTTATAATCTTTATCCGTCCCGCTTTCCTTTTTTGCACTTTTCTAGTAGCAGATGCATGAAATAATAGTTTAATATCAATTTTTCACAATATGGCGACCATTGAAACAAAAAGTTGCATTTTTGACCACAAAAAAAAAAATTAAATTTAATTGCTCATAACTTTTTTTAAAAATTTCTCAAATCGTGTGTACTTACTTCATTTGATAATCATCTCAAAAAGCTTTCATGATTCTAGAAATTTCCTTTAAATAAAAATATTTCCTTTGAATAAAAGCCGGCGATAAACGGCGGAAAATGGAACGAAATACTATCCTATCAAATTCATAGCACTTTGTTCCATTTCTCACCGTTTATCGCCTGCTTTTATCGAGGCGATAGTTACTCTTATGTAACTTTCCATTGGACAAAAAGAACCGACCAATGCCCCTGTTCTGTAACTATCGCCTCGGCGGCAAACGGTGGCAAATGGAACGAAATTCTATGAATTTAGTAGGATTTCGTTTCATTTTCCACCGTTTATCGCCTGCTTTTATCGAGGCGATAGTTACAGAACAGGGGCACAGGAGCGTCCAGAAGCATTCTCAAACCGTTCCATTTGTGCAAGAAGATAGCTTCTCGTGATTCTGAGGAGTGACAGCCGCTTCTCGATTTGAAGTGAGAATCGACTCAAGAAGCACTAACACATGTTACTCAAATATCAAAAACAAAGTTTTCTTCAAGGAATATTTTTTAAGAGCCATAGGTGTTTCACTCACACAAATGGAATTACGTTAAACTGAAGAGAAATTATTTTGGGTGTTCATTTGGTTTTTAAAATGAGTGAAACCAATGAAAAGCGACATTAGTTTTGCTCATGTCGCGGTACAGCTCATGCAGTTCTTTGTCGGATCTTCTTCTCAACAAATTGTCTTCATACACGGAACCAAAGATCTGTTGGAGTATTTTTTCTCGAAATGACCAAGAGTTTCAAAGGTGGTTGGGCGTTAATTATTGAGGAAAGCTCAACTTTACATTGGTTTCGCTCGGGAAGAACTTATTTTAAAAACCAATGGAACACCCAAAATTTTTTTTATTTAGTTTAACGTAATTGCCTTTGTGTGAGTGAAACATCTATGGCTCTTAAAAAATATTCCTTGAAGAGATTTTTTTTAACATTTGAGTAACATGCGTGTTAGTGCTTCTTAAGTCGATTCTCACTTCAAATCGAGGAGTGGCTGTCACTCCTCAGAATCATGAGAAACGATCTTTTTGCACCAATTCACAGAGCACAGAGTAGATACATAGTTGATTCTACTCTGTGGGTTTGAGAATACTCCTAGACGCTACTGGAAAAGCATGTTTTTTGGGCGGTCGCATTGGAAATTGGATTACTCAGATATAAGTTTTATACCTACTAATCTAAGCATATGCAAATATTGAAAAAGGGACGCAGAGAAACAGAGCAACACTACTCTGTAAGTAATGACTAACTGCCGGAATCTTAATGGTCTCCAAGAGCTTATGGAGAATTTCACAGTCTCAGTAGATGAATTTGACTTAAAAAATAACAATGACCTTCAGCAGTCCAAATCAGAAACAGCTAAATAAATAAACATACAAGCCCCAGGGCCTAGCGCTTTCCTCACAACCATGCCTTGTGAAGAAACGGAGGAGACCTACAATTTTCTGCCGATTCTGAGCGGCTAATCGAGAAAGCGCTTTTCATGACAATGAATTTACTAACGGAGGACTTGCCAATTCCTGGCGAAAAGCGATACCAGTGGAAAAATATGTGTGTCTCTGGTGAAATTCGAACCACAAACCTCTAGGGTCTAGGTTAACAGCAGACATGCTAACCACCACGCCACAGGTAAATAGACCGCCGAGGCAACCTGATGTCAGTTTTGATTATAGAGTGATAATGTTAATGTCGTTTTCCAAAAACAATTTCACTCTTTTCACTCCTTTTTCGTTTATTTTGGAATTCGTTTTAAGCGAAGTGACAGATTTGGAGTGATTGCATTGGTAGTGGTTAACTTGCTAGATTTTTTTTCATGTTAAAGCAGAAAACAAGACTAAAAATCGTTTACTTTAATTTTAAAAACTATTTAATGGTCTTCTGAAGATAATTTATTAAACTATCGCGGTCTTTGTGAGCTGACATTAAATAAATAGAAACTGCGGTTTGCTTTGACAAGCAGTCAGATGACAGTTTGTTTATGTGTTGGTGTTCACTCCCTTGCACCTAAACAGAAGCGGGAGTAAAAAAATCACTCCAAAAGTTGTCTCCAAACCGCATTTTGGAAAACGTTCGGGAGTGATTTGGAGACCTTATCTGTCAGATCTGACATAAAAACTCTCCAATTCACTCCCGATTTGGTTTTTGGAAAACGACATAAGAGTGAGTTAGTGTGATTATTGGAAGAGTTGAAATCGAATAAAGTAGAGATCGAACAAAAGTGGCAGAATTAAATTGAAAGGTAAAGTTTTATTTTGCGAACTAAGCGCACGTTATATTCATTTTTAATTTTTAATTAATTAATTTAATGTTAAGAGTGAGTTAATGTGATTATTGGTAGAGTTGAAATCGAATAAAGTAGAGATCGAATAAAAGTGGTAGAATTAAATTGAAAGGTAAAGTTTTATTACTAAGCGCACGTTACAATACCATCGTAGATGATGTAGGCGAAACTCTGGTCTGCGATGTTTTGATTTCTAGTACAGAAAATGAATTCGCAACACCTGTGTCCCTGTTCTGTAACTATCGCCTCGGCGATAAATGGTAGAAAATGAAAGAAAATTCTATGAATTTAGTAGGATTTCGTTCCATTTTCCACCGTTTTTCGCCTGCTTTTATCGAGGCGATAGTTACAGAACAGGGGCACTCGTCCATCAAGAACAGCGAAGCGAGGATATACTAGATTTCGGGTTATTGAATTGTTCGGGGATACCACGTAAAAAACAGAAACGCGCTGCTTACTTTACCTCAGGGTGGTGTGGAAATAAGTTTTTTTTTTTACCAAAACGTGTGTTGAAGTACACTTTGCGGCGCTCGTACATCAAAACTATTGACATTATGAAAAAATAGATAGATATGTAAACTGTAGGAAATTGTCTCTAGTTTCATTTTGTATATGACCAGACTATTTTTTTCGTAAAATGAGTCGGGAGGGAGATATTCCCTGAAAACCAATTTTCCAATATGGCGATGCGAGCGGCAAAAATACGAGGTGGCAAAGTTGAAATTCGGACAGAGCACATCAAAATCTATAAAACTACCAGTTTTAAAAACTCCCGGAAAGCTTTCTAGGTAACCGCTATTTTTCATACCAAATGACTTTACTACTTCCGTGTTTCCGAAATAACCAGTAGCGTCGCATAACAATCATGTTTAAACTGTTGACCACACCAGTAAAGGAAAAAAGGGCAGAGAGAATTCCGTATTATCAGCAGGTGGAACGTAAGATCCCTTAACGCCCTAAACTGCTGCTTATGAGATAAAAACGTCCGATCACAGAGAAAATGAAAAGTTGCGATATATGTACATATACTGCGACTGCTATAATTTATCGTTTGTCTTTCCAAAATGCCTCTTAAAAACTCCGTCAGCTAAGTCATCTTTTGAGATATCCTAAGTAGATTGTGAAAATCTATGCAAAATGGATCTTTTCAACTTGCTCACATCCAATTTGGGGAGTTTGTGCACTGAAAAAATTCCATACCCCAGCTACAAGATACTGAAAAATATAGCGAGTTTGTCAAAAAGAACTTACTTATTATCACTTATTACGTTCAAAAAATAAAATATACCATCTTACAGAAAATATATCACGTACAACTCAGCCAGCGACCATGAGGTGGTTGGCACCACCGGACTCAGTTGAAATAATCATGTTCATAAAATGTTTGTAATTTTAATTTATTTATCTATTATATCCGAAAAAATATTTTAAATCATCACATAAGTCAATAAATTTTTTTTATTTATTATATTTAATTATGTACTGTACAATCAATCAATAAAGTGTTGTTTCCACATACGAAACTGAAGTCTGATCAAAGCAATTTCTGTTAAAATTTGAAACTAATCAAATAAATAAAATTCAAGACAACACCACAGCTGTTAAACTAAAATACCTAGTTTTCTTAGTAAAATTAACACTTAGATAGAAAAAAATTAAAATAATTTCTCAAGAAAAAAACATTCAATCCTTAATTCAATTAAATAAACTAATCCATGATTAAAGTACAATTTTGAGGATTAAATCCTTTTACAAGTACACACAAAATCGCATCGCAATACATCTCCAATACGCTGCTATTAAGTCTTACATTTTTTCTCCTTCTTTCATTTTTATTTTATTTACTAAAAAATACATAAAGCATGTAAATTTTAGTTACATATAAAATTTTTAAAATAATTCTTCTATAAATTCTTGCCGTAAAAGCCTTATAGTCTAATACGCGTCGATACAGGACTTTGGACATGCTCCAATATTTCCATCTAATTTTTATTTTTGAGTTGATTTTTTTTTTAAATTTTCAGTTAACAATTTGTTTTATATTTATTGTTACACACAAAGATGATTACATTCAAATGTTTTATGTTTTCAAACCAAACCAAAGAGAGAAAGAAAAAAGAGAAGAAACCATTAATGGACGACATAAATTCAAATTTAGTTTGTTGGATATATAATTTTCGTTTTGAAATAATGTTTTTGAATATGTAATGGTATGATATAAAAATCTTTTTTGTCATTTTTTGATTTATTGCGTTAGGTGTCAAAGAATTTTGTCTTTTGCAGTTTTGAATTTATAAATGCGTGGTGTAATGTGTGTTGAGGTTCTGTTGAAATGATTAAACAAATTATAAAATGAAGAAACGTACATAAGTACAAAAAATAATAAATAAAAGCAAATATCTAAAATAACTTGAAAAAATCATACAGTTCACAAAAAAGGTTTAAGCAAAAATTGCAAAACTAGAAGAACAAGAACAAGCTTTTGAACAAGAATATATAAAAATTCTGAATGAATTCAATGAAACTTATTTGAACAGTTAATTTATAACAAAAAACAAACAAAGAGCGGCAGTTCAGAGAAAGAATCAATAGGTGCTGCAACGGTTACGATTTATACTTATTTATATTTTCAAATTTATTTTGTTCAATAATAAATGAGCCTTTAAATTAAGTCTGGAATCAATAATCATGGAAAGTTGTAAATAGACAAAAATAAAACTGAAGACAACAAAGAAAACTTTTTATCACCTGGCCCAGATTCCGCAAGAGTGAGTTCTAAAAACTCACACTCAGGGCTCTCGAAAAGAGACAGCCCTGGGCCCAGATTCCGCAACCGTGAATTTTTATTAGGTTCGTTGGTAGAACTTTACCCAGGGTTTACCCAGGTTTCCTTGACAACCAGCTTTCAAAAAACGATAAACCAAGAAATCACCACACGTTCCTGTCATTTAAACAAAAATACATGCCATTTGACAGTCTTGTTCATTACCTAAACTCGCCCCAGAAAAAACCTAGCGAGGCAAACCCAGGGCTCAAAAAACACTCAGTTTGACATTCAGGGCGAGTTTAGGTTTTTCAAAAAAACGCTTTGAGGCGACCCCAGGGCTTCAACGAACGAACCTATTGTGTACACGAAATATTGTGCACACTCTCAAATTTGGATTCGGCAAGGGTGAAAGTGAATCTTTTTCACAGAAGACGTGTACATTATTCTTCGAACTTACTCACGGTATTTCAGAGCGTGAGTTTCCAGACAACCGTGAGGATGAGCTTTTAAATTTGTTTTGCGGAATAAGGCGCCTGAAAACGCACGCTTTGAAAACAGTGATCAAATTTGAAAAATAGATAGTGTACACTCTTAACATTGAAAGGATAAACTTCAACACCATTGGGTTTCAAATGATGCAAAAAATAGCTCACGTTTGACTAGCCAATGTAAAGCTCAATGAACTCAGTGCAGTGATTTTGAGTTAAACAAACCACAAACTCCACGATCTGTCCCTACACGACGTATAGACTTCCGCATTTATTGACCCTTTTACAAAGCCTCTCTCGGAAGAAAGTGCTTCTTCAAAATAGTAAATAGAAATAGTTTTGGTAAATAAAAACTTGGAGCGCTTTTAATGGTGAGTAGAATTGAAACATATTAAAAATGTTAACAATGTAAAACAACATAAAATGCTAATTCGAAGGGATGAAGCCCTCAAAGATGCTGTAAGATTGCTTTGGTGGTCGTTCTAACATTTTTATATTCTTGTAATTCACAATGCGGTCTTTGAAATTCGTAACAAAGGCCCAGCTTTTTTGCGGGAAAATAATTTATTACTACCTATTATCAAAATACTTTCAGTGACAGTGTAAACTTAGCATATAATCCAACTCCTTGGCTAAAAACTTTAGACCCAACAGTCCTACCCCTTTCGCGTTTGAAACTCAGGAACACTACAAGCATATCCTGTGTCTCAGATGCAGCATGTCTACAAAGGCTTCAAAATCTTGTCAACAGGATCGAATATGCACTTGACAAGAAAGATTTTGACAATGCAAGTTCTGTTCTGATAGCGTGTGCAACGCTGCCAGGAAAAATGGTGTTGGCGAATCATTAGTCTTATGGGTTGAATCAATGCTAATGAATACAACATCGATATTTGAAGCGGAGTGTGGACAATATGTTATAACAGGAGTGAATAGCTGTCCAGAACGCTGTGTTCATATGTATTTTCTGTGGTGCATGCTGATCGACTCTCTACTTAAAATGGTCAATGGATCTAACGTTCACGCTCAAGCATATGCCGACGAAGTCACCGTTTTTTGGGTCCGGCGTTTAAGCTGAATGTTCCAAAGTCATCGCTGGATTCGATGGACAATTGGTGTCCCTGTCAAGCAGCTGGTTGGCTGGTTTTAACCAGTTAAAAGCGTCAACATTTCCTTCTCGAATAAAGTCAAACATCTTGGAGTAATCCAAGATATCAGCCTTCTGAAATGAAAGTATCTCCTTCCTCAACAAGGCTGACAGAAATGCGCTAGACCCAGGGGATCCTTATTTATTGTTTCTACTTTTGAACTTTTACTCCAGATGGTGCTCTCCACGCACTGTTAAATTTTCCGCCCTTTGATACCTACCAATAGGAGCTTTGAAAATCGCCCAAGCAGCATATCTTCTAACTCACGTCTAATTAATATGCCGTCCAATACAATAATCTTAAGGCTCAAACTGCGTCTACAATACACGGCGTAGTTTCCTTCGGCTCAGGACTTCGCCTTCACGGATGGTTCCAAAACCGATAATTGAACTCGGGCTAGTGCCTTTATGGAGAGCGATGACATACAACTACAGCGGTGATGCATGCTATCCAAATGGCTATACATTACGAAGAATGGCTAGATCGGAAGAAGTATTCGTGCCTGCATTAGCAGGCACAAACCCTCTGAATGTGATCGGAAAACTAAATTCTTTAACAGTTGTTTTGGTTTCAGGCCAGCGCAACGCTTAGATCTGTCACAATTGTAAATGACTTGCCTCCGTTGGATGCAGACAAACTAAATGTATGTTCCACAACGTTTAAGACAGCTTCAACATTTTTACTTTCCTATAGCAGGAAAGACTGCGAATATGGCATTTTCTTTCACCAACCAATTAAACGTGCTATAGGTTTGAGTGATACCATGTTCTGTGAATTCTGCTTAACAAATGATAACACCATGAAAAGCTTCTCCTTCGTTTTCTCGAATCAGAGTAGAGATACTCGGCGCAGACAGACCTAGGCTGTTTATCATGGCAGTTTCTTCTAGCTTTTCTATAAACATCTGCTAAGCTATAACAAAAGAAGGCAGCTAGTGCTATGGATCAGTTTTTAGGTCTGAGTGCTTCAGTTAGTATTTAAAAAGCTGCGACAGTCACAATGTCACAAATTCAAACGTAAATAAACTGATGGAAACCTCAATAGCTTTAATTTCAAACCTCTCAAGGAATGAGTCAAAAGTAAGTAGCCCATTTCCAATATAAGACTTAACAAAAATTGGGATCGAATTACCGCATCAGTGGATAAGTGGCATTGGCTTTCGAAAATTACAAACTATAAGTAGGCTACACATCTGTCTAATCAAACCGTTCAATTAATGATGATAGAATGTTAAATTATAGAGCTAGATTGCTCGATAACTTGATTCGCAAGGTCAAACTAACTCAATCTTTGAATTCAGTCTTTGAATTCCTACAAAATTAAAAATAATTACAAAAATGTATGTATTTAAAAAGTTTTATTTCATAATTTATACTTAAAATCACAAATTTTTATATGGTAAAATCACAAAAAAAAGTTAGCTTACTGTGCACAAAGAGGGACTTTTTAGAATTTAAAACAAACAAATATTTGAATATAAGTTTAGCTGGAATAAAACATACAAGAAGCCCACTCTTGAAGGAAATAACTAGTGAAAAATTAAAAATAACAACAAATCTTAAATTTAAGTTGAATGAGATTTTTGTTCATCCTCAAATAATAAGATTTAAAAAACACATAAAACAACTCAATGTCGCCTGTTTTCCAAATGCTTGCCACCCTGAAATTATATAAACAAAAACAGAACGAAACAAAATAAAAAAATGAAAAAAACAATTAAAACAAATGAATATACAGGGTGATTCGCATAAGGTGTGACAAAAAGATAGGGTGTGTAGGTTGGACCTAGACAAGCAAAAAATCGTATAGGAGGGGGGGGTCCATTTTCCCCCGTTTAGGCGGGAGGGGCAATTTAAGAAAAAAGTCACTAAAAATTGGAAAAAAATTATTTAAAAATAACGGTAGTACTTACAGAGTCGTACTATAGCATTTTGAAAAGCCAAAAACTTAAACATTAATTTAAATTTAAAACTAAGTTGTTCAAGTAAATAGTTTTTGAAATATTAATTTTCAAAGTCAAAATTTTGAAAAAAAAACATAATTTTTTTTCTTAAAACCACTTTTTTTCCAAATTTTACGTTATTAAGTAGTATTTTTCTAGCTTATTTTCAATGCTCTTATTTATTTTTGATCAAACACAAAAAACCGGATGTCAAAATAACTTGTAGTTTTTGAGAAAACCAAAAATTACAAAAACGACTTTTGTCAAAATTTTTTTTTTTAAGTTTTTTTTTTTCGTTATTGGATTCTTTCAACTATCTCAGTGCAAGATTTCAAACAAGATGGTGTTCTTCGGTGAGAGTTGTTGGTTTCCTGCTTCGATTCAAAGACGTTATTCGGAAAATTCCAATTGAAAAAGCGAAGTTTATAACGCCTTCTGAATACCGTCGCGCTGAAAATTGGATCTTCCGAAAAATTCAAGCTGATTCTTTCCCTGATGATGTCATATCTCTTCAAAGGACCGGGTGTGTTAAGCATAGTAGTTCCATTCTGAGCTTACCACCATATTTAGACGAAGATGGTACGATTCGAATGAGTTCCAGAGCGCAAAAAGCTAACATTTCTTATGCCACAAGAAACCCAGCCATTCTCCCGAACAATCATCCTTTGATTGATTTGCTCATTCAACATCACCACCAGAGAAATTTTCATATTGGAACTTCAGACATCCGTGAAAGCACGTGGATAATTTTTATTCGCAAGGCTGTTGAAAGAGTAAGATCGAAATGCTTTGAATGCAAACGTCGTAAAGTGATGCCTGTTATGCCACTTATGGGTCAATTACCCGAAGCCCGACTAGCCTTTGAGTCAAAACCATTCACTCATGTCGGTGTCGACTGTTTTGGACCTCTTTTTTGGTGAAATATGGACGGCACGGTAAAAAAGATATGGGATGATCTTTACATGTCTTACTTTTAGAGCGGTACAAATAGAGCTTCTGAACGATCTTAGCTTAGATCAATGTACGATGGCTGTAAGACGTTTCATCATTAACAGAGTTGTGACCCGATATTTGTATAGTGATAATGGCCTTAATTTTATTGGCACAAGTAATCTGCTTGAAAAAGATGCTAGAGAGATGGAATCACAGCTTCGTGAATTCGTGGCCAAATATGAGGGCATCGTTTGGAGATTTATTCCAGCATATTCTCCATGGATGGGAGGAGCATGGGAAAGATTAATTCAGTCTATCAAAAAGAGCGTAAGTTGCATTTTAAAAGACATATAGTTCCCCGTGAAGATGACCTACGAAACGCGTTAATGGAAGCTCAAGCTCAAATAAATCGTCGCCCATTAACACATATTCCCGTGGACCACGAGGATCCAACTCCGCTTACGCCAAACACTATGCTTTTTGGAGAAGATGAAAAAAATGTGACTGCACCCGGAGTTTTCACCGAAAAAGATGTCTGCAGCAAGCTTTACAGTAGACGATCCATACATTTAATGTCTGCACTTGTAAAGCGTTGGTATATGGAATATTTGCCAGAAATCACCAGAAGGACAAAGTGGTACAAGAATACAAAACAAGTAGAAGTCAATGATGCTGTCGTTTTAATTGAACCGGATCAAATTCGTTCTGCCTGGAAATTGGGTCGCGTAGTTAAAATATATCCTGGGCCAGATAATGTCGTTCGAATGGCTGATGTCAAATTATCTAATGGATCAATAAAGTTGAAGAGATCAGTGGGAAGGCTTGCTGTTCTAGATTTAAGGTCTTCACTGTAGTTCTCAGACGGCCCCCGGAATGTTCTCAAGCCATTTTTTTTTATTTCTTTCTTATTTCCTTTTAATTCAAATTTCTATTCACTCATCATTCAAATAACTACTTGTTGTATTTTCTACTTTGCATTTTTTGATTTGATCGCATGCTCTGGTTTTTTTTTTTGTTTCATTATTTAATTTTTTCTCAAATAATTTCATTTCATTCTGTGTTCTAATTTCGTTCGAGTTTAGTTGTTTCCTTATTGAAGATAAATAATTAATTGTAGTTCATTGTTCACCATTTTTTCGTTACCAATTTGTAAGTTCTTTTATTCTTGTATATATTGTTCATTAATTTATTTATAATTTATAGAAAATAGAATCGTTTAGAAACCAGAAGATTTGGTTTGATATTTATCTTTTGGATTCACGTTGGTGTAACAACAGGAATACCTACATTTTATTAGTACATGTTTAAATTAGACTTGATTTAAGCAATGTACGCCAAGTAAACCAAATTTTTTTATTTTGGTTGTTTTTTTTCTTTTAGATTTCATTATTCAAGTTCAAGTTTCCATCAACTTCAACAAAAATCTTATTGTTGTTTTTTGTTTTTAAATAATTAAGTTATTTATAATTTCATTTCTTTTTAAAAAACAGTCATCAAAATATGGACTTTATTAAAAAACCGAGTGTCAATAAAGTGAAAAATTTATTTCATTAGGAATTCGTTCATCATTTATTTAGTTTGACCTCTATGTTCAAGAAGCGGCAGCAAACAGCGCACTTAGTCTAAATCAGTGTAAGGTCAGGACAACCAGCCCCGCACAGATTTTATCACGATACGCAGACAACAAAATCTGCACGGATTACATAGCTCCATACCTGTGACTTTAAAAAATGCTTCTTAACCAGCTTCACCAATAGACAGGATTGGGAGAATGAAACACCTCACACGAACGAGACGTCTATATCAATTTATGCCGACGACGCGACGCGACGGCTCAAAAATGGAACTTGGGACAGGTGCAGGTTTTTTTTTAGAAAGCCTAAACCTAGCCAGTTCATTCAGACTTCCAAATCACAGCAGCATCTTCCAAGCCGAGATCTTGGCAGCTACAAACGCTGGAAAACAGGTGTGCATGATGGCGCTATCACATACTGATATCACTTTTTTCATTGATAGCCAAGCAGCAGTTAAAGCGATTTCTGCCACTCTTGTCAAATCAAAGCTTGTTTCTTGCTGTCGCGAAGAGCTTAGGGTTCTTGGCACACAACATTGCGTTAGACTCTGCTGGGTTCCTGGTCACAGGGAAACGAAAAAGCGGACGAACTAGCGAGAAAAGGATCAGCACTTGACCCTCTCATTGATCAATCAATTACGATTCCACCCTGTGAAATTAAACAGATCACTGGTAACGAAATAATGCAAAAATCCAATGGAATGCCTAGATTCCTGTTACTTCTGGAAACTATGGCCGAAATACGATAAAAACGGATCTGAAAAGCTACTATCATTGAATAGGCCTTCACTACGATTGCTTATCAGTATCATAACTGGACACAACCTACTAGGTTACCACAAAAAGAAAATGGGTCTTTGCACCGATGATTTGTGCAGAGAATGCAATGACTCATCACTGCACAGCAATCTGCCACACCAGGAAAAAATTTCTAGGCAATTATTTTTTCAATGAACTAGAAGAATTTATCAGACATTCCAAGAAATAGTCTGTTGAACTTCATTAAGGCCACAAAGTGGTATAAAACTGACCAAACATAACCCTAGATTGAGTACGGCTTCTTTAAAAGTTTTAAGCTCAAAATTATAATAATACTGTAACGTGCGCTTAGTTCGCAAAAATAAAACTCTACCTTTCAATTTAATTCTACCACTTTATTCAGTATCTACTTTTGATATACACTTTATTCGAACTCAACTCAATTACGTTTATTCAATATTCACACTATCACTTTCTAAATAAAACTGACCTCTGGTTGCGTCAGCTCCCTCTTTATATAGAAGTGCGAAACATCGAGAGATTTCTAGTAGTTTTTCTATGAACCATGATGTCTAGACAAGTTCCCCTCCCGGTATTTTTCGGCACACACACACACTCACTCACAAACAACGTCTTCCATTATAGCACTCCATTATAGCGTTGCCAGCACTTGTGTTTTCGGTTTAACGTTTTCAATTAGGAAACTAGCATGAAATGTTAGGTGCACATTACACTGCCCCCTCCTTAAGATTGTTCGTCCCGAATAATTCCATTTGCAGCCTCCCCACTATATCGATGCAGCCGGTCACAATGCACTACTTTTAACTTGCCTCTTAGTCCTCTTTGGATGCGGTAGACCACGTCGTTAATCCACGTGACAACAGTATAATGACCTTCCCAGTTCTGCTGAAGTTTCAGTGACAATCCCTTTTGACGATGAGGATCATAAAGCCACACACGATCTCCTGCTCGGAATCCTGCCGTTGTCGCTTCTGTGTCGTACCGTGTCTTCATCCGGTCGCTGTAGGTTTTCATCCGTTCCCTTGTTCTTTTATGGATGTCAGCGAGTCTCTCCTTGAGGTCGTCCACATACTCGTTCGGGTCCTGTGGCTCCTCTGTGGGGCATCCAAATTTAAGTTCGCTGGGCAGCCGCATGGTTTTCCCGAACAGGATGTCAGATGGTGTTTGTCCTGTCGAGCTATGTACTGCACTTCTATATGCCATCAGGAATAGCGGTACGTGCCTATCCCAATCTCTTTGGTAGTCGCCTACGACCTTGGTGAGGTGTTCTTTCAAGGTCCGGTTGAATCCCATCCCATCAGATTGTGGATGAAGCGGTGTGGTTCTTGTCTTCTTAATGCCTAGTAGTCCGCACACTCCTTGGAAGATGTTTGACTCAAAGTTCCTCCCTTGGTCGGAATGGAGTTCCATAGGCACGCCAAACCTACTCACCCAGTTAAACACAATCTGGTCGACCACCGTTTTGGCTTCTTGATTTGGGATGGCATACGCCTCAGGCCACTTACTAAAATAGTCCATCACGACCAGAATGTACTTATTTCCAGCGTTGGTCTCTGGAAAAGGCCCAGCCACATGTCACATGTTCGGCACCACCTCTCCACGTCATCTCTAGCATGTAACCAGTAGAACCGATGTCGCACCTTCTCCATTGTTTTGTTTACTCCCACGTGGCCTCCAGAAGGTCCGTCGTGCATCTCCCGAAGAACTTCACTGACTTTCGATTGCGGTACGATCAGCTGCATCACATATGACTTACCGTCAGCGGATTCCCATCTTCGCCTGAGGACACCTTCTTGCACATTGAGTCCCACTGTGCCCAATAGGCTTTGAGAACTGGACTCCTGTCAGAAATGTCTGCCCATTCAGGTTTCTCTTCATTTTCTTTCCATGCGAGAATGGGTTCGATATCTGGATCCTCCTGTTGAGCAGTCCTCACTTCCTCATTGCTCCATCCGCATATTGGGTCAGCTCTTAGTCGCTGAGCGGTAATATTTTCTTTTTCTTCTTGCCGCCTACAATGCTTGCAATCCACTTTGCAAGGTCTTCGGGATAATGCGTCAGCGTTTGAGTGCAACTTTCCTCTGCGGTGTTGAATCTGGTAATCATAGACTGCAGTCTTTCTATCCACCTTGCGACTAGACCTTCTGGATTTTTGAAGTTCAACAGCCAGTTCAGAGCACCATGGTCTGTCCGCAGAAGGAATTTCTGTCCATAGATGTACTTATGGAAGTGCTTTGTTGCCAAGATAAGAGCTAGCAGTTCCCTTCTGGTCACACAGTAGTTTCTTTCGGGCTTCGAGAGGACCTTGCTGTAATATGCCACCACTTTCTCTTCGCCATCATGCACTTGGGATAGTACCGCCCCGATTCCAACATTGCTTGCATCTGAGTCGATGATGAATGTTTTGCCAGGTGTTGGATGTGCAAGCACTGGAGCGTTACAGAGGCGGTATTTGAGTTCCTGAAAAGATTTCTCACACTCACCTGACCATTTAAACTGCTCCCTTTTTCGGTGAGCTGATGCAAACTCTTTGCAACTCCAGCAAAGTTCTTAACAAAACGTCGGTAATATGTGGCAAGACCAAGAAAGCTTCGGAGTTGATGTTTGTCCTGTGGTGTTGGCCAATTTTTGACGGAGTCAACTTTTTCAGGATCAGTTTTCACTCCTTGGGAAGAGATGATGTGTCCCAAATACTTGACTTCGGTTTTGAAAAGTGCACATTTTTCCGGATTCAGTTTAAGGTTAGCCTCTCGAAGTCTCTGAAACACGGCTTTTAGGTTCTTGCAATGTTGGTCAAATGTCTTCCCGTAAACAATCACATCGTCCAAGTAGACTAGGCAAGCTTTCCACGTCAGTCCTTGAAGAACGCACTCCATCAAACGCTCGAATGTTGCCGGAGCGTTGCATAGCCCAAACGGCATAACTTTAAACTGCCAGAGCCCATTACCTGTAGAAAACGCCGTCGTTTCCCGATCATCAGGGTGGATATCAACTTGCCTATATCCACTCTTCAAGTCCAGCGTCGAAAACCACTGGGCTCCCTCCATGGCATCCAGGGTATCACTGATCCTCGGCAGGGGATAGCTGTCCTTCTTAGTTACATCATTCAGCCTTCGGTAGTCCACACAAAAACGAGTGCTTCCGTCTTTCTTTTTCACTAGAGCCACTGGTGACGCCCAAGGACTTTTGGAATTTTCGATAAGACTGTCCTTCTTCATTGTTGTTATCATTTCCTCAACCTCACCTTGTTTGGCTAGTGGAAGACGTCTTGCGGGTTGACGAATCGGTCTTGCATCTCCTGTGTTGATGCGATGCTGCACCAACTGTGTCCTACCATATTGTCCCTTTTGCGATGCGAAGATGTCAGTGTACTCTTGTAGGAGATTTTCAGCCATCCTTGTTTGTTGGTGATCAAGGTTGGATGAATTCAGTATTTTAGCTCTGATGGTTTTGAGCTCCTCCGGAGTTATAGTTTTTCTCGGGGCTTCGTCTGTGATCTTCGTAATTGCTGCAACCGATTCGCAACGTCCAACGACTTCTCCTTTCTTCAACCTTACATCGTACGGTCTGGTGTTTAGTAATCGTACGGGGACCATTTTGTTTTTCGGTGCTACCAGTGTTTTCCCAATGATGATGCTTTGGGAGGAACACTCCGAGTCTGGTTCCACCATGAGGTATCGAAGGCTTCCAAACTCACCTTCCAGTTTTGTCCAAGCGAACACTTCAGAAGAAGGAGGCAGAATCAGATCTTCCTTGATGACAGTTCTCAGTGTCGACGTACTTTCGTTCGAATAGGTCATTGGAAGTTCCTTATTTTGGTACTTCAAAACCTGATTACCGATGTCCAAAATAACTCCGTGCTGTTTCATAAAGTCGATTCCAATGATGCACTCGTCACATATATCTGCCACCAGGAATTGATGAGTAAACACTAGATCGGCCAGAAGGATCTTAAGACACACTTCTCCATATACTCTTGCTGCTTCTCCCGTTGCGGTTCTTAGACGGTACGGTAGCTATTGGTGTTATGAAGCCACGTCGTCTTTACCAGGTCTCGACGTACTATGGAGGCTGTGGCACCGGTGTCGATGGTAGCCACATGTTTGTTCCCGTTAATAGTAGTCTCCACAGTCAGACTTTTGTTGTCTCGTTTGGTCTGAGAGACCTGGATGGTGGTTCTGGGGCCATCGATACAAGAAACCAGCCTCTGCCCCTCGAAGTTGGTTCATACTCGTTTCCCTGATGGGAAACGGATTGATGGGCAATGCTGGTGTTGTTGTTACCTTGCTCTGGGTTGGATCTCTTGCTTCCACAATGTTGACCAGCGGTTTTATTTGGTGGTAGCCGGCATTTACGCTGTAAGTGCGCGGTCTTGTTGCAGTTACAACATCTTACTGGTCCACTCCGCTGGTTCTTTTGTATTTCTGATCTTTGGCACGAGCATTCTTCGACTATGGCCTCTCTAAGTCGATGTACTCCATGAGAAGCCTGTTCTGCTGCTTCAATTGTCAATGCGAATGCTAAAGTTTCAGAAAGAGTACGTGTTCTAGCAGTTCGCACAGACCTCTGAAGATGTATATCGGAAATGGCACGAACGAAGGACTCAACAGCAAGCTGGTTGATGATTTCTTCTCCAGCATCCGGGTATGCCAGGTGAACCAGTCTTTCGACGTCTGCTTGGAGCTGCTGTAGACTTTCACCCCTTTTCTGGACTCTGTTATTGAGTTGGACTCGGAAGACTTCTTTCAAGTGGCTATCTCCAAAGCGTTTATCTATAGCTGCCACGAGAGAACTGAAATCACCGCTCTTACCAGCTGGAACTGTTTGAAGTAATTCAGCTGCTGGTCCTCTAAGAGCAAGAGTCAGTGCTATGTACTTGTCTTCGTCATCCCAGCCATTTGTTGTCGCGGCTGCCTCAAATTGTCTCTTGTAGACTGGCCAAGAAGACTGTCCATCAAATGTTGGGGGTTTCATCTCCTTTTTCCTTGCAAACTCTCCAGCAGATTCTCGAATTTTTATTTTCCGGATCTGGTCTAATTCCTTGGACAGAACAGAGAACTGGTTATCGCATCGGCTTTCCAAACGATTCTCTACAACAGAAAGCTGTTTTTCCACACCTTCAACTCGTTCGTCAAGGGCACATACATTTTTCTCAATATTACCCAATTTTCCTTCTAGAATGTTTTTCTGAACTTCTAAAACATTCTGTTGCGCCTCAAGTCTTTCGAGAATATTTTGTTGTTCCTTCTTTTGTTCGCTTCGTTGTTCTTCATCCAGCTTCTTTTGCTCGTTTCGTTGTGCTTCAAGTTGTTCGAGAACATTCAGCTGTTCCTTCTTTTGATCGTTTCGTTGCTCTTCCAGACGTCCGAGAATATTCTGCTGTTTCTCTTCAATCAGCTTCTTTTGTTGTTCTAATAAAAGCTTCATCATACTAGAAAAATCTACACTTTCACTTACTTCCTCTTTTTCCACTTCTGTTTCAAAAACAAAAGTGCTTACGTCTTCCCCTTGCTGTTCCAAATAGTTGCGCAAGCGCAGGACGAGCTCATTTTTCGATCCCGCTCCAGAAAGATTTCGCTTACCTAACTCACTTTTAAGCTCAGTGCAGTTGAGCTCTTCCAACAACTTACCCATTTTCACTGTATTTAACTTTTTTTTTTTTTATCAAATAAGTTTTATTTACACTTCTGACACCAATGTAACGTGCGCTTAGTTCGCAAAAATAAAACTCTACCTTTCAATTTAATTCGACCACTTTATTCAGTATCTACTTTTGATATACACTTTATTCGAACTCAACTCAATTACGTTTATTCAATATTCACACTATCACTTTCTAAATAAAACTGACCTCTGGTTGCGTCAGCTCCCTCTTTATATAGAAGTGCGAAACATCGAGAGATTTATAGTAGTTTTTCTATGAACCATGATGTCTAGACAAGTTCCCCTCCCGGTTTTTTTCGGCACACACACACACTCACTCACAAACAACGTCTTCCATTATAGCACTCCATTATAGCGTTGCCAGCACTTGTGTTTTCGGTTTAACGTTTTCAAGGAAATTAGCATGAAATGTTGGGTGCACATTACAATTGTTGGAATAATAATTTTATTTGAATAATTTAGTATTGGCAATATGGGCTTCCACTGGAAATTGTATACCATGTAATAATGAATTCTTATATACCTAGACCAGGACTTCTTAAACTATGGGTCGCGACCCCAAAAGGGGTCGCGTAGGAAAATTCTGGGGTCGCGAGAGATTTTCAAGTTAAATATTTAAGGGAGGTTTCCCATCCAAAATTATGATATACCTATGCTATGCTATATAATGTTTACTTTAGCCTCTGCACAATGCATGCATATGTTTCAGAAAAAATTTAGGTTTTTTTTTTTATATTTCCTTCAACTCGACAAGCAAATATCTAAATATAGAAAACACATACATCAAATGCGCTGTCGTGTGCCACAGCAACAATCAAAGTAATTACAAAAATTATTGTAGATCACTTAAAAGCGCTAGAAAAACAGTTCCGTTCATATTTTATATTAAATATTGATTTCAAAAAGGTAGCTTGGATTCAAAAGCCGTTTTGGATTGGCTTAAGCGAGATTGATCACCTGCCACTTAAACTCAAGAGGAATTTGCTGAGCTTTCGAGTGACTCAAACTTAAAACTACAATTTGAAAAAAAGCCCTTGACTGAATTTTGGATCGGAACTAGAACTGAATTTCCTACAATCGCTGATATGGCTTTAAATGTTCTCCTGCCATTCAACACCACATATTTATGTGAAGTCACTTTCTCGGCTTTAACACATATTAAATCTGAATATCGTTCATCGCTAAAAAATGTTGAAGAGGTCTTACGTCCAGCAGTGTCAAACATTCCACCAAGATTTAATTTGCTATGAAATAAAAAACAGGCACATCCATCTCATTAGTTTAATTTAAAATTAATACTTACCACTTAACGACTCGAATATTTTCGAGCGCACTAAGACGATCAGAACTCCCTTTTATTTTTTTTTTTGTATGTTTCTAAATTAATTCTAAAACTATATCTTTTCATACATATGTACATTTAAATTGTTACCTAGTAAATAAATCAACAGAAAATATTTATTTATCTTTCTTTCATATCTATATGGGGTCGCCAGGAAACTCGCAATCATAAATGGGGTCGTGAATTAAAAAAGTTTAAGAAGCCCTGACCTAGACAATACATATTCTAATAAAGTAGTCTTTCTCTCATTTTCAAACACGACGGTTGTCTTTCTCTTCGAGTATATAAGTTTACAGGTTATGGGCCCAGCTCACGTGTACTTAAGAGCAGTATAAGATTAAAGTTTTTTTTGGTTCAAAATGGAGGTTGAAAGTTTTAAAATAGAAAAATTGCTTGATTCTGAGCAATATTCGATATGGAAATTTCAAGTTCAGATTTTACTGAAAGCCTCAGGTCTTTTTGAACAGGTAAATGGTCTGAGCAGTCGACAAGTGAAAGGGGAAACTGAGACCAAGGTAACTTTTGATAATCGGTTAACAAATTGGATGAAAATCGATAGCAAGGCTCAACGCATAATTGCAACGAGCGTAGGCTCAACACCGCTTCGCCACATCATTAACTGCAGCACTTCTCAGGAGATGTGGACGAAGCTAAAGGCGGTATATGAACACTCTTCTAGTACGAATGTTCACTTGCTACTACAAAAATTTTATAGCTTCGAAAAGGAGCCAGATGATGACGTTGCGACTCACATCTCAAAGTTGGAAAACATTGTTAGGCAGCTTCGAGATGTTGGTGAGCAGGTTTCCGACAGCATGGTAATCACAAAGGTGTTAATGACTCTCCCTGAAAGTTTCCAACATTTTTTTTGTGCTTGGGAGTCCACGGCAAAGGAACAGCAGACGTTGGAGAATCTGACGTCACGGTTGGTGATGGAGGAAACACGCATGCATTCACATTCATCTAATTCAGGTAATTCCATTAAAAGCACAGCCTTAATTGCAAAGCAGAAGTATAAGAAGCAACAACAGAAAGTCTCCAAACCTGGAAAGTGCTTTAGGTGCAATGAATCGGGTCATTGGAAAAGGGACTGTCCAAAAAAATTTGTTGATAAAAACAAAATTGGAAACCGGAATGAAGTACAAAGGGGGGAGGCACTCATGTGTAATTCTGAGTTATGCTCTGTGCATGACTGGGCTGCAAGTGCAGGTGAGGTTGATATGGGAAGAAATGCTTTTTCTGATGTTGATGAAGTGAGGGCTGGAACTTCAAGTGAGGTAAAAGGGGCAGAATATACATTTTGTGATCGTGATGAATTGAAGACTGGAAGTGGAAAAGAACAGAAAGGAAAGAATAATTACTTCGCTGATATGAATCAAGCTAAGGTTGAGAAGAGAAGTGACAGGCGAAAGGAAAACATATCGATGAGTACATGCAATGCGCTGATAATGAATTCTGGTGAAATTGATGATAATTGGTATCTCGACTCCGGTGCAAGTGACCATATGACCCATGAAAGAGACTGGTTTGTGCGCTTTGAAAGGTTTCCTGACCCAATCGACATAAAAGTAGGAAGTGGTCAAAAGATTTCGGCACTGGGAATAGGTGATATAAATATTTTATCCTACAATGGCAAACAGTGGTGTGAAAAACATCTCTCAAACGTGTTGTATATGCCAAACATTTCCGTACATCTTTTTTCTCAAAGTCGTGCTTTGGATAAGGGTCTCAAATTTATGTCTGACAGTTTGCGATGTCAATTCAAGAAAGACGATGGATCTGTTGTGGCAGTGGGAGAGCGAAAGGGGCAGTTGTTCAAAATGTGTTTTATTGTTCAGGATACTGTTGATCATAAAGCAATGCTCTCATCTTCCAAAGATATGTCATTAAAGGTATGGCATGAAAGAATGGCTCATCAAAATGTCTCACAAGTGCGTTCTCAATTGTTAAAGGAAGCCATTCCTTTTATAGATGCCAAGGAATTTTCGTGCGATGCCTGTATGTATGGCAAGCAGCATAGGCTTTCATTTCCTACGAGTACATTTAAGGCTAGTCAACCCGGGGAATTAGTGCATGCTGATGTATGTGGACATATGGAAGAAATTTCTATAGGAGGTTGCAAATACTTTCTTTTGCTAAAAGACCATTTTTCCCATTTTAAGGTAGTCTATTTTTTAAAAAACAAATCAGAAGTGTGTGCGTCGATAGAAGAGTTCCTAAATAAAGCTAGGTCTGAGATGAGACTGCCCGTGAAGACTCTTCGTACAGATAATGGATTGGAATTTGTTAACGATGCTGTAAGAACACTTCTGAGCAAAAACTTTATTAGGCATGAAACCACCGTACCCTATACACCGGAGCAGAACGGTAGTGCTGAGAGAGAAAACCGTACTGTAGTGGAAGCAGTACGATCGATGCTTCATGCGAGGAACTTATCCAAGAAGTTTTGGGCTGAAGCTGTAAACACGGCTGTTTATGTTCTGAACCGTACTGGCACGAATACTTTAAAAGACAAGTCACCATATGAGATGTGGTGCGGTCGTAAGGCCAGTTTTCAACATTTTAAAGTCTTTGGCACTGAAGCATTTATCCACATACCAAAGCAAAGGCGAAAAAAATGGGACAAAAAGGCAGAAAAGGGTTTGTTTATGGGGTATTCCGAGACTTCCAAAGGATTCCGTATCTGGATACCTACCCATGGAAAGGTATAGGTAGTGCGAGATGTTACGTTTAAGGAATTTGACCAGTATCAAAATGTTTTGACTGAAGCCTCTCAAGAGCCTTCAAGATCCAAAGATTTTCCAATTACAGAAAATGAAGAAGGAGATAGAGAGCGTGCAAGAGAAGACATTTACCAGTCCGCTGACGAAGAGTTGGAAGAAGATGAAACATTCCCGGATGATGATAAGAGTAGTAACGATGATGGAGATGATGTGACACTTCCGTTGAGGGATCGTCTACGCAAACGGAACCCTGTGGACTATTCTGGTATGTGCAATATCATTCAGAAACATGCATTTCTTGCCCAAGGGGAACCAAATACTTACAACGATGCACTTGCTTCTGATGATGCAGCTAATTGGAAGACAGCAATGGAAGAAGAAATGAACTGCCTTCATCAGAATCATACCTGGGATTTGGTACAGCTTCCACCGAACAGAAAAGCAATCGACAACAAATGGGTATATAAGCTGAAGGACTTAGGAGCTAATGGTTCCCATAGATACAAAGCCAGGTTGGTAGTTCGCGGATTCAAGCAAGAACAAGGTGATGATTATGGTGAAACATTCAGCCCAGTGGCAAAGTTCACTTCCATACGCTGTATCTTCGGAATTGTGGCAAATGCAGAATTACATTTATCTCAGTTTGATGTAAAGACGGCCTTTTTGAATGGCGATTTAAATGAAGAGATATACATGCGACAACCCCAAGGTTTCGATGACCGATCTGGACGAGTTTGCAAACTGCAGAAGAGTTTGTATGGGTTAAAAAGGTGTTGGAATGAGAAGTTTACGGCAGTTTTGAAGCAGTTTAACCTTAAACCCAGCAAAATGGACCCATGTGTATTTATTTCAGGCGATGTTAATAGGCGTATTATACTCGCGATATATATTGATGATGGAGTAGTAGCTGCACGGGATAAAGAGGACGTTTTGACATTTATAGAGTATTTAGAGATAAAAATTTTGGATGCTAGTTGGTTCCTAGGTATGGAATTAAAAAGGAAACCTAATGGCGCAATTCATGTCAGTCAATCTCGTTATACCGAGTGTATTTTGCGGAGATTTAATATGCTTGACTGCAAACCAGTCTCAACTCCAGCTGAGACCTGTTTTTACTCAGAATCCTCCAAAGATGTCAAGTTTCCCTGCAGAGAGGCTGTTGGATCGCTTATGTATCTGGCCGTTGCCACCCGCCCAGACATAGCTTATGCCGTGGGAGTAGTTTCACGTTATTTAGACGCGCCAAACCAGGCCCAGGTCAATGCAGTCAATAGGATATTGAAATACCTCAGCGGGACTCGAGAATTGGGTATATTTTTCGAAAAATGTAAATGTTTCTCTCTGATTTGTTACAGTGACGCTGATTACGCCGGAGACCATTTGACTAGACGTTCCACAACTGGTTTTATTTTTACTTTGGGAAATGGACCGGTGTCTTGGTCTTCACAGAGGCAAAAATGTGTGTCTTTATCTACCACTGAATCGGAGTACATCGCAGCGTCGCAGGCAGTGAAGGAGATGATATGGCTTCGCCAACTTATCCTGGAATTAGTTCCGACTGGTGCTGGAGAAGTTTATCTAACCATGGACAATCAAGGAGCAATAAAGCTAATCAAAAATCCTGAATTCCACAAGCGAACCAAGCATATAGATGTTCGCTACCATTTCATTCGTGAACGATTTAGTAGAGGTGATTTTAAGATAAATTTTGTTCCTTCTGAGCATCAAAATGTAAACATTTTAACAAAGGCCTTATGCAGAGATAAATTTGAAAAATTTCGTTTTTTGATTAAAGTAATGTAATATTTATCTATATGAACTTTAAAAATTACCTGTATGGATTACATATTGTTTGAGCAAATGAATTTATTCAAAAGTGGGAGTGTTGGAATAATAATTTTATTTGAATAATTTAGTATTGGCAATATCGGCTTCCACTGGAAATTGTATACCATGTAATAATGAATTCTTATATACCTAGACAATACATATTCTAATAAAGTAGTCTTTCTCTCATATTCAAACACGACGGTTGTCTTTCTCTTCGAGTATATAAGTTTACAACAATACTAAGAAAAACAATATTTTGTGTGATCAATGAGCGTTATGAGACGTGCACTTTTGGATTTTCCATTTTTTTTAAATTTCCCACTACAACTAAAAATAGATTTCATCATAAAATTTAATCAATATTAAATTATTACAGTTTAGTAAGATGTAACCTATTGACAGAAAGCATAAATTTTAACATAAGTTTATTTCAATAAATATAAATCATAAAAGAGGGTCCGGCTTTCGGTATACACATTCGGTAAGTCTGGCGCTTTGTTTCCAACGGATTTGAACGGGACTTGGCACCAGATTCTACCGAATCTGTAGATGATAGATACATTTTTTCCTTTTTTGCACGTCTCAGTCTCATTCTCCGGAACTATTTTACTACCAAATTCTCGAACATCAAAATTGCAGAGCTACATTCTCAAACCTTGAAATTGTATTGAGAATGTATTTGGTTTTGATGGTATCAAATTGCACTAGAGAGCACTCATTTTCAAAAATGAGGCTTCATTCAAACCACGATGGGACAAAACAGTCTATCACATCTTTCTCTCCTGAGCATTAAAAGTGACTCG
Source organism: Melanostoma mellinum (assembly GCA_914767635.1). NCBI lineage: Eukaryota > Metazoa > Arthropoda > Insecta > Diptera > Syrphidae > Melanostoma > Melanostoma mellinum. The sequence continues at coordinate 146,593,707 of OU612059.1, read as the reverse complement.
GGAACTGGATTTCAGCGAAATCATCAACGAATTTTCTGCGAAAAAAGCTCGGAAAGTTCCGTTCTTTAACTCTAAAAATAAATTTTAGATAATTCTTGTTTCCGATTATATTTATTTGTTCGTTAAATAATAAAATGATCTATACTTGGTTTCACAATAAATTATTTACTGGAAAACTGGATCGAAAAAAACTATTAATTTTCTTTAGAATATAATTTGAGGGCAAGGGGCCTCCACTCTTTTGTTGCTCCGGGGCCTCCACACCTTTAAATCCGGCCCTGTTTGTGCTGCTGGGGCTGACCGACTACAGGTTCTGATAGTGGTAAATCATCAAACAGCCCCACTTGCACACTTGTCTTCCTTAACAGTAAAGTCTAAGCCGATTTCGTCAACCAGCTCACGCCAAAAATTAAACTTTTCGAGCTTGCACTCTGCCGAACCTGCTTCTGCGCTTCTCCACACCGCAGTATTTAAGGCTTTAATTTCACTGGGCGTCCAATTGTGCTGCACTATTCGAATACCGAATTCTGATTTCCTTGTGCTGGTGATTTATTTTGCTGTGAGCCCTCGAAATCTATTTTGTGTTCCCTCATTGAATATTTTTTTCTTTCTGCAATTGAATTTGGATCACAACTACACTTCAGAATCACTACTGACACTTCAGACGATATGTGTCAATAGTCGCAAGTTGTGACGTAAAAATTACGTCGGAACCGCAAACATGTGCGGCTTTTATATGCTGTCTGCACATAGCACGTAGCTTTACCCATACATTAAATGCTTTTTACAGCGAATGAAATAACTGTTGATATCCGTTGTTGTTCTGTACTTCCATCAGATAGTAAAGGACTGCAATGAAGAGCAGGGAACTGAAGACGCTTCCATTAATTAACGCTTACATTAATCACGGGAAATTATTGTATGCGTTTTTTATTGATTTTCGTGCGGCGTTCGAAACAGTCAACAGTAACTGTTTTTTCTATCAACGAAGTTCCTAAATATCCTTGCTAACTGCTACAGCCATAATAAATTAATAAATCAGCAATTTGGAATGGGAATGACCTCTCGGAATGGTTTGGAATGGAAATTGGTTTAAGACAAGGATGTTCGCTAAGCCTTCTGATATTCTCACTATTTCTAGACGACATCACAGAGTTCCTGTTATCAGGAATCATATAGTAGAAGGTATTAGAATCAAGACCTTACTTTTCGCGGACGATCTGGTTATTTTAGCAGAATCGGATAGCTTACAGCTAATGATAAACAGATTAGAAAATTACTGCAAGTATAATTGTCTGAAAATTAACATAGCAAAATCGAAAGTGCTAGTATTTAAAAAAGGAACAGGTCGATTAGCAAGATCTGAAAAGTGGAAATATGGCGGAGAAGATCTTGAAATTGTTAAATCATACAAGTATCTAGGAGTTACTTACAATTAATCGTTGACCTTTCTTTAAAATTACACTTCAAAAATTAACTCACTGAATCGAAAAAAGCCATCAATTCAACTTGGAAAAATCTTATTTCAAATTCCAGAGTCGGACTGGAGTCAAAAATAAAGGTCTTCGAAGCAGTAGTGCGTTCGATAATGGGTGCACAAGTCTGGGGAGGCAAACACAACGAAGATGTAGAGAAACTTTTGCGTTTCTTTTTAAAAAAAACTATTGCGGCTGCCAACAACCACCCCCAGTTACATGCTAACAATCGAAGGTGGCATTTCACCTCTCTTTGTTTATACACTTAAACTGAACATGAACTATGTGACCAAAGTCTTTGACGAGGAAGATGACACACGACTGACCAAGGTTCTAGTCATGAAAATATTAAATATTACAAAATATTTTTTAAATTGTTGTAATTTCTCGGCAGACGACTAAGCCATGCTTAAATGTACTTATACATCAAAAAGTAACTTTTATAAAATTTTAAAATGATTCAATAAATTACCAAATAAAAAAAAATTGCCGTCAGCTCGGTTAGCACTAGCAGTGCTTATAGATGTATTTTATTATTATTGGTTTATCTTGTTTAATGTTTATGCTAGAATTCACTGATCAATGATGCTCTGTACGTATAAGGCTCCGATAGGTAGTTGTATAAGTTATTCCAGTTGAGTCTGTTCACGATTTCAATTGTTTCTTTCGTGTTAAGTCTTTTTTCCTGTGAATATCAGGTGTTGAGAGGAAAAAACTGGACATGTACTTGAAAAGTGTAAAAGTCTTATTTAACTAAGAGATTGCATATCGAACAGAATTGATTAAAACTTCTATTGTGGGAATTTAAAAAAGAGTATTTCACATCTTATTTTGAAAATGCAATTGCACACGTCGCCAAAATAATTCATCTCTGGCAGATAAGTGTTAAACTGTGAACATAATATTCTATTCTCAGAGCCACAAACTCTTGTGGAGGAATCATCACGATTCAGTACTTGGAATCTTCATAGGTATTTTTGAATTTTTCTGTAGTGGTAGAGAGAATTCTTTAAAACGTTTATGTTGTCTGTATTTATTAGAACTTCATCACAGATAGTTAATGCTTCCATTTGGCAAACAAGCTTTTCGATAGAAAATACTGTGACTTTCTCTGTCTACATGTATGACGTACGTTCATCATTTCATCGTAGGTAGGTGCGAGTCGTAATTTCTTCCGAGAAATTCCAAAAATTCAGAATTTGTTTAATTGTGGTACCGAACAAATCATATCCAGCTTTAATATGAAAAAAAAACGCATTTGTGCTATCTCACATAGACTCAGGTGTTATGAGAGCTTTAAAAACAAAGCTAAATTGCATCCAACTTAACCTCATACAGCTCTAAGGATATTTTCCTGCTGGTTTGCATTTGAGTAACACATATCAACTACATTTGTCTTCGGGTCCTACATTTTTTTCGTTCCAGCCTGTATAGTTTTGAAAAACCTCTTCAGTGTCCTAAGATCAAGCGCGTAAATTCAATCAAAAAGATAGCTAGTTCTTATTTAGCTGGAATTTTTGAAAGAAGCAATAGTTTTTAGTATCCAAAACTATTTCCACTCAGCACTCACAAGCACGACCTGAGTGTTATTATGACTATCACTAAACAGCTGTCTACCGAATTTTTTCAATGTTATTGGAATAAGACTTTAGTTTGAACAATAAAATAGACATTTTATTCCAATTATAGTAAATATACATTCAAAAAGCAAAAGGGGCATCGCATATTTGATGCTTTCTTATACAATTAATCGATTATAATAGACAAAAGGTTATAATTATTATCAATGATTATGGGTCCAAAGAAAATCAATTTGTCTCCGCCCACAGCATAAAACATTTATGCACACTCTCACGGTGTTTGTTATTAAGGCTAATCACATAGTACGGACTTATATGTTATTGAAAATAAAATATTTATATTTTAGTTGCGTTGCGCAGCTGACATCAGATCCAAAGCCAGAGGGATACTTCCGTTTACAGACTCCAAGAGCTGAGTCAACATGGCGCCTTCGTTACTGAAGCCCATTGCCATCATTCCATGAACTGCACTGTTGATACGTGGATCTTAAACAAAATAAATGATTAGCCAAAGCTATTGGAAATAATGTGATCAAGCTTACCAGGATGAAAAACAGCTACGGCACGTCGTTCAACCGATTCAATTGTATTTGGAGCAGGGACTGCAGATACAGCCGGGGTGGGTACTGTAGCTGCAACTTGAGGAACAACTGGGGTAGAAGGAGTAACGTGAGGAGGAGTAATTGAAGTGGCTGGAGATGGAGTTCCAATTGATGCAGCTTTCATTTCGTTTTCAATATGTGATTGAAGTTGTTGGCTCAATTTTGCAAAATCGAGTGGTGCAGATGCAACAGTGGCTTTAGCAGCAGCTGCCGCAACAGGAGCAGATGTTGCTTCTGAAGATGTTGGAACATTGTCATCAATCATAGTCCAATCATTTTCCTCGCTTTGTGAGTTACGTGAATGCGGTTGATTAACCTCGACGGCAGCTTGAGTTGTAGTTTGAACAGACATTTCAGTTTCCATGGGAGTGATTATTCCCGATGCAACTTTAGATGCTTCGTTTGAGCCAATGGGTGTTCCTTCAATTGTGGGTGGAGGTGTGCCCATAGAGCTATTCTCTCCAGTCAAGTCAATATTAACAGCTGAGTTTGCAGCAGATGTTGGGCGACTTGTGTCAGCGATGACAGTAGGATCAAGAATCTTGCCGAACATTTCACTGAAATTATTTAAAATTTGAATGCCTGCCTTCATGAATTGTGGATCAATGAGATTTTGGAGGTTCTCCAAAGATGGGGTTGTTGGTACATTGCCAGCAGTTGGAGTAGTTTGGACATCCTTAGCTGGACTTTCAGTTGATGTTTTTGTTTCGTTGCTAAGATTGCTTGCAGATGAAGCAGAAGCTGTTGCTGCGGCTGTTGCAGCAGCTGTAGCCGCAGCAGTGGCTGCAGCGGTAGCAGCTGCCTTTGCAGCTGCAAATGCTGCCTCAGAAGCCGCTGCTGCAGCTTGTGGAGGTGCAGTTGCCTCCTGTTGCGATTGATTTTCTGGAGTCTCTCTGTTCTCAGTTGGAATCACACCACCTTCAGCCAAATCTTGCATCATGTCATAAAAATTAGACAAAAGACCTGCGCCTCCAGAACAGTGACGACGGTGGTGGCGATGATGGCGAGATTTTCCGTCGCTTGTCGGTCCTTCAGCGGATGCTGCTGCTGCAGCAGCAGCTGCATGTGCAGCATGTTTACGTTGGCGGCGCGCACTTTTTCCAAAAAGCGATGTTATTGGACATATGTTTTCTATTTTTGGCGACTCCGAGTTCGGAATGCGTAGCATGAGGTGATCACAATGCTTCATTTCGCTTTCGCACTTCATACATAAATCAAAATTGGGACACTGCAAGCATTTGTAGCGGAATCCACGAATGGGTAGCGTCAAGCAAACATCGCACTCTACGGTGGGATGAACACTCAAATTTTCTTTGTTGATAGGAGAGCTGGACTGTAACTGCTCCTCTGATTGACTCTCCTTGGCTGAATGAAAATTCGTTGAGTACGGACGTGTTGTTATATCGGTCGGAGAAAATCATTGTCTAAATGAATCAAAACAGTGTTTTTAGTCAGTGTAGGCAGATATAAACATTAAACAAATTCGTATCAGTTCAGCGCAAAAGCTCGCGAAAAAAGTGCAAAGTAATTTCGTTTTAAATTAACTACAAAAATTTTTTGTTTGAAATAAAAATCCGCAGAGAAAAAAGACTCAAATTGCGGCTAAAGTGGCACTGTTGCTTAGCGGCTATTTAATTTAGTGTTGGTGCAGTGTATTACAGCACTACTGTGCTTGTGTTGTGATAATACACAGACACGATGAGTGCAAGTTGCAGTGAGTGTGATGGCTCGTTAAAAAGCCAAAAATATATTCATTGCAATGGTATTTGTGGAACATTATACCACCTTAAGTGTGTTAAACTATCTGAGTATAATCTTAACTTGATCAATGAGAAAGAGGGAGTGCTCTATATGTGTAAAAAGTGTCGCGAATATGTTAATTTGATGCTTAATAAAGTAAGTGAGATAGCAATTATGATGTGCGACCAAAACAAGCAGCTTGAGAAACAGAATGTAAACATTGGAAAAATTCTCGATGGAGTAAAACAGTTGAGTGAAGAAAAAAAAGAAGTTATAAGTGAAATTAAAAAAGCAAGTGTTGTTAAAAATAAAGTCTCGTTTGCAGAATCCTTGAAAAAAGAACCACCAGTGATAATAAAACCTAAGAAAATCCAAGATAATAAAAAAACAAAAGAGGATATAAAACAACAAATCTGTTGAGAGAGGTGTGGGCACACCTTAAAAGTAGCCTCTCACCGGCCAACAGAGGGAGCTCTCGCCTCCACCTCGCGCCAGCCATCTTTAATTTCGATTTGCGTCCATCTTTTTCAACTCGTTTATTTCCGACAGAGAGACGACCACGAGCTGCTGTCAATTCGCCAATTCGCCTTTGTTTAAGTTATAAATAAGAAGATAAGAAACTAAGTAAGTAAATTTAAGCAAACCATTGTAAATAAAATTATAATATTCTGTATTTTTTTACAAATAAAGGATTTGTAACCTCTCTCAAGAGTAAAATAAGTGTTTTTACTGAGGTTGACAAATAGGTTTCAGTTGCGACCAAAATAGCCGCAACATCTTACAAATCTTATTCGGAACATTCTTCATCTTATGAGCAACATAAGCCAAATCGCTATTATGCCACCTAAGAAGAAGACGACAGCCTTAAACCCAACTCGTCATCAAGAGGAATTCAACTGCTGCTGCTGCAACGAACCCAACTCTGCCGGTGATATGGTTCAGTGCGATCAATGCCAGTCGTGGAACCATTTTAGCTGTGCCGGTGTAAACAGCAGCATTGCCGAAAAGTCGTACACGTGTGAAAAATGCATAGGTAAGAGTATCTGCTTAAATAATAATTCTTTAGGAGTGGTTTCTGCGTCTGCTGCGGGTTTGCCATTTAGAGAAACCCACACGTTGCAAACATCCTCAGCCACAATTACCTCAACCTTCGCACAAAGCACTGTCACGGTTCCTGCCAACTATGCAGCCACATTTGCTGCCACTTACGGAAATACGACCGAAACATCAACTTCAAATGAAGGTTGTTTCCAGTCAATTGCGCCGTCGATTCCGGTGTTCCAACAAACTGCTGTGCCTTTACCTGCGTACAGTGCGGCCGAAGCTGCCGCCGTGCGTGGGGGCACAGCCAACAAATTATCACACCATGCTCAACATGAACCAGCGCAACCAATGTCTGCGCCTACACAAAATGCATTTAGAGTTTCTGCGCACAGTGCGGCCGAGGCTGCCGCCGTGTGTGGAACTCTTTCTCAACCCGCCTGTTCGATTGCAAGTTCGAACCAACCATACTCAGTTGCAACAATTCACAACATGTTCGGTCTGCCAATTGCGCCAACCATCGCCGAATCATGTCCAGTAACCGCACAGAATTACATGACCTCAACCCAGAATTTTCAACCATCCACTCTGGTCACACACGGACATTTCTCAGGAGCAAATAAATTTTCTCAAGAACCTAAAGCAAATGGAGACCTGGTTCCTAAACTGTCATCCGACAAGCCAATGGCCGATTCGAGCTGTTCCAAGTCTTCCAAATCTTCGTCAAATAAGCGCCTTCAAATTCAGTTGCAGAAAATTGAAGAAGAACTCAAATTGCGAAAAGAAAGAGAGGCCGAGTACATTTCCAAAAAATATGAAGCCATGAATAGAGCCCTCGATTCTTCAGAGGAGGACGAAGAGATCGACCAAAATAGTGAACTAAAAGTGAAAGCTGCAAATGCAAGCATACGCCATTGGGTTGATGGGACGTCAGGGCGATACTACTCGCAGTCAACAGTGAACGTCAAATCGATTATTCCGGAATTTCCCCCCACCGTTTTACAACCACAATGCGCCGAAAGAAACTTGTGTGAAGGCGCAGCTAGGAGGCCATCACTTGGCGGCAACCAACAACCAGCATGCTCAACCGACGTTCCAGGTGCAGCTGCTCAATCGTTTGAAATTCACCATCGCCAGCTACCGCAATTCTCAGAGAATACATTTACACGTCCGGCCCCGCCGCAAAGCTTTCAAGATCATCAAGCCAATCAACATCTCAACGCTCGGGTGGGCGAACACTTGCCTCCCAATTACCATCTGCCCTCGTCCACCAATGCGCAGCAATGTACGCACTCAAATACCTTTTTAACTAAAAATAATTTAGCAGCGCGACATCTGATTCGAGACTTGCCTGTTTTCGACGGAGATTCCTCGGAGTGGCCAATTTTCATCGCAAGTTATAATCGAAGCACAGAACTGGGCGGCTTAAGTGATGATGAAAATCTCATAAGATTACACAAAGCTCTTAGAGGCGGAGCGTTAGAAGTGGTACGGAGTTTGATAATACAACCGAACTGTGTCAGACGTGTAATTAGCACTCTTAGGATGCTATACGGTAGGCCAGAATTAATAATCAACATCCTTATTCGTAAGATCAGCCTGACGCCGCCGCCAAAAGCAGAAAAACTGGAAACCATCGTCACCTTCGCAATCGCGGTACAGAACCTTTGTTCAACAGTGGAAGCCTGTGGTAGTAGCCGCCTCAACTTTCCCATGCTGGTTCAAGAGCTCGTCGAAAAACGTCCGCCATCCCTGCACCTTAACTGGGCCATCCACAAGCAATTTTTGCCAAGATGTACACTCGTCGAGTTTAGTGCACGGATGTACGCTATGGCTGAAGCGGCCAACAGAGGGAGCTCTCGCCTCCACCTCGCGCCAGCCATCTTTAATTTCGATTTGCAGCCATCTTTTAAATTTCGATTTGCAGCCATCTTTAAATTTCCATTTTGCGTCCATCTTTTTCAACTCGTTTATTTCCGACAGAGAGACGACCACGAGCTGCTGTCAATTCGCCAATTCGCCTTTGTTTAAGTTATAAATAAGAAGATAAGAAACTAAGTAAGTAAATTTAAGCAAACCATTGTAAATAAAATTATAATATTCTGTATTTTTTTACAAATAAAGGATTTGTAACCTCTCTCAAGAGTAAAATCAGTGTTTTTACTGAGGTTGACAAATTGGTTTCAGTTGCGACCAAAATAGCCGCAACATCTTACAAATTTTGATGATGGTGTTTTAGAACGCAGTTGCCTTTTCCGCATACCGCTTCAGACTTGCATCTGTCCTTTAAATGCTTCCTCAAACATCTGCGACATAGTTGGTGTTTTCTCACTTGCTCCCATCTGAAGTTACGACTTGCTTCTTTAAACGTTTTACAATCTGCTACTGAAGAGCAATCGCCGCTACATACATAGCACGCTCGTCGAGTTCAGTGCATGGATGTACTCTATGGCTGAAGCGGCCAACGGAGTTCTCTCTTCAGCGCCTTCAACCTACTCGGAAGAAAAGAAACGGCACAAAGGCTGGACAGGCAAGGGGAATGTAAATACGCACTATAAAGCGGACAAAGCGTGCTATGTATGTAGCGGCGATTGCTCTTCAGTAGCAGATTGTAAAACGTTTAAAGAAGCAAGTCGTAACTTCAGATGGGAGCAAGTGAGAAAACACCAACTATGTCGCAGATGTTTGAGGAAGCATTTAAAGGACAGATGCAAGTCTGAAGCGGTATGCGGAAAAGGCAACTGCGTTCTAAAACACCATCACCTTCTCCACAACGATCAGAAAGAATCTGAAAAGGACCTAGCTAAGGATGGAACTGTTGGTGTTCACCAAAAAGATTCGGATCATCAGAGCCACAACACGGATTCCATATTGTTCCGAGTAGTACCAGTATTTCTTTATGGGAACGGAACTAAGATAAGAGCCTTCGCATTTCTGGATGACGGGTCTTCCGTGACGTTGATCGACAAAGAGCTCGCAAAGCAACTGAACGTATCAGGCACCCCAAGGCCTCTGTGTTTGAAGTGGACTGGGAATGAATCGCGATACGAAAGCAAGTCCGAGCTGATCAACCTTCAAATTTCAGGCACTACACAGGGTGCAGAAAAGTTCGATATATTAGATGTGCACACAGTAGGGAAGCTTTGTCTACCACCTCAAACAATAAACCCAGGTGAACTGCAAGAGAAGTTTCATCATCTGAAAGGGCTGAACGTTGCCTCGTATCACAAAGCGGTTCCGCGATTGCTTATAGGCGTTAACAATGCACAGCTTGGGTTCCCCTTGAAATCCAAAGAAGGTTGCCAAAATGGACCTGTCGCCACCAAAACCCGCCTAGGATGGGTGATTCATGGGAAATGCGTCGAAGTGGTACATAGACCGGATAATGCTCACAGCTTTCATCTTTGTGAGTGCAATGACCTCGAATTGAACCGACTAGTAAAAAAGTTTATCTGCGACGATAGTTTCGGAACTCAAGAGTCTACAGCGATGGTGATGTCCGACGATGACGCTCGAGCCCTAGAATTACTTAATAAACATACAGTTCGCAAAAATGGTAGATTCGAGACGACACTACTGTGGAAATTAGACGAGGTTCAGTTGCCAAATAGCTACCCCATGGCCAGAAAGCGGTTAGTTTGTCTCCAAAGGCGAATGCAACGCGATCGAGTCCTAGCCGAGAAGCTTAACAATAAGATCGGGGAATACGTCACGAAAGGTTACGCTCGAAAGATTACGCAAGAAGAGATTTTGGAAAATCAAGACCGCTCGTGGTACTTACCAGTGTTCCCAGTGGAAAATCCAAATAAACCTGGAAAACTAAGGATTGTATGGGACGCTGCGGCTACAGTTCACGGTACATCGCTCAATTCTCTACTGCTCAAAGGACCAGACCAGCTAACCCCCTTGACCTCCGTCATCTACAAGTTCAGACAAAACAAGATTGCAATCTGTGGGGACATTATGGAAATGTTTCACCAGATTGGTATTCGAAGGGAGGATCAACACTATCAGCGTTTTTTATGGGGTTGTGACGAGAGTGGGAATCCAGACACCTATGTGATGATGGTGATGACGTTTGGTGCGACGTGTTCTCCAGCCACCGCACACTTCGTCAAGAACATCAACGCCGATCAGTTCGCGTCCGAGTTTCCGAGAGCCGTCCTGTCAATCAAGGAAAACCATTATGTGGATGATCTGATGGACAGCGTACCGACCGAGCATGAGGCCATCAAACTGGCGCAGGAGGTTCGACACATCCACAGGCAAGGTGGTTTCCACATAAGAAATTGGGTCTCTAATTCAACCATGGTTCTAAAAGCACTTCAATCAGAGCCAAAAGAGGAAATGAGCATGAACACCAACGTCGAGCTAGGGACAGAGAAAGTGCTAGGGATGTGGTGGAGCACATCTCTGGATTGCCTAACCTTCAAACTCACCACAAACTCAAGTCAACAAGAAATCCTTTTCGGTGGCAGACGCCCAACAAAGCGTGAAGTATTGAGAATACTTATGACAATTTTTGACCCCTTGGGACTTATAGCATGCTTTCTTATGTACATCAAGATTTTGCTTCAAGAAATTTGGCGATCGAAAATCAGTTGGGACGACGAAATCAAGGAAGAAGAGTACAAAAAGTGGTTGAAATGGGCTAACCATCTGCCTAAAATAGAAGCACTAAAAATTCCCAGGTGTTACATTTCTTCCTCTTGGGGCGCAGAGGTTCAATTGCATACCTTCGTCGACGCCAGCGAAAACGGTTTCGCAGCTGTAGCGTACATAAGAAACTCCCAAGATAGCCTTATAGAGACCAGTCTTATTGGGGCAAAAACCCGAGTAGCGCCACTTAAAGCCCTTTCGATCCCACGTCTCGAACTTCAAGCGGCAGTCCTCGGAGCTCGATTCGCCAAACGCATCCAAGAGTCACACGGTATAGCCTTTGGGAAAAAATACTTTTGGTCGGATTCCAAAACTGTTCTCTGTTGGCTCCGATCGGATCACCGTAGATATCGCCAATACGTAGCGTTCAGGGTTAGCGAAATTTTGGACCTAACTGACATTGAAGAATGGAGATGGATTCCCACCAACATGAACGTAGCAGATGAAGCCACAAAGTGGCAAAAACCTCCAGAGTTTAAAGCAACCGCGCGTTGGTTCAACGGACCAGAGTTCCTACGATCACCAAAGGAGAACTGGCCGCAGGAGACAATTATAGGCTCCACGGTGGAAGAGCTGAAGACGAGTCTTGTTGCAACTCAGATTCTAGGTCGAGAAAACATCTTTCGTTGTGATGAAATTTCATGTTGGTGGAAACTGCTGAGAAGTACGGGATACGTTCTTCGATTTGCGCATAACGCCAGCGCCAAAAGAAAGAAAACACCTTAAGAAAGTGGTCCTTTAACGCGCAGAGAACTTCAAATGGCACAAACCGAACTGTTGAGAGAAGCACAACTTGGTATGTACCCCGAAGAGTTTGCAGATCTTACAATGAACCGATATGTGCAAAAAGGCAGTCCCCTCTTTAACCTCACGCCGTTTCTAGACGAAAACCGACTTATCCGAGCCAACGGAAGGGTCTACTCCAAGGAAGAACCCATCAACTACTCCGGGTCACCAGTCATTCTGCCAAGATTTCATCGAATCACGACTCTTATCGTCAAGGATGTTCACGAGCGCTATAACCACCAAAACGATGAAACCGTGGTTAATACTCTTCGCCAACATTTCTACATTTCACAGATGCGGTCCGCTCTGAAAGCCATCAAGAAATCCTGTTCAAAGTGCAAACTTAACAACGCTCAACCACGCCCTCCACGCATGGCGCCACTTCCTCAAGCAAGACTTGCCTCTTTCTGCCGGCCGTTCTCGTACGTAGGGGTTGATTATTTTGGCCCTCTCTCAGTTACCGTAGGCCGAAGAACCGAGAAACGTTGGGGAGTAATTCTAACCTGTCTCACAATAAGGGCGGTACATATAGAAGTCGCTCATACTTTAACGACAGACTCCTGTATTATGTGCCTTCGAAATTTCATTGCCAGAAGAGGCACCCCACTCGAGTTTCACAGTGACAATGGCACTAATTTTCATGGTGCAGAGAGGGAGTTACGGGAAGCAGCGGCGAATATACAGAAAGACAGGCTAGTTGAAGCTTTCACCACGACCAGTACACAATGGAAGTTCATTCCTCCGGCCTCACCGCATATGGGCGGCTGTTGGGAGCGCTTAGTGCGGTCTATCAAAACGGTTCTTTACGCCATCGCACCAACAAGAAATCCTAACGACGAGCTCCTACGTTCTATGCTCATAGAAGCTGAAAACATCGTTAATTCGCGACCGTTGACGTACATCCCAATAGACCCTAAGAATCCGGAAGCTCTAACACCCAACCACTTTCTACTAGGATCGGCATGCGGCTCAAAACCACCAGTGGAATACAACGACAACGTGACAGTGCTTCGCAAAAATTGGCTCACCTCGCAGCAGTACGCAGACCACTTCTGGAGACGCTGGGTAGCAGAATACTTGCCAACCATTACCAGGAGAACAAAATGGTTCACACCGGCCAAGCCTTTGGAAGTCGGAGACGTAGTCCTGGTAGTTGATCCTAATAGCCCCCGGAACAGCTGGCCCAAGGGACGAATAGTCAAGGTTAAGCTATCTAAGGATAACCAGATACGAAGTGCCTTCGTACAAACTACGAATGGAGTCTACGAAAGACCTGCAGTCAAGTTGGCTGTCCTTGATATAAAGGCTCAAGAAGACACCAGTCCGCAGGAGAAACTACTAAGGGGGAGTGTTGAGAGAGGTGTGGGCACACCTTAAAAGTAGCCTCTCACCGGCCAACAGAGGGAGCTCTCGCCTCCACCTCGCGCCAGCCATCTTTAATTTCGATTTGCAGCCATCTTTTAAATTTCGATTTGCAGCCATCTTTAAATTTCCATTTTGCGTCCATCTTTTTCAACTCGTTTATTTCCGACAGAGAGACGACCACGAGCTGCTGTCAATTCGCCAATTCGCCTTTGTTTAAGTTATAAATAAGAAGATAAGAAACTAAGTAAGTAAATTTAAGCAAACCATTGTAAATAAAATTATAATATTCTGTATTTTTTTACAAATAAAGGATTTGTAACCTCTCTCAAGAGTAAAATAAGTGTTTTTACTGAGGTTGACAAATAGGTTTCAGTTGCGACCAAAATAGCCGCAACAAAATCGATCCAACAACTTTGGCAGTTAAAATTAATGGCGTTACGAATAGGAAGGATGGGGTGGTGATAATTAACTGTGAGGATGAGCAATCGACAAAAGTAGTTGAAAAAGAGGCGAAAGAAAAATTGGGAAAAGGATATAATATATCGGTTCCAAATTTAAAAAACCCTTGTGTGATTGTTTGTGGAATGAGAGAGGAGTGGAAAAATGAAGATCTTGAAGTTACTATAAAAAGTCAAAACAATATAAGTGAACCGCTTAAATGTATCAGAGTTTTCAGTGCAATAAAAAACAATTTTAAAACTTACAAGGCAATTATTGAATTAGGTAAAAGTGACTATGAAAAAGTGATCGAGAGAGGAAGACTGAACATTGGATGGGATAGATGCTTTGTTTTTGATTTTGTGTCGGTAAAAAGGTGCTATAAATGTTGGGGCTTTAACCATGAAGCCAAAGAATGTAAAAATAAAATTGTGTGTGCAAAATGTAGCGAAAATCACGAAACAAGAGACTGTGATAAATCGATACTTAAGTGCAATAATTGTGTGATAATAAACCAAAGACTAGGATTTAAGTTTGATGTGAACCATGACTGTAGGAGTAATAAATGTGATGTGTATCTAAAAAAACTGGAAATCCAGAGAAATAAAATTTCATATTAGCAACCAAAAGACTTAAATATATTGTATCTGAACATAGAGGGATTGATGTGCAATTTGGACGAATTAACAACGTCTTTATTTGAAAGAAGTTTTGATGTAATTGTGCTGTCGGAAACACATATTACTAAAGATATTGCTGACAGTGAGTTTTTGATTGCAAACTACAATGTGTTTAGGTGTGACAGTGTATCGAAGCATACTGGTGGAGAGATCATTTATATCCAGAAAGAAATTCACGCGGTTAATGTTAAATGTGTTGCAAAAGATATGAATTGTTGGATGTTAGTAATTATTTTGAACTGTACGAACTATTCTTTTGTTGTTTGTGGTGTTTATCGGTCACCAAGTTCGTCTGCGAAGGTGTTTTGTGATGAATTTTCTGCAATAATGGATGAAATAAGTGATTTAAAAAAAGACTTTTTTGTTGTTGGTGATTTTAATGTTGATTGGTTTAAAAATGATACTTATAAAAAAGCTATTCACAGAATAGTAAAAGATAATGCATGTGAACAAATTGTTAAAGATGCAACAAGGATCACACAGACATCGAGAACATTAATAGACTATGTGATAACAAACAACAATAATGTGCAAGTGTCTAATGACCATGACTTAAAAATCAGTGACCATGAAACATTAACTATAAAAGTGAAACATAAAATGAATAATGATAACCAAAATAAAAAAAGAATTATATCATGTTTTAATTATAACAAGAATTCATTCTATGAGTGTGTGTCAAATAACAGTTTACTAAGATCTATCGAAAGGAGCCCGGATGTAGATGTAATGAGCAAAATGTTTGCCGATGGTTTAATTCAGTCAGTGACAAAATTCACATCAAAAAAGGTTTTAAATTTTAAATCCAATGAATGGTTCAACGGTTTCCTAAAAAGATTGAAATCAATCAAAATATTAGCGCATGAAAAAGCGATATTTCAAAGCAACAGTGAAAATTGGGCTGCGTATAGAAGTGCACGAAATAAGTTTAAATTGGAGTTAAAAAAGTCGAAGTCAATGTTTATTAAGCAAAAAGTGACAAACTCATATGATCAGAAAACTATGTGGAGAAACCTGAAACGTTATGTACTGAAAACTGAAAGAAATGCCGAGATAAGTAATGTTGTGTTTAATGGTGAAGTGTGTCGTGATAGTAAGCTGTTAGCAAATAAATTTAATGATTTTTTTATTGAAAGCGTTGTCAGAATCAATGAAACTATTACGTGTATCCCATTTGTGAATTCTGTTAGTGAGGCACCCTGTATATTCAAATTTGAAAGTGTATCTGTCGAAAGCATAAGAACTGTGATAAAAGATATGAAAAATAAAAAAGACTATATGTCCCTGTCCCCTAAGTTGTTGTTAGACAGTTTTGATGTTTTTGGTCCCTTATTGGAAAGGATATTTAATAAATCCCTTGAGTGTGGTGTTTTCCCTAGTTCGTGGAAAGAATCGGTAGTAACGCCAATAGAAAAAGTTTCAAATACTAAGCTGTGTGAAGAGTTCCGCCCTATAAATTCAATGCCCTTGTTTGAAAAAATTTTTGAGAAAATAGTATTTAAACAACTTAGTGACTATTTTGAGAATAATAAATTAATAATAGATGTGCAATCAGGATTTAGAAAAAATCATTCATGTGAAAGTGCGGTGAATATGGTGATCACGAACTGGAAAGAACAAATATCTTTAAAAAATAAGATATGTTGTGTATTCCTGGACTTCAAGAGAGCATTCGAGACCATAGACAGACAAGTGTTGTTGCGGAAACTAGAATCGTACGGCGTAAAAGATGGTGAGTTGAATTGGTTTCGTTCATACCTGTCAAATCGAACTCAGATAGTAAAAGTTAATGGAGAGACGTCGAATGCACAAGTAGTGTCATTGGGTGTCCCACAGGGGTCGGTTCTGGGAACACTCCTCTTCGTTATATATATAAACGACATGCAAAATGTTCTTAAAAACGCAAAGTTAGCACTTTTTGCTGACGATGCAGTCATGTATGTGGCTGAAAAGAATAAGGAAGAATGTCTGAGCAAGATGCAAGAGGACTTAGCGGAGGTAGACAATTGGATCAAACAGAATAGGCTGAAACTCAACATCAACAAAACAAATTATATGGTGATAAATGGACAACAGATTGATGAGACAAGACTACTTATTGATGGAGAATATATCAACAAAGTAAATGAAATAAAATATCTAGGTATTGTTATAGACGACAAATTAAATTTTTCAGAGCATATTGAATACATTTGTAAAAAGATCTCAAAGAAAATTGGGTTTTTCAGACGAATTAGAAATGATGTTTCAACTTTAAGTGCAATAAATATTTATAATGTAATAGTTAAACCACATTTTGAGTATTGTTCAACAGTTTTGTTTTTATGTAGTGATAGTGTTGTTGAAAGGCTACAATTGTTACAAAATAAAGCTATGCGTGTTATTTTAAAGTGCAATAGATACCAGTCCATAAATTTTATGTTAAATGCACTAAAATGGTTGTCAATAAAACAGAGAACTGCAATGAATGTATTATTGTTTATACACAAGATTAAAAATGATTTAATGCCTGAATACCTTAAGGACTATGTGCAATATATTAGGGATGTGCAACCATATGCTCTAAGAAGTATGAATGACTTAAGAATGCCAAATTTTATAAATAGGAATACCCAAAATTCATTAATATACAAAGGGTTTAAATTATATAATGAAATGCCCAATGAAGCAAAGACTGAAACTAATTTAAATGTGTTTAAAAAACTTACAATAGATTTTGTAAAAGTAAAATATAGAAGATAAACTTAATGTAATACGATACGATACGATAATAATACGATGTAATAATTGAAATGTAATGTAAATATAATGTAAAATTACTGTTAAATTAATAGCTTTCAAAAAGCTAAATAAATATACAATCACGTCACCGACTATCCTTCAAGCCGGTCGCATCGTTGCTTTACTCAGTGCTTGTTTTTCGTACGGTTACTTTTCCCGCTATTCTCCAATAGCCACATAGCTTTCTGATCTAATTTTTTTTTTTTTTGCTTAACACCCCGTTACTCAGTGCATTCAATCGTATAGAGTTAATTAAATAGAAACCATGGCCTCAGGGCCGCATGTGCTTGCGGGTAACCGGTTTCGCGATCTCGATGTAGATTTGCAGACTGATTACTCGAATAAAAAGAAAAGAAAAAAAACTAACTTTACAATCGCAGACACCGATCTTTCATGGCAACTCCACATGTCAACACCTAACCCTAAATTTATAGTGATGTCCCCAGCTGACAACAAAAAACCATTCTCTCTTTTTAGTGTGTTCTTACTAAAAAAAAGCTATTGATGGAATTAGCACGGGCTACGATTCCATTACACAAATGCGTGACGGAAATTTGCTTATCCTCGCTAGAACCCAAAAAATTGCTGAAATTTTCCTATCAAGAAAACACTTATCAAATCTTTGCCCGATCAACGTATCCCTTCACATTAACCTGAACTCTTCTAAAGGTACAGTTTATGCTCCCTACCTTACAAATGTTCCTGATGAAGAAATCAAAATAGAAATGAAACCACAAGGCGTTACAGAAGTGTACAAGTTTACTAAGAAAATCGATGGTATCCAAACTCCAACGGGTCTCATTCTCCTAACGTTCGACTCCTTCCGGCCACCGTCCTCGGTTAGCATTGGTTGGTACAATTGCAAGGTAGTGGAATATTTCCCCAACCCCATGCGGTGTAGAAACTGCCAGCTTTTAGGACACACTGCGAAAAGATGTAAAAATGCTCCATCCTGTGAAAATTGCAACATGCCACCTGTCGACCCCCACGCATGTTCGCGTACCTATTGCGCAAACTGCTACGAAAAGCACCCCGCTTCCTCTAAAACATGTAAGAGTTTTTTAAAAGAAAAAGAAATATTAAAAATTAAAACAATTAGAAAGTGTACTATTCGAGAGGCCAAACAAGCTTATAAAGATCTACATCCCGAAAACATTAACCAACAAACATACGCAGCAGTCACAGCCGGATCATCGCCAGCCACACAAACCCCACCTTCGGATAACCAAACCACGGCCGCAATTAACCACTCACCACCTCAAGTTGAATCCAATGTTAACTCAATCAGTGAACAAGGTCCTTCTTGCTTGCAACACAACCAACAAAATAAAACACCTCAAACCAGAACCTCAAACAGCTCACCACAAAAAACCATTCAAATTAATATATCAAAATTACAGGAAAATCAACTAAACGAACCCAGTAAACTTAATAATTACTCAACTCAAACTCCCACCAATCTCCCCCCGTGTAACACGGACCCAAACACTTATCTTAATTCGCCTTTATCTAATTTCACAGAATCATTAATCAAAAATAACAACTATTACATCACCCAGAGGCCGATGATGACAGCACTTAACCCATATAAAAACTCCCACACAAACGACTCCGCTGCTGCTAGGACGGGACAGGCGGAGCATCCTGACGTTACGGGTGCTCCGGGTGCCCCCTCCAGCGGGCAGCGGGGTCGCAATATCCATTTCACCAACAAACACAACACCAACAACGGCCTTAACCAGTGCAACAAAGTGTGCACTGGAAATAAGCGCCCTCACACATTCAAAACTTATTTGAAAATCCTACAATGGAACATAAACGGTTATTTTAACAATTGTCATGAACTGCAATTGCTATTGAATGATCATAATCCCTCCATAGTATGTTTACAAGAAACGCATATTCAACACAACTTCTCGCCTTACCCTCCAAAGCAATATACAGCATACTTTCACAACTCGCCTGCAAAGTTATGCGAAGCAAGGAACAGGATTACTAATCCACAATTCCGTCCCACACACCTATTTAAATATTCAATCAAACATATCCACAGTTGCAATAGAAATCAACATGAACATCAAAATAACAGTTATTTCAACATACATACATCCTTCTCAAGCATTTACGTCCTCCGAACTTGCAAACATTCTTAATAACATCCAAACTCCGATCCTGTTCACTGGTGACATAAATTGCTGGAATACCCTTTGGGGCTCACCTATAACCAACACTAGAGGTAAAGAATTCGAAAATTTTCTCTTAAATTCAAGCTTAGCCGTGCTAAATGACGGAAGCCCAACTCACTTCTCTACACACAAGACATGGACTCATGTCGATATCACAGCTATCTCTCCACAACTTTTACCCAAAACTTCATGGGAGATCTTTGACGACCTACACGGGAGTGACCATCTCCCAATCTTGACAAAGATTGATCTAGGTGGTAAGTCGTTCCCAAAAACTGTTTCGTGCAAATTCCTGACCGATCGTGCTAACTGGGAGCTGTACCAGAACTCAGTTCTAAATATTCTCAACAATTATAGTCTTTCCTCTAACATCAACCAAGAGACTGCATCAATTACAAAAATTTTAAGAACTGCAGCCAACATTGCTATACCACAAACAAAAAATATCCTAAGGAAAAAGGTTGTCCCTTGGTGGACTGCGGAACTGTCCATTCTCCGCACCAACAAACAAAATTTATGGAAATTGGTAAAAAAGCATCCCAGCAACGCAAACGTTATTAATTACCGTAAGGCAAATGCCTTATTCAGAAGAAACTGCAAAATAGAAAAAAAAGAGTGCTTTCAAAAATTTACCTCAAACATCAACCCGAACACCTCCAGCAAAAAAATCTGGGCTGATATAAAAACCCTATCAGGTAACTACACTCAACCTTCAATAAACAGCCTAATAACTGAATCTGGTACCTGCAATAATCCTCGTGAGATTTGTGACTACTTCGGCAATACCTGGTCCTCCTATGCTGGTGACTCTAACTTTTCAACAACGTTCCTAAATGCTAAACGACTAACGATTGATTTGGAACACCATATAACAAGCCCCAGTTCAGACGCAAAATGTATTGATAAAGAAATAACTTTCGTGGAATTTGAAAGCTGTTTGGCAACTCTGAAAGGAAGAACACCTGGGTTCGACCGAATTTCATATCCAATGCTTAAAAATGCTCCATACTTACTTAAGAAAAGATTATTGCTCTTATACAATACCATTCTAAAGGATGGCACTATACCACAAACTTGGAAAGTTGCCACTACAATTCCAATCCCAAAAACCGCAAAAAAACCTTCCGACCCAAAGGGATACAGACCAATCTCATTGCTCCAGTGTGCGAGCAAACTTTTAGAAAAAATTATATCTAAACGTCTTATCTGGTTTATTGAAAAAAACAACTACATTAATCTAAAGCAAGTTGCTTTTAAGCAAGGCCGCAGCACCATCGACTCACTTTTGCACATAGACGAATACGTATGTGCCGCCGCGCTCTCAAACAAGAATCATGTTTCTATCCTGTCCCTTGACTTTGAAAGAGCTTTTGAGAGAATTGGCATCCACGTAATTTTTAACAAACTCGTACAATGGAAAGTGGGACCTAAGATTTTCTCACACATCAAATCCTTTCTGACAAATCGGCAATTTAGAGTCAGAGCAAATAATTATTATTCTACTACTTACAAGTTAGCAAACGGTATCCCGCAGGGCTCACCTCTTTCTGTAACACTTTTCATAATTGCATACAACGACATTAGTGAAATTATCTCCAAATAGAAAAATATAGATCACTGTCTTTACGCAGACGATCTCATCTTACTATCAAAATTCAACGATGTCAACAAATCCAAAGAAGTTTTCCAAAACATTTTAATGGACCTAAACAGATGGTGTTCCTATTCTGGATCCATAATTTCCAGTGAGAAAAGTAACCACCTTCATATATGTAAAAAGAGGAATTGTAATAAAATTGATATCCATTTACTTGACAATATAATTAAAAATGTAAACTCTTTAAGTATATTAGGCATCACCTTTGATAGTAAGTTCAATTTTAAGGAGCACTGTTTGCTTCTCAAAAAAAAATTAATTACGAGACTAAATATTTTAAGATTCTTATCTGCTAAAAACAGTTTTATCCACACTAACACACTATCTCTTATAGCCCGGAACATTATCTTAGCCAAAATCGACTATGGGTTGGCAATCTTTGGCAAATGCGCTAAGTCGACTCTTAATATCATCAAACCAACTTACCATGCCGCAGTCAGGACCAGTCTGAAAGCTTTTCCAACAACACCTATAAAAAACATCCTCACCGAAGCCGGGCTCCCATCTATCGACCAACAAAGAGACCTATCAACGACTCGCCTGATACCAAAAATATGCCAGTCCTACAGATCCCCAATAACAGAAGACGCCAAGAAAATACTGAGACGGAAAAAAAGTCCAAAATGTCCCTCCACCATCTATATCGCCTTGAAATTAGCCAATAAAGTTGGAATAAATCCTAAGATCAGTGTACTACCGCCTTGCATCGTTCCACCTTGGGAGTTTCCAACCACCATTGTAAACACTAAACTTGCAAAATACAAGAAAAATGTTACTCCAACAGAAGTTTACAATCAGCAATTTTCAGAAATCACGGAAAAATACAAACACGATTCATGGGACTTCCTCTTCACGGATGGATCCAAAACTGAAACTGGAACTGGCTATGCTATCGTTTCAGGAGAAGGTCACACGCTGTTCAGTGCAAGAGTACCTAACTATTTCTCTGTATATTCCACTGAAGCCTACGCAATCCTAAAAGCAACAGAAATAGCTTTGAGCTTAACAAACAACGCCGTTATCTGTACCGACAGCCTATCCACTCTTAACGCCATTAAGAACGTTCATAACTGCACTGCCACCTCAACTAAAATCCGTAACAATATTATCCTAAACAAAAAAAAGGTTTTGTTACTATGGATACCAGGTCACTCTGGCATAACAGGCAATGGTTTGGCGGACTTGGCAGCCAAAAGAGCCACAGAACAACAAAATATACTGCCAATACCGCCAACAAAAATTGATGCCCTAAAAATGATAAATACATACTGGGAAAAAATTAAAACAGATGAGTGGAACACATATTGTCACCACTATTCCGCAATAAATCCTAGAAGAGAGCCGCCTAAATACCCAACACAAACAACATCCAAAATGAACAAATGCTTCCTCCGCCTCCGCCTGGGACATACACAAATAACGCATAGCCACCTTCTCAAAAAAGAATTGCCTCCTAGCTGCCATCTTTGCCAATCCAGCCAAGTCTTATCTATAAAGCACCTTACACACGAGTGCCCTATAGTAAATAATATCTGCAGAAATAATAACAATAAGAAATTTACTGAGCTTCTCTCAATAGTCTCAACCGAAAACATAAAAAATGTATATAAAATCTTAAGTTTATTAAAAATAACATATAACAATTAACAATAACAACAATAACAATAACAAATACGCAAATACGTCGACGGCCGGAGTCCCTGGATCCACTACGTTGGAATACAGCGATTCTGGCCACCGACCACCCCAATAATAATAATAATAAACTATACAATAATTATTCAATCAAGAAAAAAATGGGCTTCAAAGTAGATCTTTGGTGTTTTATGGCCACAATTACTTTTAAGGAAAAACTGGTAGTCTTCGTTATTGATGATTTCGACACGATCGCCTTCTTCATCTAAAAAGAGAAGAAGGAAATATTCAACAGTGTATACTAATAAAAAAATCTTTTATGTAGATTAGGTTAATTTTAAATGGCTGTGAGAAAACCAACTCACACACTTATACCAGTTTTAGGTCCATTGCGATATCATACGAAAAGTGTGAGGGAGTACACCTCAAATTAACTAAACCTTTTTAAGCTTAATAAAACAATGGAGGAGAATGGTATCTGAGCTCATCAGATCGGAGGATCGTTAAAGAAGTTATATCCTAGATGTAGTTTTCTTTTGAGGGAGAGTGCAGTACATGAACCCTATGAGTTGTCAAAAAAAAAACTGGGTTTTCCAATCCTCAAAAAACACTAAGCCACTAAATCACCACACATCCCTGTCATTTCAATAAATATACATTCAATTTGAGAGCCCTCAACTTGCCCTAGCGAAAACTTATGGCGAGTTAATTCGAATTTTAAGCTCTTATTAGTTTTGTGGTTAGAACATGACACTTTTTGTGGTTAGAAATTTATAAACAAATTTCATTATTCATTTTCAATCAAAAAAAAACCCTACTTAAACTATTTTCAATTAAAAACGTCCCACTTAAAAATACCGTCTGGTATCACTTTAACAAGTAATGTCGAAAGCATTGAATAATTATATATAAGGCGTGTTTTTTTTAAGCTAGTATATAGTACAGCATTCGAGTTAAAAAAAAAACGATCTGTCCACAGTGTTTTCAGTTCTATTTTCAACAACAAGATGGAGCTCAACGTCAAAGCTTGTTGCTATTTTTCAAAGCTCTCTGTGAAATTCAAGATGAAACAAAATCAAACTCATACCAGGTTTGTTTCGTTATTTGTTCTATCAAATGAATACCGATACAAAGCCGGATATGAATTTGTATTTTTTTCTTATTTTCCATACATCAGATTCTCTCTTACAGCTCTTTTTTACTATTTTTGGAGGCATCGTCCAGTAGTGAAGAAAGCTCTATGTCAAAGTCAGCTGTTTTGTTGAAAAAAACTATCGGGTATGTTCGGGGAGTATGTAAAAAGATATTAAAAACCAATCTTTGATGCGATTTTCCATTGGCAAACAGAATCAATTTATTTTTTATCCAAACCTGTGGTAAGCAATTTTACACTATTGAACAGTCTTTTTGATAGGTTTAGAAAGAAAATAAGTTGATTCTATTTACAAAACCATGAAATTGAACTATAATATTACCGCACAAATAAACACAACCCAAATTAAATTAGGTTGAAACACGTACTGCTAGTCCCAAACTTGAATTTCTATTGAAGAATGTTCAATTTTCAGTTGAATTACACGGTATTGTAAATAGAATCAACTTATTTTCTTTCTTAGCCTATCGAAAAGACTAATCAAAAGTGTAAAATTGCTTTACCACAGATTTGGATAAAAAAATAAATTGATTCTGTTTGCCAATGGAAAATCTCATCAAAGATTAGTAACATTACATACTCCTCGAACATACCCGAAAGTTCTTCCATTTTGATCATTTTTAACTGCTTTGTTTGTTTGTTTGTTCGATTTGTATTTTGCTTGCACTGGGCTATAGTTTTTAGTCAAATAATTCGGTGAGGAAAGCTATTAGCTTCAACAAAAAAAGAACTATTGCAAAATCCTGTGTTATATACTCCACCGGGTGAAAAACATGAATACAGTTTTTATTTCTTTAATTTTTAACCCAGAGAAAAAATTTCTTTGCAAATATCACATTTTTTTTTTTTTTTTTGAACACGTCCTTTCGAAAAGCCTTGATGAACTAAAATTAATGGTGGTGCCATCTTACTTTCAAAGCTGGAAACTATTAATCCACAGAAATACCATTCCTGTTTTCACTGTGGTAAATTACGACCCGTGGTACCCGTGGCGTAATGGTTAGCATGTCCACCTGCTAACCCAGAGGTTCGAGGTTCGAATCCCAGCAGAGGCAAAATGCAAAAATGTTTTTCCACGGGTATCGCCTTTCGCGAGGAATTGGCAAGTCCTCCGTTAGTAAATTCATTGCCATGAAAAGCGCATTCTCAATTAGCCGTTCGGAACCGGCGAAAAATTGTAGGTCCCCTCCATTCCCTGACAAGTGGTTGTGAGAAATGTGCTAGGCCCAGGGGCTCCTCGCTCTGTTGCGCCACCCTATTTATTTATTTATTTTTATTTATAAATTACGACAGTAAAATGCTTTGTTGTTGTTCCCCAAAAGAAATTTTTACTGTACATATACTAGCATAAAAAACGCACATATTAGCATTAAAAAACCGGCCTATAATTAGTCAATGCCGAAAGTAAATTTCTATAAATACCTAATTTAAAATATAAATTAAGTGTTTTTTTTTCCACAATAAAATAGCGAAATGTAGGTAGGTATACACAAAAAGTGTTGTTTTATTCAGTAGTTCATGTTTTCATTTTTTCCTGTTTATAACAAAGAAAAAAATCAGAAGTGAGGTCAAACCCGAAAAATTAAAGTGTTTTTAAACTATTTATAGGGGTTTTTGCCTTTCATATTCAAAATGTATACATAGGTACTTGAAACGCTTGTCTTACTTTTGAATTTTAGTTTAAGCTCTAACTCGTTATGTCCTGAATGAAAGTTCAGGCAAAAATCAACCCCCAGCTCATGACAGGAGGGGGAAAGTACAGCTTCACCCTTAATCAACTGAACTTTACCTTGATTGCAAAAAATATAAGTTATATTTGAAAACTAGATGGGAGTACCCGTACCTTAGAGGAATAAAGAACTTAAACCTTAGTGAAAAAAGAAAAAAAAAAAGTTCTTTATTCCTCTAAAGCCAGTACATAATGTAGCTCCAAGCTCGATATTGTTTAAGAAATTCAAGCTCTCATACTGCCTACAAATGTTTCGAACGAAACTTAGATTTGTATCTACTTATAATTTTTTTTTTTAATCGAACAGATCAGTTTTGTTTAGAAAATGTTAAACAGGAGTGACATTTTTCCCCGGACTGGTATGGTAATTTTACATCAGAAACACATATACTAAAAGCTTTACTCTTAAACAAGTACCTACCAATGCTGTCGAATGTACTGCAATATTTGTATTGCTTTAGCTTGGTGCGTACTACCGTACAGCACACTTTTTTGTTTTACTGCATTTTAATTTTTGTATTGCCACTTGTATTGCTTTTTCGAATTCGTTGTTCATAAAAACAAATACCGAAAAAAGTATAGAGATGGCATCACTTCGAAAATATGTAATTCGATGAAAAAGCACTTTCAAGTTCTAGATCCACATTCCACAACCTCAATTTCACAAACATGAATAACATGGTACACTTTTTCACATACTTAGATCATTGTTTATATGTATATGGAATAGTAAAATTGATTTCCCATTTAAAAAGCCTTGGACCGAGGGCACGAAGGCGCATCAATCACTTCTTTATATTTTCAAAGGAACATAATATGAGCTGTGACCTTACTTTTATGTATATACGGCAATCAATCTGGCGGAAGCGGAAAGGTTTCAAATCTCAGTTTCGGTTTTCGTGTCAGTGTTTTATTTTTTCAGTGATAATACAGCCATTTATACAAAATTATTTTATAAATATTATTATATGCATAAGTTTTCTTTGTTTTAAAAGGAGGTGGCAAAACGACATCAGCTCTGCCTGTTCAAAAACAGGGCGCAAAACATCGAGTGTCCTGTCCTGTTGAAACCAAATGTTGCCAATATCCTCCTCTTTAATTTTTGTGAACAAAAATGCGTTCAACATGGCCCGATAACGATCGCCATTGACTGTAACGGCCACTCCTTGCCCAAGATCAAAATGAGCTTCATCTGAATTTTCGCACACATTCTGCAACATTACCTTGATCTTCAAGGTATACTAATATCGCAATATTTCCCAGCGCTGTTCAAGCGTATGCATATTCGTTCAACGGAAGTATAAAACTAGTTATCTGTCGAATCAGGCATGAGCTTAGTGTTACCATTCACGAAAGAAGCACTTGTTCAAAAAAAACGTTAGATGGCGGATTGTTGAGGATAAAAATTTCTATAGAATGTCTTTCGACAGACGAATCGAATTCTGCGTAGGTTAACAAAATGAATTTGCGCAGTTCGATTCTAATTAGTTCTTATTGTCCTTAGATCTTTTCCAAGGCAAAAAGCCTTTTCTCCTTTTCCATCCGGACCAACAAAACCATCCACATCAAAATTGGGTAATCGAAGTAAAGAATAGATAAAGTAGATATGTATGTATCTAAGTTTATTTTTGTAATAAAAAAATTAAAAAAAATGATTTTTAAAAAAATTATATGCGTATTGCTTTTGTCCAAAAATTATGCAAAATTTTTTGGAATGTACTGCTTTGGACTTTTCAGATCCGACAGCACTGGTACCTACCAGCAAACCAAAAACTTAGAAAGCAAAATTCCAAAGATCGCACATAGGAGTATTCGGATCGAAAACCTGGACAAAAGTCGATTTTCTTAAAAGTAAGATTCTAAAGTAAATGCTTTGCATATCTAACGGCAAATATACATGCGTTCACATGATGCACTTCATTTTTTTGTTGTAAAGTGTGTGGCGTGACAAACCAAGCTCAAAGTTCACTCTTTATTGGTTTGCATTTTTTTTAATTTTTGTTTATCTGGTGAGTATTATTTAAAGAGTGATTGTGAATGGGTGTGAATACAAACTTAAAATTTTAAAATGGAAAATTCAATTACAGGTATGAAATAATTATTAAAGAATAATTGCAGAAATATTAATTTCTTTTTTTGTTTGTTTAAATGACAGTGGTAAAATATTCTTCCACATGTTAATATTTTTCATTGTTTTAAAAGTCTAAGTGTTTTGTTATACTATACCCTTCCATTCCACGTTGATTTAAAGGTTTATGGTAACTTTGACTATTGTTTAAACTAATTTCAAAAATTTTGCTTCCGATAATTTCCGATTAAACAAATTATGTAGGAATGAAATTGTCGCTTTTAGAAAAAAAAAAAACACTCATACGCCATACGTTTCGTTTTTATTATTATGTGTTTTATGTTATTGAATTGTCTTAAGTAAATTGTTTGTGTGTTATTTGGAAACAGCTTATTTGTTACCGTCGAAATATACCTTGAGTTTTTGTGTAAAAAGTCAAAAATAGACATTGAAAAACCTAATACAAAAAATCTTTCAAATTAGGATCATCAGGTTCTAGAGTTGTGACCAAAAACTATCTACTCAATATTATGGAAGAAAATTGTAGCGAAAATATAAATGAAAAATTAAACTACCTTAAAAACTTTTTACTTTCTGGTCCTTTTTCTCAAGAACAACTTCAAAACTATAAGCCTTAAGTTTCTAAACTTTTGCACGACTTTAAGAGAAAATGGGTTGAGTCTAGTTATAGAAAAATTTTGTTCTTAGAAAATAATAAATCATGGCTGGAAGGGTCATTCGCAATTCCCATCTCATGTTCTAAACAAGGGCGGCCTGAAAAATCTTTTGAAGAACTATGCAACAGGAGTAAAAGAAGAAAAACAGAAAAATTTAGGGAAACTGCTCAAACTGATGAATTGGCTTATGCAGTTCAAATGAAGTTGAGAGAATCTGGAAATAGTGCGGCATCAAAGGTTTTGACGGAAATCTTGAAAACTCCTCAAAGGGCAATGAAATATAAAAAAGCGTATAGCGATTCTCTCAAGGCCAAACACGATAAAGTTACCATACTAGAAGCACTTTCCATGTTCGTGGAATCTATCCAGAAAACAATATGAAATAATTGCAGCTACACATAAGAAATGTTTTCCGTGCTATAGTTTGCTTCAAAAAGCAAAAAAAGATTGCTATCCAGTTGAAGAGTCATTTAAAGTGACTGAAACCTTGGCCGAGGTCAATCTTCAGGATTTGTTGGATCACACCACTCATCGATTGCTAATGACTTTGCAAGAGGTTACACAAACTTTAAATGAAACCGAGCACAAATGCCTTGAGCTAATTACGAAGTGGGGGTGTGATGGGTCCCAACAAGTGCAATACAAACAAAAGTTCGAAAATAGTTCTGATTCAGATGCTTCCATATTTCAAAGTTCACTTGTGCCTTTGCGTATGGTTTGTGGTCCAAAAATCATTTGGCAAAATACAACTCCGTCTTCTCCTCGATTCTGCCCGCCCATAAGAATTAATTTTGTAAAAGAAACCACAGACATTACTAGAGCTGAAGTGCAATATATTAAGAACAAGATTGGTTTATTGAAAAAAACAAATTTTTCTAGTATCGAGGTAAAACATACCTTACTTTTTACTATGGTCGATGGAAAAATATGTAATGCCGTAACTGAAACTACATCAACTCAAAAGTGCTACATATGCGGATTGACTTCAAAAGATTTCAATAATTTAAGCAATGAAAGAAAAGAAGTCAATGTAACAGCTTTTGAGTTTGGACTTTCAATTCTACATGCTCGTATTAGAGTTTTTGAGAGTCTTTTACATATTTCCTACAAACTTCCTTTAAAAAAGTGGCAAATAAGATCGGAGGATGACAAAAATATATGTAAAATACGAAAAATTAAAATTCAAAGAGAATTTAGGAATATACTTGGCCTTATTGTTGATTTCCCAAGAGCTGGTTTTGGAAACACCAATGACGGCAATACTAGTAGAAAATTTTTCGAAAACGCTGAAGTTGCCTCTGAAATAACGGGAATTGATTTAAGCCTGATATTCCGTTTTAAAATAATTTTGGAAACTATTTCAAGTGGATACAAGCTTAATGTTTTGAAATTTGAGTCATTTGCAATGGATACAGCAAAACTTTATGTGGAATTATACTCATGGTATCCAATGACTCCCACATTGCATAAGATATTAGTTCATGGACCTGTCATAATTGAAAACGCTCTGCTTCCAATAGGGCAGCTATCTGAGGAAGCGGCAGAAGCTAGAAATAAACATTTCAGGTTTGTGTATAAACTTTTTCTTCTTTAGAACTTGAAAAGTTATGACTTTTTTTTAAATTTATTACACTCTCTAAACACAGACTCTACCGGCTAAACTTTGCAAGGAAGTTCTCTAGGAGAGACTGCAACCTCGATATACTCAATAGGCTGCTTTTAACTTCTCATCCACTTTTAAGTTGCCTCAGAAAACAGTCTTCAAAGACTAAAAAAAAGTTTTTTCTATCTGTTTCATTGTTTTTCTATTATTTATGATAAAAAGGAAGAAGGAAGATTAAAGCAGCAAAATCGGTATTTATTAAAAACCAAATAGACAATGCTAACAATCAGAAGGATATGTGGGCTAAGCTTAAGAAGTACGTTCTTAAAAAAAGTGACGAAGCAATAACTGAAGTGGCAATAGAAAATGGATCTGTGATAAATAATAGTGCAATAATGTGTGATAAATTTAACAACTTTTATGTGGACTCAATTAATGAGATGACCCAATCTGTGATATTTTATGATTATACAAATTTACTTGAGGAGTGCAATATAGATTTTAAGTTCAATCTAGTCAATATGAATAGTATACGAAGTGCAATAGATTTGCTTAGCAAAAAAAGTGACTTCAATTTTATGAGCACCAAAATGTTTATAGACTCCCTGTGTGTTGTTGGTCCAGTGTTAGAGAAAATTATAAATGTGTCCTTAAATATCGGTGTCTTTCCACACTCCTGGAAAGAAGCACTTGTAATACCAATTAAAAAGATACCAAACCCCAAAACTTTCAGTGAATATCGCCCAATAAATATGATGCCCCTGTATGAAAAAATAATAGAGAAATGTGTAGTGATACAGCTCCAAAATCATTTAGAAAGTAATGGACTGCTCGATAACTTTCAATCAGGATTTCGTGCAAATCACTCATGTGAAACAAATTTGAACTTTGTGCTAAACGATTGGAGGAAAAAAATAGACAATAAAAATGTGGTGATTGCTGTTTTTCTGGACCTGAAACGTGCTTTCGAAACAGTGAATCACGAAATATTATTAAAAAAGTTAAAGCATTATGGCATAAAGGGTGTGGAAATGAAGTGGTTTAAGTCCTTTATATCGGGAAGAACCCAACGGACCTCGGTAAATGGGAAAGTATCATCGCCAGTAGAGGTAAATGTGGGAGTACCACAAGGTACAATACTGGGAGTGTGGCTGTTCTTGATCTTCATTAATGATATGAGCAAGGTGATTCAGCATTCTAAATTAGTGCTGTTTGCGGATGATAGCTTGCTGTACATCTCTGGAAAAAATGTGGAAGACTGTATACAAGGTTTAAACCAAGACCTTGAGAGAGTAAGCACTTGGTTAAAAATGAATAAGCTTATTATCAATGTTGCTAAAACTAAATGTATAATGTTTAAATGTAGTCCAGTAAGTTCGCCTATTAATGTTGATATATATATAAACAGTGAAAAAGTTGAAAGTGTTAAACAAATAAAATATCTTGGGATAATTCTAGATGAACAGCTTAACTTCAATGAACATGTTAGTTATTTATGTAAAAAAATATCAAAGAAAGTCGGTGTGCTCAGAAAAATAAGAAAAAATATATCGAAAAATACAGCTGTAAATTTATGTAATGTGTTGATTAAACCTCATTTTGATTATTGTGCTAGCCTTTTGTATATGTGTCCTCAAAGCTATAAAGATAGACTACAATTGCAACAAAATAAGATTATGCGATGTGTTTTAAAATGTAATAGGTACACACCAATAAGGCAGATGTTAAATTCGCTGAAATGGTTAAATATAAATCAAAGACTGTTTATGTTATCTATGATATTTGTGTTTAAAATAAAAAATAATATGTATCCAGAATATTTATGTGAAAATGTACGTACAAATGTTGGTTTGGAATACAACCTGAGAAACAATAATGACCTTAGAATTGAAAGATCAAGAACTGTGAGGGGTCAAAGAACAATATATTATATGGGATTCCATGGTTTTAACAATTTACCAAATGAAATTAAAAATGCAAACAACTTAATAGAGTTTAAAAGAAAACTCATTCAGTACATTCAAGAAAATGTGGTATAATAATAAAAATGTATAAGTATAACAAGAATTCTCAGCTAAACAACTAAACCGTATGTAAGATTTTAAATTTTGTAAATTTTATGAATTTATATAAAACTGTAAACTAAATAGCTTATTTTTCAAAGCTAAATAAAGATCAATCAATCAATCAAACTAATTATTCCAGAGTTATTCGAATGGCAGCCAACCACTCCATACCGCAAAGTTCTCCAAAAGCCCCAACTCGCACTGTATCCTGGTGGAACCCACAACTACAACGATTGCGTAAAGAAAAAAACAAAGCATGGAAATTATTTAGAAAGTACCCAAACCAACAAAACCTCATCTCTTTCAAGAAATCAAACGCCATTTTTCGTAAGGAAATCAAAGTTGCTAAAGAAAAAAAATTTCATGAAATCACATCCTCTATAACTCCTGAATCCTCTCCATTGAAAATATGGCAAAAAATCCGGTGTCTTACAGGTACCTTCTCACCCCACACTATTAAATGCATCACAGAACAAGATCACAACATTACCGCTCCATCCGAAATAAGCAAAATTTTCGCAAAAACTTGGTCAAACAACTCCAAAGACGAATTTTTCTCTACTGACTTCCAAATTAAAAAAACAGATGCACTAAATTTGCTTTTTAATAATACCCATTTATCGTTTCAATCTAATCACATCGAATCAGCCATCACAAAAATTGAACTTGAAAGTTGTCTTTCAAAACTGAAAGGCAAAACTCCTAGTAGGGATCGTATTTCATACCCGATGATAAAGAACCTTCCAACAACAGCCAAATACAGACTTCTTCAACTCTACAACAATATTTTTGAAACGGGTATCATTCCTCAAAGCTGGAAACATGCAACTATATTACCTTTACTAAAACCAAAAAAATCAAATAATAGTGTGAATGGCTATCGCCCAATATCACTGATCCCATGCATTTCGAAAATATTAGAAAAAATTGTTGCTAGTAGGCTTCTTTGGTTTTTGGAATCCAAAAACCTCATTAGCTCTAATCAAGTCGCTTTCAAAGCCAATAAAGGCTGTGATGACGCCCTCTTACATCTTGACCATTACATAACAAATGCTCTCTCAGCTCGGAAACATGTTACAGTTTTATCGTTAGACTTCGAAAAGGCATTTGACCGAATTGGTATCCACCAAATCTTAAATAAAATTGCATTTTGGGGTATTGGCCCAAAGATATACAACTTTATCAAATCCTTTTTGACTAACAGGAAGATTTGTGTGAAAGCAAACAACTGCTTTTCAAATTATTATCATCTCCACAATGGAATTCCCCAAGGATCTCCGCTGTCAGTTGTACTATTCTTGATAGCTTTTAACGAAGTTAGTTCTATTATAACAAGACACCCACAACTTGATCACTGCATTTACGCGGATGACATTTACGTCCTTTGCAAAAATATTAACCTAGTCGAACATCAAAATCTTTTTTCGAATGTTGTAACTGACATTTTGATATGGTCCACAACCTCAGGTGCAAAATTATCAGTAGATAAATGCAAAACCTTGCATATTTGCCACAAAACTTCCTGTAGTAAAATTAATTTTAAATTCAATAACATAAACATAGAAAATGTAAATAATTTAAATATATTAGGTGTTATTTTCAACAATAGATACAACTTTAAAGACCACTGTATAAAATTAAAAAAGAGCCTAGCTGCAAGAGCAAATATAGTAAGCTATTTATCATGTAAAAAATCAAATGTTCATATAAGCAGTCTATGTAACATAACTAGATCTCTTTTATTAAGTAAAATAGACTATGGCCTACTTATCTATGGGAACGCCCCCAAAACAACAATCAACATTATTAAAACTCCATATCATCAAGCCGTTAGGAGGAGTTTAAACGCTTTTCCTACTACACCGATACGCAACATGATGGTGGAAACAGGACTTCCTTTGGTAGAAGAACGCATTGATCAAATTAGAGCAAAACTTTACGTAAAAATCTTTTTCGCCCAAGGTTCAATTATCAACCACGATATAAAAGCTATACTGCAAGGTAAATTCCCAAAACGAATTCCATCTGCCCTCTCAACTGCAATAACAACGGCAAATTCAATGGAACTTCCTGCAGTAAAGAAATGCAAATACTTTCCAATTTTTCCACCTTGGTGCATATCTAAAACATCCGTCATTATGAATCTTGCAAATAATATAAAGAACAATACATCCAACCACATTTATCATGCGCTCTTCCAAGATCTTACCTACGATCTAAGATCAATCGGGTGGAAATTCGTTTTCACCGATGGCTCCAAAACTCAGGAAAGCACTTCATTTGCATCAACACACGAAGACGGTTCACTTATATCAATCGGCCTACTGAACAATATAGCTTCAATCTTTACCGCAGAGGCAACAGCAATTCTGGAAACTGCAAAAATAACTGCAAAACTACCTGGTCGATTCGTTATATGTTCTGACAGTCAGTCAGTTCTTAACGCTATCCAAAATCCAAACAACAACACGGTTATCATTAACAAAATAAGGGATAATCTTATAAGGAACCCGAACAAATTAAAACTTATGTGGGTACCTGGTCATGTAGGTATACTGGGTAATGAACATGCTGATAAAGCTGCAAACGAAGCCCATCATTCACCAATAAAATTAACATCACATCTGACCAAACGGGATTTAACATGTGCTGTTAAAAACAAACTAACAGAACAACAACTTAACCTCTGGCAAAACAACTATCAGCACCATTACAAATATATTAATACCGAAAGAACCAAACCAATCTATCCTATTTCCACCTCTAAAAATATGAATACAGTCATGATAAGACTAAGACTGGGACACACAACTCTTACTCATCAACATCTTCTAAACAAGGATAATCCACCATCATGCAACAACTGCCAAACAACAGTCGATATTAAACACATTCTTGGATTAGGGGTATGCACATCATTTACCCCTAACAAAAGCCTTTACAACTCATCCTTATCAGTTGAAGAGATATTAAGAAACTTGGACCCGGAGAACATTAAAAATATTTACAACTTTATTAAATCTAACAATATTCAAATCTGAATTCTGAATCATGTAATAATTTAATTTAATTTAATTATATAATATATATACATATATACATAGGCACCTTCATTAATCATACTAATTTTTTTTTTTAACCTAAGAGTCAGAAGCTTTAACAGCTAGCGCTCATATTATGTTAACATGTTAATTTTAATTGGATGTTAATAAATTATAATAATAATAATAATAATAATAATTATTCAACTTACCAATCCAGTATTTACGGTATTGTGCGGTAGCACCACCGAGGCGCTCCCAAACATGGTCCTCTATTTGCAACAATTGCTTCATGCGTTTCACGTAAAAATTTTTTCTTTGGTCACCAGCTATGAATACAACTTTTAGTGCCGACATTTCGTTTATTTATTTTATTATTTTTGTTTATTGCTATTAAAAGAATGGACAACACAAATAGCAAATACTTCAATGAAACAAAAAGTAACGATATGTAAAAAAAAAAGTCAAATTCCAAAGGCACAGAATCCTACGTTTTTTGAAAACAAGGTCAACAAGTGAGTGGATGTCAATCTTATTATTTCTATCTTTTGTTCTACCAAAGCTAATGACCCTTATGCATAGTTATAGATTGGAGCGCATACAATCTAGTTTAGTAAAAAAAAAAACAGTTCATTTGTTGCTATAGGCTGGTGACCAAAACATATTTTTTTATTTAAGTTAGTATAATAGTTTTAAAGGGTTTTCACTTATATCCTAACTTGAATAGCTTCAAAAATTATTTGTATTTTGAACTGTATGTATGTATATATATATAGTCTAAAATAAAACAATTCGCTATTATCTCTAAAAACATAACATAGCAAAATTATAAGCAAAAGTGTATTTGTTGAACGCTAACAGGAAGGTTAAATAAAGGTCTTCACTTGAAGTTTTATACTAAAGGTTTTTGGATGTTTTATTTTATGAGTTTTGAGTTTTGAGATTTTTATGCGAGTTTAGAAAAGAGTTTTAAAAGAGAATCGAGTTTTTTTAAGAAGAAACGTTTTTAACGATAAACATTTTGGTCCTTCTGCGCCAAAAATTGCAAACCAGCAAAAATAAACAAGTGTTTTACACCCACCCATAAAGAATAAGACATTGTGCCGACATTTTGTCGTGATTTTTTTGCATTTATTGTGGAAAATCGGAAAAAGAAAACGTATAGAAAAAGTGAGTTGCAGATACAACACGAAAACAACACTATACAACACGAAAACGGAGAAAAACATTATTGGAAAACGGAAAAAAGCTGCTGACATACAAAAAGAAAACGAGTGAGTAGATTCTACCTTACAACTACTAATATATATATATACACACCTTAATACTAATCGCTTATCATAATTTAAAATCAAATTTAAAAAGTAACTATCAAAATGAATAGCAATAAATTATTTTTAAACAATTGCAAACAAGTGGGTAATGACTACAATAATTTTAAAAAGACTGGGTTGGCTCGTCGAACAAAAAATTATGCGAGCGGGCGACTCGATATGTTGGAGACGAGCATGTCAGAAATCAATGGACGCTATAATGATATCGTCTGTCAAGATCTAAAAGAAGACGAGTTCAAACCATTTAACATAATGTTTGAACAAATCAAGGAAGTGTACCTTGAATATAAGGAGCAACTGTTGGATGTATTAGACAAGGTTTCGGTACCCACGACATCAAATGTGGCTAATGAATGTACAAATGTTCAACCGAAACGTGATGTTCGCCTTCCGAAAATACAACCACCCACGTTTACAGGTGAATACGAAAATTGGCGTTCGTTCCATGACCAATTCGTGTCACTCGTACACAGCAACACCTCGCTATCTAAAATTGAAAAGTTGCATTATTTAAAATCATGTTGTAAGGAAAGCGCAGGCAACTTACTTGATCACGTCAATGTAGATGATGTGAGCTACGACCAGGCGTGGGAACTTCTTAAGTCTCGGTATGATTTTAAGAGAATTTTAGTAAATCATGAACTGAAGTTATTTTACGATCTACCCGTAGTTCATGAAGAAAAAGCAAATAACATCCGTGAGCTGCTAGACGGTTCGACAAAAATTTTGCATGCATTACGCAATTTAGATGTGCCAGTGCAACATTGGGATGATATAGTGATTTTTCTGTTGTTGAAAAAACTCCCAACAAAAGTGCAATCTCTGTGGGAAACTTCTCTGGGAACCAAGAAAGAAACACCCACATTTAAGGAATTCTCGGAGTTTTTAGAAACAAAATTTAGAACCCTGGAGATGGTTGATCAGCAGCAGAGTGGAAAATCAACATCAACAACACAGAAAAAGTCCACAAAAAACGTTTTCCATGTTAATTCGGAAGCAACCGAAAGCTTCACATGTAAAGTTTGCCATAAAGGCGTTCATTCATTGCGCACATGCGCTAAATTTTTAAAAATGGACGTGAATGGAAGGCAACGAGTAGTTAAACAATTTGGCAATTGTTTTAATTGTCTGGCCTATAGTCACAGGACAAATGGTTGCCCTAGTAAGAAAACGTGCCATTTTTGTCAAAGGCCACACAATTCATTGCTGCATTTTGGCAACAATAACAACACAAAACCCAATAACTCACGCTCACAATCATTCGCTCATTCTAATTCATTAGCACACAATACAAACTCACAAAAATCATTCTCGCATTCAAACCAATTTTCATCCAACCCAAACAACACTAGTACGTATGGTTGCAATCATATAGCACACCCAAGTAACCATATTCACTCAAACACAAATCAAAACTCATGTACTCACTCAAACCCAAGCAATCAGATACAATCTCAAACAACACAAATAAACCCCTATGCACAGCCATTTCAACCCTCTGAAGAGCGAAATGGAATACATCCATGCGCAAATTGCTTTCACGCAAATAATCAGCAATCTGATGCTCAGATTTTACTAGCAACAGCCATCGTTAAAGTTAAATCCGCTAGTGGAGAATATTTGAACATGAGAGCACTTGTTGACCCGGGATCACAAGCGACGTTCATAAAGGAATCCGCCGCACAGATCTTAAATTTAAGGAAAAATCGCACATCCCTTGACATTTCAGTTTTAGGACAAGTAAAGAATGGTTCTTGTCAAAACTATGTTGAATTGCATCTCGGTTCAAAATATTCAAACTTCGAAACATCAACACGAGGTTATGTTTTTAAAACTTTAACAGGAATTTTGCCAAGCCAGCAAGTATTTCCCAACAAGTGGAAACACATTCAAGGGTTGAAACTGGCAGATCCTACTTTTCATCAACCGTCAGGAATAGATCTGTTACTAGGTAACGACGTTTTTTGTGAGATGGTTTTACCTCACATAATTAGGGGTGAAGACCCGATTTCGCCAATTGCACAAAAGACACAATTTGGATGGTTGATACTTGGCAAAGTTCCTAAGGAAACACCACAAAACATACAAGTCTACACCCAGTTTGTGGATGTTGAAACACAACTTAGGAAATTTTGGGAAATCGAGGAGTTACCGTATGAAAAACCAGAAGATGAGGAGAATGTTGCATGTGAACAACATTTTTTACAACACACCAAGAGAGTGCCGGGAGGGCGCTTTGAAGTGTCCCTTCCGTTCAAAGAAAATAAACGCCCAGCAATGCCATCTGCAAAAGAAACTGTTTTAAAAATGTATTATAAACAGGAAAGGAGGTTACTTACCAACCCAGCACTGCATAAAGAATACAATGCATGTATAGCGGAGTATCTGGAACTTGACCAGATGGAAGAGGTTGATGAGCATCAAGATAAAATAC
Source organism: Melanostoma mellinum (assembly GCA_914767635.1). Lineage (NCBI taxonomy): Eukaryota > Metazoa > Arthropoda > Insecta > Diptera > Syrphidae > Melanostoma > Melanostoma mellinum. Next base: position 146,554,977 of record OU612059.1, on the reverse strand, counting down.
TTATGTCACCATATCACTACGTTGTGCCACATCACGCCGTCATAAAAGAATCCAGCACAACCACCAAGCTGCGAGTGGTCTTCAATGCTGCGTTTAAAACCTCGGATGGTAGATCTCTAAACGACCATTTATTGACTGGGCCAAAAACTCAAACGGACATTACGGCAATAGTGTTGAGATGGAGGGCCAATAAAATCACGTTCACGGCCGACATAGCAAAAATGTACCGTCAAATACAAGTTCACCCTCAAGACGCGTACTATCAACTTCTCTTTTGGCGAGAAGACCCGATGACACCCATTAAATTGTATAAAATCAAAGTTTTGATGTTCGGTACAGCTCCTGCACCATACCTGGCAAACCGAACGTTGAAGATGCTGGCCGGCGATAAGGAAGCAACTTACCCACTCGCTGCACAAATGGTTCGCAACGACATGTACGTCGATGACCTGGTGTCTGGTGCAGACTCACTCGAAATCGCTAAACAAAAATATGATGAGATAACAAAGTTATTATCTTCGGCTGGTTTTCATCTTAGAAAATGGATGAGCAACTCCGAAGAATTTTTGAACCCAATACCGATGGAAGATCGGGAGACAAGTGTTTCACTTACAATTGGAGCGTCAGAACAAGTAGAACATACGAAAACTTTAGGAATCAGCTGGTATCCATCGGCTGATTCATTTTCGTTCAAGCAAGTTGAAATTGAAGAAGTTATCTCAAAACGCACAATACTCTCGACAATCGCACGGCTGTTCGACCCTTTGGGATGGATTTCACCCTGCACAGTGAAAGCAAAAATAATTATGCAGCAATTATGGCTGCGTGGTCTATCATGGGACGAAACGATTCCAACGGAATTACAACTGGAATGGTCATCGTTCCAAGAAGAATTAACAAGTTTAGGAGATATTCGCATTCCTAGATGGATAAACACCCATGGAGACGAACAACAATTGGAACTACATGGTTTCAGCGATGCTTCCATTAAGGCTTATGGAGCTGTAGTATATCTTAGGGTTTTAGATAACAACGGCTGCATTTATACTCATTTGCTGATGTCCAAAACCCGAGTAGCACCACTCAATACAGTTTCACTGCCAAGATTAGAGCTGTGCGGAGCAGTGATTCTCTCAAACCTGTTGAGTTATATAAATACTGTGCTGCCCTGTAAAGTTAACAAAACTTATGCTTGGACCGACTCCACAATTACGCTTTGCTGGATAAAGGCATCACCACACCGATGGAAAACTTTTGTATCGAACAGAGTGGCTGAAATACAAAGGTCAGCAAACACAATTTGGAAACATATTCCAACAAAATTAAACCCAGCGGATCTAGCATCCCGTGGGGCTCTACCATCAATGTTAGTTCGCAATGCTCTCTGGTGGGAGGGTCCAGATTTTCTTCGAGAGAAATGGGATTTCTCTATACCAACACAACCAACACAACTTGAAACAGAAGAAGAAGCAAAAGCTGTTCAAGCATATTTCTGCAACAACAATGAAAACGACATATCGCGATTAATTCATAATAACTCCAAACTTCCAAAACTTTTAAGAATTTTGGCATATATACAAAGATTTACACACAACACACGAAAAACTAATAGAATAAATTTGAACACCGTCGTCATATCGCCGTTAGAACTGCAATCTGCTCTTAATTCAGCTATTCAAATAGCACAAACCGAAATGTTCTCTGACTTATTTGAAGAACTCAGGAAGTCAGGAACAACAAAAAAGCAGTTTAAAGGTTTGAATCTTTTCATTGATGGAGACAAGATTATTAGGATAGGAGGAAGGCTTCAAAAATCAGAGTTGCCTTACGATCAAAGGCATCCAATAATTTTAAAACCGAAACATCACTTAACAACCCTGCTCATAAATGATGCACATGACCGAACACTGCATGGCGGATTTCAACAAATGGTCAATTTCTTGAGAAGTAAATACTGGGTATTTCAAATCAAGAACGCAGTTAAGAAGTTTCTACATCAATGTGTTATATGCTATAGATATAAACCGAAGCCCATGCAACAATTGATGGGAAATCTACCGGCTGCAAGAATTACGGTGTCGAGGCCATTTACTCATACAGGCGTCGATTACGCTGGACCCATGGAAGTAAAGGCCTGGAAAGGAAGAAATTCAAAGAGATTTAAAGGTTATTTTGCCGTATTTATCTGTCTAGCGACGAAGGCCATTCACCTCGAAGCTGTGACAGACTTGACAACACAAACATTCATCGCGGCTTTCCGGCGATTCACATCACGTCGTGGGATCTGTTCCAACTTATATAGCGACTGTGGGACCAACTTCAAGGGCGCTAACACAGAACTTTTTAAAATGTTAAAGGCTGCTAAACACGACTACAACGAAATAGCTGAATCAATTAGCAACTTAGGCACCAAATGGAATTTCATTCCTCCCGCTTCTCCCCACTTCGGAGGATTATGGGAAGCCGGAGTGAAATCCGTTAAATTCCATTTGAAACGAATTGCCCGAAATGAAGCGCTAACATTTGAGGAACTCAGCACGCTTCTAGCCCAAATAGAAGCATGCCTTAACTCGAGACCCCTCTGCCCGTTAACGGATAATTTCGAAGACTTCGCTGCATTGACACCTGCGCACTTTTTGATAGGCACTTCAAGCTATGTCGTTCCAGAAACAGACTTAACAACCCAAAAAATTGGATACTTGGACCGATGGAAGCGCATTCAGGCATCACTCCAAACATTTTGGAAACAATGGAGCGGCGAGTACCTGACACGACTTCAAAATAGGCCGAAGTGGCTAAAAACAGAAAAGCAACCCAAAATCGGAGACCTGGTACTTGTACGCGATGAACGACTTCCACCATCGAAATGGCTTCTAGCACGTATCATCGCTACGTACCCCGGGTCAGACAACCTAATAAGAGTTGTCAACCTGAAGACAACACAAGGAGAGCTGAAACGTCCAATTACAAAAATTTGCCCGTTACCATCAAACAACACTAATACCGAAGAAACAATAATTTGAGAATATAACACGAATAACAAAATTCATTTTAATTATACCCAAAACCAAAATTAAATGCAACATTGTACCCATATAAAACTCACCCAACACAAAATCATTGCTGAAACAATTCACTCACTCATTCCATTATCAAACAACCATACACCATATCCAACCAAAAATCAACCCTTATTAACAATATACAGTCCACTTAAACCTTTCAAGCAAAAGCATACATACACATTCATACCGTTTCGAACAAACTAACTCATTTACTCATCAATCAACCCACCGATGCTGAATTTTCAACTTTAAACGCTTCAAGAATTCAATCATAACACATAAAACATTCGAATCTAAAACCAAATACTTTAATTACCCACTCATAATACAAATCATTCGAATCTAAAACCATATTCTAGATCACTCACTCATAATACAAACCATTCAGAATTTTAAATCATACTTTGATCACTCACTCATAATACAAACCATTCAGAATTTTAAATCATACTTTGATCGCTCACTCATAATAAATACACATCGTTCGAATTTTCAAAATCATACATCCAACACTCTCACTATATATTTTCAAACATTAAATCGAAATATCACTCAGCACATTAACTCTAAAATTATTAAAAATAAAACCGATACGGAACGTATGCAAAGCCATTTCAGTTTCAGACACTCCTAATGATAGAAGTGCCAGGATAATAATCCTGGGGGATGGAATCACACCCCAAACATTAATAGCAGTCATTACTGCACTATAAAATAATTAAATATCTGCATAAAAGTATACTCAACGATTCGAATACATTCAAAAGCATATACATTATACAGGTATGCATACGACTTCGTTAAGGACTCGGATCAAAGGAGTATGGATATAGTGACAGCTAAGGCGATGTTACAGCTACTGTTAGGCAAAAATTGGCCACTATATCCACAATTCACACAATGTCTAGACCAGTCAAAGAACAAAGTTATAAACAAAGATCAAAGGTGTAATATATAATGGTTACGACAACAACGCTGCTGGTACAAGTACCACAACAAACTGAGATTAAAACAAAATCCCCGAGCGTCATCGCAGGGAAAATTATCAACTTTACGGAGTATAAACACAAACTATTATGTTATTAAAAGCTATCAGAATTTTAAACATATTAAATTGAATAGATAAAAGCAAAAATTATACTAGCATAACAGAAAATCACCTCAAAATCAAATCAAAACAAAATAATCAAATATGAGTTAAGAAAATACACTTCATAAAAACAAACCGACAACTCAACCAAGGAAGAGCAACGACCCCAGTCAGCTGGTCAATTTGTTCAACGATTCACTACACATATCTATACACGGCATATAATTCCTAAGGCGCCGTGAGTTTAGATAGCAAACTTGGACTTGATTTGAAATAGAAGGAAACCAATGTCCTTATATATGTACATAGACGTAAGGAAACATAAAAGAAGCATAAAACAATAGTAATAATAGAATTTAAACAAAAGAGTAACACAATTTAAACAAATTAAACAAACATAAATACCGTCACCAGTTGATGGAATAGCTGAAAGGAAATCTGTTTGTATGTACCACATCCATCATAAACGCACTCATTGCACGTTAAATTGTCCACACAACCAAAATTATCCAATGAAACAACTAACAAAAATAATAATAATAACTAATAACAAATGAATTAAATGAAAATTAATATAATGAAACAAAATTTATACACCGAAACCGAAACACACAAACATGAAAAACGTCCATCAAAATCTATTTGATAGTCGAATCAACAAACGAGTGTCGACTTGACGTTTGACATTTAAGAATGCGCTCACTTCAAAATAGCTCAGGCCGTGTTCATTGAGGTTCACAAAATGGAATATCTGCGATTGGGCAATTTGGGCACAAATCACTTTGGAGTTGCTATAAAGTTGAAATCAAATTGAAATAAATATGCATCTTACAAACTTATCGCCTTGTTATTTTGATTGATTTATATTAGTTTTTCGAAAACAGTACTAAATAAATTTTCTCTTTCCATGTGAGATAAGAAAGTCTGGATGTTTGAATGTAATGGAAGAAATTGAGCTGGACCACAAGGACATGATCGTTTACTTCGTCACTGGGGGGGAGAATGTTGAACGCTATCATCGATTGGATGTCATCCCTTAGGCTGTACACGTTCACCCATATTCAATATTGAACGTAAACATAAACAACTTCCAATGACTTTGAAGATTATGTCACAAACTAGGAAGGTTAAATAAAGGTCTTCACTTGAAGTTTTATTACCGAGAGTTTTGGTTGTGTTTTATTTTATGAGATTGAGTTTTTGAGATATTTTATGCGAGTTTTAAGAAAAGAGTTAGAAATCGAGTGGAATTTTTGAAAGAACGTTTTAAACGATAAACAGTATTCTTTAAGGTGGTCTGATGTTAGATGCCATTTCGGTACTTTGAATACGTGTAGCTATCCACATAACGATTTCAGTGGTTTCCATGACTCCAATGTCTATAAAGTTTCTAATTTCTGGGTGACCACCACGGAAATTGTTTGATGCACAGCAAATGGCAGCCCAACAACACTTGCTTCAAGTGGCCGCTCTTGTATGAGCACAACCGGATTGACAATGGGAAGCGGACTCGTTTCGCCGTATGGCAGGAAAAGATATGCACCACTCATAGGTCCTGTCATACGTGTTCCGTAACGTAGAAAATTTAAGTTTGTTGGCATGTGAAGGGAAGCATCATCGATTTGAATTGATTTCAAGAGACCTTGCGTGGAAAGCAACCGTCGGTCCATCGCCAACACGGCACGAAATGTCTCGAGGTTCTGCGAATTTTACTTCATCTGGATAGTCACTGACCGAATAGGGTGACATTGTAAAAATCCTGTTCTTGTCTAAAGTTGTGCTCCTAAAAACATAAAAGTAATAAAAAAAAAACTAAATCTAAGGGAAAATCTTTAACTTACTAATGCATAGTTCATAGGCGGCAAATTCACCTCAAACAAAGCCGGTATTTGGTTGTTGACGCTTGAGGAAAAACTGCACTGTCATCATGATGGCCATGCCAAGATCAAACAGGACTTATCTCCGCAGGAATTTCCTTATCATACAAGTTATACATACTTATAAGAGGCTTAGAAACATAAATTTCAACTAATACTTCCCTCCACTAAGATAATGAATGGTGAAGCACCACATATTTTGTTGGCAGTTCGTCACCCAGAATTATAGTCGTCCGACCATCGTCTGGTCCAGGCCAATGTGATTCATCAAAGAAGAAATATTTAAACGTATAATCAGGACTGTAAATCTGCGATGAAAACAAAAAAAAAAAAAAAACGTCACAATCAGCTATTCGTGAATTAATATGAACTTTTACTTACTGAAGCCTTGGTCAGCAACCAAATGACAGCTTGCTGCATGACAAATCGGCAATCTCTTATGGCATTGAGTGTATGGTTGGCATAGTCAAGCACTACGTGTGTTTTTGCTGTACCTGTTATGCCATCATGGTTCTGAAAGACTGATAAATCTGACTAAATTGAAAATCATCACCCAGTGGAATCAAAACTGAATTCGTTTTATACAGCTCGGCTTTTTTCGCCATTGGTCAACAAGCATTGCCGCCCTGTTGGAATGTTAGAAAATATAAAATTTATCATCCGTTTGCGATATCTTGAGTATTTCTAAACTCACCGCCGTGCTAAATTCTGGTCATCGATTGCCTGTGGTTATACATGCCATGGACAGGTTATTCCAAAGCCAGAAATAAGTTTGAAGTCAAACTGGCAGAAAATCTTTGGATCCGGACCACACGTGTGAGGAATATCGTAGGAGTAAAAAGGCATCATGTGATTGAAAAGTTCAGTTTAGCCAGATACATCTGTTTGAAAAAAATAAATAATATAAATCATTATTTTCGTCAACATTACAGCACAAAAAAGGCAAAAAAGCCAAAAGAGACATCGACTAATTTCTTGAAGTACTATTAAACTCTCACCCCAAATTTGCCGCCATCTGAATTCGAGATGTTTCATTTGAGCCAAACGCTTTTTTACTGATTTCTTTGAATTAATAAATTATCAAAGCCCGAGTGTTTCAATATGTAAGGCAACGTCGAACTGTGTCCAAATGGATCAATAGCCCCTGATGAAGTTGGAGTTATGTTAAAATTCTTCTTAAGCCATGAGTTGCCTTCAGTCAACTGCATAACAATGCTTAGCCAATGAGAGTTGGCTTCATCAGGCATCACCCATCCTCCACTAAGTCCAATTGATGATCCTGAACTAATCTGAAATAACAAAAGGGTTCGCTCTATATATTTTCTAAAAAAAATAGTTTTTGCTTAAGTACTTTCTTGTTGCAGCTTTGGAGTTATCACTCAGTCCTTCAAAGAAAAATAAGATATTTCTGCCCATATGAATCTCATATCAGTATTCTTATTTAAATGAGGCAACATGTTTGTTAAGAATGTGCTTCGTGTCATGCTCGTAGTAAGCATCGAATGTCTTTGTCCAACCTTAAAACAATCGGACAAAATAATAACATATTTTCATAGGTATTTCAGCAATGGATTTGGTCGATTACCTGGATCGTTGTGTGAATGCGGGACGACAAACACTTTCAGCTTATGATGTTCATTGAATTGCAAAAGATCATACTTTATGTTCCAACCTTGCTTCCAGACACCCCCGTCGGTATTGTAAGTAAAAGGTTCTTATACACTTCTATCATCTGTGCAAGAAAATAAACATACCTAGATTGTTAGATACCTAGGTAATTGGTGGTTTTAGCTTACCTGAATATTCGCTTGCGTTTGAGGTTCTGTGTTGATGTCACACTGATCAGTGTCCTCAGCACTCAGCAGGACCATTTCTTTAAACATTTCCTTTTTGTTCAGATGTTGTGGGCCAAATTTAGGGTGTTTCGATAGACGCTTTTATTTTAATCTAAATCCTCGGGATCCAGTTTGTTTTTATTAATGTTGAAACATATTGACCACCACCTCCAGAACTCGAAAACTGAATCGTAGTTCCAACTTGCACATATCCTTCACTAATGTATGGATGTGGCTTACGAAAAGGCACCTACAAAACAAAACACTCTTTAATGGCTTAACTTTCAGAACGCCACTTGATACGTACCCCTAGTTTATCCTTTATCGATGTCTTCTTGTAACTTAGACTGGTTTTTTGAACTTTATCAACTTTATCAAGCTCCAAGACCGGCAACAAATTTATCATCTTTGTTTAGAAATTATATGCATGCATACTGCATGAGTCTGTTTTTTTTTTTTTTTAATGAAAAAAGGTGACAAATAGATGACAGAGTAATGTCAAATTTTAGTACCCACAAATGCCGCTATCCTTTCACAGGCGCTGGGCATCAAGTGGGACCGACGTGAAGTTGGGTACTGGCAGTCCATATCTATTATGTCAATGCTATAGCCCTGTTCACACTGTACAATTAGTTGGACAAACCTAGGTTTGACAAACCAATGTTTGACAGTGTGAACTCTTCATACGACCGCTTGTCCAATTTGTTGGATGGTTTTCAAAAATTTTTGAAAACCTAGAAGTTGGACAGATTTATCTGCGTGTGTGAACAGTTTGTCAAACTCGACGAAATGTCAAAATGGTTTCTGTTCTGACAAATTTCGCAAAATAAAAATGGTTGCACATGGCGTTGGTCACGCGTTGGATTAAATCAAATTAAAATTAAAATTTAAAACAACAAGGTAAGTGGAAAAACCAATTAAAATACATAATCAACGTAATGCGTTGGTCGTGAAAATATATAACCATTTATTTATTAAAAGAATTCTAACTTTTTTTCAGGATCTCGTTTGTGTTCGTCCACTAAGTTTATAGAGTATTCGGTCTATTTAGGAGAGATAAACCACCGGGCTTAGCAACAAAAATTTATAACAGCGTTTGTTGAAGGTAAGAAAAATAACATTTGACTGAAAAACATTCATTAATAATAATAATAATTGTTTTTCTTCCATACCGAAATCTGTCTATATTTTAAATCAAAAGCTGTAAAACCAAATTGTTATTTTTGTAATTTTATGAAGCAACTTACTTTATTTAGAGAAAAATACAACTTTGAAATTTATAAAGTGACAACAAAAAAAGGATTGAAAGAGGAATGAAGAATTGTCAAATTTGAGACGTGAGCCTTCAAAATTGAACATGTAATAGCGATTGTCTCACGGGATGGAAATTTAAAAGGAACGTCAAAAATGAGACATGTCTCGTGAGACATCGTATACTAGGGGACAACCAATTTTGGGATCATAACCATTGAATAATTATATTATATAGAAGCTGACACCCGACTTATGCTGGGTTTACATGCATCTTCAACTGCGGAAGTGCAGAAAAGTAAAGCGAGACGGATGAAGATTACAAAGCACAAAGGTTAAAAAGAGAGACGAATAGGATTATGGTTGCAGATGAAAAATTATGGTTGCAGATGAACATGTTCATCTGCACCCATAATTTTTCATCTGCAACCATAACTAGGAAGTTCGTTCCCTCTCTATCAAACAAGTATGAATTTTACATCTTGTGTCTTTTTCCGATTTTCATCTGCACTTGCAGATGCATGTAAATCCACCATTACTGCGTGAACACAATGGCTGCAGAGACGCAGCCGCAAGAGATGTCAAAACATTAAATACAAGCGAATACAACAACAACGCAAGACGGAGCTGGACAATTTAACTCGATTTTAACTCTTGCGGCTCCGGCTCCGTATGCGTATGCGTATGCATTGTGTTCAGCCAGTTATACGACTTTAGCCTTGCGCAAACCAATGCGGTGAGTGCGTGCGATGCGGTGGACGATAAAATGAAACACATGTAACCTTATGTCGTTTTCCAAAACATCACTCCCAAATGAAATCGGGAGTGATTTGGAGAGTTGGAGTGATTTTTTGACAGATAAGCTATACTAGAAATGTCAAAGCTGACACTTCAACTCTCCAATTCACTCCCGATTTGGTTTTTGGAAAACGACATTATGGAGTAGCACACACCTATGCGTTCTGACGGATCCACATATGTTCCACAGCTACGTTTTGTAGAACGATTTTAGCCCTGTTCACACTGTACAATTAGTTGGACAAACCTAGGTTTGACAAACCAATGTTTGACAGTGCGAACTCTTCATACGACCGCTTGTCCAATTTGTTGGATGGTTTTCAAAAATTTTTGAAAATCTAGAAGTTGGATGGAGTTGATAGGTATGTGACATAAAGTTGGACGACAAATTGGATAAGTGTGAACGCAAAGTTCATCAGATCATCCAACTTCCATCAAACGAAGTCTGTCCAACTAATTGAATAGCCCTGTTCACACTGTACAATTAGTTGGACAAACCTAGGTTTGACAAACCAATGTTTGACAGTGTGAACTCTTCATACGACCGCTTGTCCAATTTGTTGGATGGTTTTCAAAAATTTTTGAAAACCTAGAAGTTGGAGGGAGTTGATAGGTATGTGACATAAAGTTGGACGACAAGTTGGATAAGTGTGAACGCAAAGTTCATCAGACCATCCAACTTCCATCAAACGAAGTCTGTCCAACTAATTGTATAGTGTGTACAGGGCTTATAGTGTGTACAGGGCTATAAGCAACAAAAGTAATTAAGTTTAGGGTGCGCTCAGAAACTGAGGTAGTTTAGACTTTCGCTTGTAGGTGGCGATGGTCATGACAACAGGGATGTGAGCAACGTTGAACAGTTTGTGTGCCTTTTCATTGGGATTTACAAAAGTACTTTTAAAAAGCAAAAAGACACTTTTTGAACATTCCTTACATTCAATGCAGCCTTGAAACGTCGAAACCCTCCAGTCAATTTATAAACAACCGTCTTAGCTTCGTTTCAGAATTGATGGTACTTATATGAATAAAATATTTAAGTTTGAAACTCGATTTGCAAGTCTTTGTTAATATTAACCACATATTAACCTTAGAGTTATAAACATTTTTGCATTCGTGGTTTCAATAAACTACAAAATAAATAAAATAAAAATTGTTTTTTTAAGAACTCATCAAAAATAAAAAATAACAATCAGCTGTTTTTTCTTATTGATAATAGGCGTGTTTTTTTTTAACCTAGTATATAGTACAGCATTCGAGTTAAAAAAAACGATCTGTTCACAGTATCAATACACAACAAAGACCAAGTTTTTTCGTATTCCTTAAAATCGTACCAAACAGCAATATCGTAATATCTTGTTTGGTTGTAATCTTTAGTTTTTTTCTGCTTAACAATCAGAGATGGCAAGATTGAAGATTCTTTTTTGATTAACTACATTTGTTTCGACTGCTACACGAATGAGTAGTTTATGAAATTTAGGGTGGTATTCACCAAGAAATCTTAAACTAAGTGCCTCATAAACCTATTCACCGACCACTATTAGTGCAGATTTATGAGCGCTCATAACACTTAAGAGTGGTCGCTACCACTCTTAAGTTATGAGCGGTTGTTGTTTCAAATAACTTCGAAAATTCGAAATTTACTGACAGCGTCATTTGTGGTTGTTATTCAAAAATCAAAATGGAGCGAGGCACTAGGAAGCAAAACTATGAATTTATTAATTATTAATTATTTATTATTAAAATGAATTAATTTTACGTTCTACCTTTTCTTAAATTTCCGAAAAATTTTTCTGTTTTTGGTTTGCTTAACAGCTGATTTTGACAATTGACACTGAAATTTTCGAAGTAGTTCGAAAAGTGTGCGCTCAGAAGCTCAACAGTCAACACCCTTATTTTTCGAATATTCGAATTAGCTTAGACTAGACCCTATTATTGCTTGGTGAATAGCACATCCAAATTTAAAACTAAGAGCCTCTTAGCCTTAAGAGCGCTCTTAAGATTGTTTGGTGAATACCACCCTAAATGTAGTTAACGTAATTGAAAGTGGTAGACGTGGTTGCATGTAGCTGTCAATTTTTTTTTTTTTTTTTTTTAATTTCAATTCAATGGCCATATTGCCAATTTGCTCTGTAGAGCAGATGCATTTCTTTTTTAGTTACCTTTCCAGAAGGATTTGTTTTGAGATACATTTTCATTTGGATTCAGAATCCCAGTTATGTTCAATATTTCATAGTGTTTCTCTTTTTCCCACCATTTTAATTTCTAATTTTTAATAAAATATCGTAATTCTTAATATAGACTATCACTGACCTCCGTCAACTTGGCAGCGCTATAACACGAAATTCGATTTTTTTTGTAAAAATAATTTGTAAAACATTTGGAAAAATTTGGAAAATAACTTTCGCAATTTGTTAAAGTAAAGTAACTTTAACTAACTTTAAGTTTACTTTACTTAAAGTTTAACTTTACTTTAAGTTCAAGTTTACTTTACTTTAATTTTACTTTACCTTAAGTCAACTTTAAGTTAAAGTTTATTCTAAATTTAATTTACTTTACTTTATGTTTACTTTATTTTAAGTTTACCTTACTTCAAGTTCTTAGTTTACTTTACTTTAAGTTTAATTTTCTTTTACTTGAAGTAAACTTTATTTTAACTTTAAGTTTACTTTAAAGCAAAGTAAACTTAATGTAAAGTAAGCTAAAAGTTAAGGTAAAGTAAACTTAAAGTAAAATTATTTTAATGTATTGTAACGTGCGCTTAGTTCGCAAAACTAAAACTCTACCTTTCAATTTAATTCTACCAATTTATTCAGTATCTACTTTCGATATACACTTTATTCGAACTCAACTCAATTACGTTTATTCCATATTCACACTATCACTTTCTAAATAAAACTGACTTCTGGTTGCGTCAGCTCCCTCTTTATATAGAAGTGTGAAACATCGAGAGATTTCTAGTAGTTTTGCTATGAATATGAACCATGATGTCTAGACCAGTTCCCCTCCCGGTATTTCTGCACACACACACACTCACTCACAAAAGACGTCTTCTTTTAAACCACTCCATTATAGTGTTGCCAGTTGTGTTTTCGGTTGAAGGTTTTCGATTAGGAAATTGGTTTAAATATTGGGTTCACGTTACACTGCCCCCTCCTTAAAATTGTTCGTCCCGAATAATTCCATCTGCAGCCTCGCCACTATGTCGATGCAGCCGGTCACAATGAACTACTTTTAACTTGCCTCTTAGTCCTCTTTGGATGCGGTAAACCACGTCGTTAATCCTCGTGACAACAGTATAAGGACCTTCCCAGTTTTGCTGAAGTTTCGGTGACAATCCCTTTTGACGATGAGGATTATAAAGCCACACACGATCTCCTGCTTGGAATCCTGACGTTGTCGCTTTTGTGTCATACCGTGTCTTCATCCGGTCGCCATACACTGTGGCCCATGTCCCTGTTCTATTAAATCTATCTGTAAGCCTACCCACCGCTTTGTTTGAATCACAGACATAACAATTTCGGAACCACTTCTCCACGTCACCTCTAACATGCAGCCAGTAAAAGCGTTTTCGCACGTTCTCCAGCGTCTTGTTGACTCCCAGGTGGCTTCTTGTAGGGCTTCTATGCATCTTTTGTAAAACTTCTTTGATTTTCGATTGAGGAACAATAAGCTGCATTACAAAAGGTTTACCGTCAGGAGATTCCCATTTGCGCTGGAGTACGCCTTCTTGCACGCGAAGCGAGTCCCACACTGTGCCCAATAGGCTTTGACAACAGGGCTTTGGTCAGAAATGTCGTTCCAGTCAGGTTTCGTGTTATTCTCTTTCCTTTTGAGAATCGGTCCGATGTCTGGATCCTTCTTTTGAGCAGACCTCAATTCTTCCTTGTTCCATCCAAATATGGGTTCCATTCTCATCCGCTGAGTCTTGGTCTCTACTTTCCGCCAGCAATTCCATTGGGGGTTTTCTACCTGATGTCCTATTCGGTATTGATAAGTCTGCGGTCTTACTCTACAGCTCGCGGATTGATTGTCTTGGACTTCACAACGTCGACAAGCAGTTTCAGTTTTAATTGGTGGCAACCGGCATTGTCGCTGTAAGTGCCCCGTCTTATTACAATTCCAACATCTGGCAAGTCCGTTCCGCTGGTTCCTTTGTAGCTTAACTCCTGGGCATGATCCAGCCTCGAATATGGCTTCTCTTTGACAATGTACCATTTGAGAAGCTTGCTCAGATGCTTCCATCATTGATGCAAACTCTAGAGTTTCAGAAAGAGTTCGTGTTCTAGCAGTTCACACAGATCTTTGAAGATGTTTGTCAGAAATGGCACGAACGAAGGACTCAACAGCCAGATGGTTGATGATTTCTTCTCCAGCATCCGGGTATGCCAGGTGAACCAGTCTATCGACGTCTGCTTGGAGCTGCTGTAGACTTTCAACCCTTTTCTGGACTCTGTTATTGAGTTGGACTCGGAAGACTTCTTTCAAGTGGCTATCACCAAAGCGTTTATCTATAGCTGCCACGAGAGAACTGAAATCGTCGCTCTTACCAGCTGGAACAGTTTGAAGTAATTCAGCTGCTGGTCCTCTAAGAGCAAGAGTCAGTGCTATGTATTTGTCTTCGTCATCCCAGCCATTTGCTGTCGCAGCTGCCTCGAATTGTCTCCTGTAAACTGACCAAGACGACTGTCCGTCGAATGTTGGTGGTTGTACTTCTCTTTGCTTTAGACAATCTCCACAAGTTTTCCGTAGCTCCATTTTCCGCATCTGGTCTAGTTCCTTAGCCATGTTTTCGATTCGTTTCTCCAAAGTGGCAAGCTGACTTTCGCATTGACTCTCAAGCTTGGAAAATCGTTTCTCAACACATTCAATGCGTTTTTCTAGGCCACAAACATTTTTCTCAATGTTACCCAATTTGCTTTCTAGAATGTTTTTCTGACCTTCCAAAACATTCTGTTGCGCCTCAAGTCTTTCGAGAATATTCTGTTGTTCCTTCTTTTGCTCCTTTTGTTGCCCTTCCAGATTCTTTTGTTGTACTTCGAGTCTTTCGAGAACATTCTGCTGTTCCTTCTTTTGTTCGTTTCGTTGTTCTTCAATCAGCTTCTTTTGCTCGTTTCGTTGTGCTTCAAGTTGTTCGAGAACATTCTGCTGTTCTTTCTTTTGCTCGTTTCGTTGTTCTAACAAAAGTTTCATCATACTAGAAAAATCTACATTTTCACTTACTTCCTCTTCTTCCACTTCTGTTTCAAAAACAAAAGTGTTTACGTCTTCTCCTTGCTGTTCCAAATAGTTACGCAAGCGCAGGACGAGCTCATTTTTCGATCCCGCTCTAGAAAGATTTCGCTTACTTACTCACTTTTAAGCTCAATGCAGTTGAGCTCTTCTAACAACTTACCCATTTTCACTGTATATAATTATTATTTCTCTTTTTAATTTTTTTTTTCTTACACTTTACTAGTCAAATAAGTTTTATTTACACTTCTGACACCAATGTAACGTGCGCTTAGTTCGCAAAACAAAACTTCACCTTTCAATTTATTTCTATCACTTTTATTCAGTATCTATACTTAATTCGATCTCAACTCGACTTTTGCACTATCACTTGTATACAACAATTTACTCTTAACTTTATCACTCTATAATCAAAACTGCCCTCTGGTTGCCTCGGGCGGGCTATTTATATCGAATGACATTTCATCTAGAACTCTCCAGTAACTTCCACATTGTCTCCACTCTCCACTACAACTGTCAAACATTTTTCTACACATTTTCTACACTTACACTAGTGTTGCCACTTGTGTTTTCGTTTGAACGTTTTCGATTAGGAAATTGGTATTAAATGTTGGGTTCACGTTACAGTATAGTAAACTTAAAGTAAAGTAAACTTAAAGTAAAAGTAATGTAAGCTTAAGGTTAAGTAAACTTAAAGTTAAGTAAACTTAATCTTAAAATAAAGTAAACTTAAAGTCACTTTTATTTCCGATTAAACTAGCTTTACGATGAGACAAAACTATTAAACGCGAATCCAATTAATTAAATAAAATAAACGAAAATTATTACGAATAAAAGAAATGCACAACCGTTGTGCCGCTAGGTAAACAACCGAAATGTCAAACGCGCTGATAAAATAAAAGTGTAACACTCAGCAGGTAGACCGCTGACACCACGGCTAAACTCAGCTGGGCTGGGTTCGTAAGCAATGAAATGATAGCGTAGCGCGATTAAAGACGGTAGCGAATAAAAAGGGCCGATTAATTTAATAATTGATAGAATGATAAGAAATTGTTTTCCAAGTACCGGGTGTACTGGAAAAAGATGGGCGCCAGGAAATCTTATGGTGAAATTTCCAAACCAATAATCGAGTCTGAAATAGTAAGAACCGAATAAAACCAATTCAATTAAATTCCCAAAAGGGATTTAAAGCTATTTATTTTGTTTACGTGTTGGGAAAACCTTACAAAAAGTGGGATTAAAACCAAAATCTTTTCGACAATCAAATGTTACAATGGTGGACGGTTAGACGAACCATTTCAAAGGTAAACAAATGAAACAACCGGAAAAATGAAACGGTAATTGTTCTTTCCCGAAAAGAACAATTAATAAGAATTAAAAATGGTCGCGTTTCTCACACTTTTCAGAATTTCGATAGCAAAGATCAGCCGAATCTTAATTATTAGATTTTTAGATTTAGATTTAGATTTAGATTTATTGTTTGCTTTCTTGTTTTAAATACAGATTTAAGTTACAAAAATCATTAAGCATGGCTTTGCCGTCTGCCTGATTGACATAAAATTAATAATTTAATAACAAGTTTGTTTTAATGTACATACATAATATTCAATTCTTGAATTTAAAAATATTTACAACGTTAAAAGCTTTCAGTAATAATTTTACTACGATAGTTGATAGCTGTTTTATAGAAGTAAAAAAGTTGTTTAGTTTCGCTTTCGCTTTCGCAGTTTAAATAGGCTATAACTTCTTCCTTAGATTTTGTGTCGGTTCCTAGAAAATATCTTCTTATTTCTTTAAGGATGGGGCATCTTCCAAAGAAATGTATAACATCTTCTCTCTCAGCTAAATTGCAAAGACTACAATAAATAAGTAGATCGGGACGATGTGGGATATAATTAAGGCGTATTAGCTCGCCTCTTATTTTAAAAACGGCCGAAATTAGTTCCTTGCTGTTGTCATTGCGGAAATAATTTTTTTCGCACAGATTAT
This sequence comes from Melanostoma mellinum, assembly GCA_914767635.1. NCBI lineage: Eukaryota > Metazoa > Arthropoda > Insecta > Diptera > Syrphidae > Melanostoma > Melanostoma mellinum. The sequence goes on along the minus strand of OU612059.1, from coordinate 146,537,843 downwards.
GCTTTAAAATGCTGTATGAAGCTCGGTGTATGGACGCTGAAGCCATATTTAAGTAATCCGCTCTGTATTGATCATCGAGTTTGGCAATAAGATTGACAAGCACATCCTTGCGGTATCTTTCGTTTCCAAAAACCATATTGCCTTCTAGTCCGCAGTTCGTTGCTAGCTCTTCAAGTTTCTTATACCAGAGCGTATTCCTTTCAATTACCATCTTCGCAATTATTTTCGGAAGTCTATCGTCCGGCATATGTAAAACTTTCACCACATAATCTACATGCAACTTTAATGATTTAATATGAAGTGGTGACAGTCCTGTTTCAATATAAATCATATAGTTAGGTGTTGTGCTTGATAAGCTAAAGCAACGTTTTATGTAGTATGTAAGGAGTTTCTCTACTGTTTCATACTTGCAATATCCCCACGATTGCGCTGCGTACATCATAACAGATTCTGCTACAGCTTGGAACACCTTGTATTTTACGCTGTGGTTAATCAATTGATTTGAAAAACATTTTTTCCATGTAGCCGCTATGGCACTTTTCGCTTGTATCAGTCTTTCCTTTAGATGAGGTTCCATGCTGAGATTACTAGCTATTGTTACCCCGAGGTATTTATATGTTTTCACAACTTCAATGGACTTTCCGTTGAGGTGCCATTTTTCATTTCTGCACTCTCTACCAGCTCCCTTCTTAAAAATCATAATTTTTGATTTTGTAAGGTTAACCGTAAGATTCCATAATCGGCAGTACAAATCGAGACGGTTAATCATTAATTGTAAGGACTCTGGTGAATAGGCAAACAGAACCACATCGTCTGCAAATAAAAGTGCTTTTATTAAATGTCCTGCAATCTCTATTCCTCCAGGTAAAAAGTCGATGAGGTCATCGATGTACAAAGCAAAGAGATATGGGCTTAGTGTACACCCCTGTCTTACTCCCATATTTGTTTCAAACCATTCCGATGCTTCGGTCCCGCTCCACACACTCGATTGGTTATCCTCGTATAGGTTTTCGATAACTCTCCCAAACTTTTGGCTCATTCCAGCGTTATAAAGTTTGAATATCAAAGCTTTTCGATCGACATTATCAAAGGCTGCCTTGAAATCAACGAAAAAGGCGAATAATTTCTTTTTCTGTTCGAGGAATGTTCCAGCAATGTTTTGCAGTACGAAAATGTTGTCTACGGTTGAATAACCACTCCGAAAACCTGCTTGGAATTCTTTGATCAGATTGTTGTTCTTGATCCAAATTGACATACGCTCCATTAAAAGTTTTGTGAAAATCTTGTATGATGAGTTAAGGAAAGATATTCCACGATAGTTTGCGGGATCATCTATATTACCTTTTTTGTGGATCGGATATATTAGGGCTTGTTTTAACTGTGGCGGTATGTTGGCTGTTTCCAGAATTCCATTGAAAAGCTCCGCTATTTTAACAATAAAATTGCTTGTCGCATACTTAAAAAATTCAATTGGTATGCGATCGGCTCCAGGTGCCTTCCCATCTTGAAGTTTTTTCAAAACATTACAAATTTCTTCCTCCGTAATAGATGCATCTAATATTTCATTTTGAATTAATGGCTTTGCGTAGTGAAACGGCAGTATACTACTTTGTGGGTTTAATATTGTTTGAAAGTGGTTCCGAAGTGTCCTTGTGTCGAGCTGGGTGCTAATTTGTGGTGCCCTACAGTTGAATTTTTTGATCGAACACCAGAACTCCTTTGTATTTTTGCAGTTCATCAATTTTTGAGCTTCGTTTTCAAAAAAAATTTTTTTCTTCTTCATACACATTTGCTTAAAGGCCGTGTTCGTTTGGCAGTACATTCTTTTGAAGAACTGATCTCCAAACTTTTGAAAGACTTTTAGCCACCCAAAAGATATTTTTCTCGCTGCTTCACACTCAGTGTCAAACCATTTTTCTCTGAAAACATATCTGTTTTGGTAAGTTGGTATTTTTGCAGTGTAAGACATTTTTATTAAATTATCGATATCCAATATCTCACATTGAACAATTGTCTGCAAGTTGACGTCAAGTTTCCGTTGATAATCAGATGCATTTGATTCTTTCCACATCAGCTTATGGGGTAGTTTCATCGTTCTTGTATTTTCCCTTTCTGTCGGTGAGGTACTTATCTCAGCAACAATAGGCATATGGTCTGAGAACTGCTGCGTCAAAACTTCAAAATCACTTACTAATGATGTCCATAAACCTCGTACCAAGCAGTAATCGATGACTGAACATCCTTGTTGTCCGATGAACGTATACTTTCCACTGGAATCTGAACTACTTGTGCCATTAAGTATATGAAATCCATGCGAATCACATAATTCTAGCAATTTAGCTCCTTTTGCATTTGTGGTTTCATCTTCTGATTTTCTCGCTTTGCCTGCGAATCTATTTTCTCTTCCCTCATCTTTTCCTATTCTGGCATTTAAATCACCAATGATCATCATGTCGTCGTACTTACAGTGTTCAATTACTTCCACTAGTGCACCGAAATCTCTTTCCCAGTAGCTACAGTTGATATAAATTGGTAGTACATATTGTAACGTGCGCTTAGTTCGCAAAAATAAAACTCTACCTTTCAATTTAATTCTACCACTTTATTCAGTATCTACTTTCGATATACACTTTATTTGAACTCAACTCGACTTTTGGACTATCACTTGTATTTACTCTTAACTTTATCACTCTATAAACAAGACTGCCCTCTGGTTGCCTCGGGCGGGCTATTTATATCGAATGACATGCCATCTAGAACTCTCCAGTTACTTCTACATGGTCTGCAACTCTACACTATTTCTGGCTGTCAAACATTTTCTCTCCTAGAATTTCTACACTTACACTAGTGCTCCCAGATGTGTTTTTCAGTGGAACGTTTTCGATTAGGTAAATGTTGGGTTCATGTTACACTGCCCCCTCCTTAAGATTGTTCGTCCCGAATAATTCCATCTGCAGCCTCGCCACTATATCGATGCAGCCTGTCACAATGAACTACTTTTAACTTGCCTCTTAGTCCTCTTTGGATGCGGTAAACCACGTCGTTAATCCTAGTGACTACAGTATAAGGACCTTCCCAGTTTTGCTGAAGTTTCGGTGACAATCCCTTTTGACGATGCGGATTATAGAGCCACACACGTTCTCCTGCTTGGAATCCTGCCGTTGTCGCTTTTGTGTCATACCGAGTCTTCATCCGGTCGCCATACACTGTGGCCCATGTCCCTGTTCTATTAGGTCTATCTGTAAGCCTACCCACCTCTATGTTTGAATCACAGACATAACAATTTCGGAACCACTTCTCCACGTCACCTCTAACATGCAGCCAGTAAAAGCGTTTTCGCACATTCTCCAGCGTCTTGTTGACTCCCAGGTGGCTTCCTGTAGGGCTTCTATGCATCTTTTGTAAAACCTCTTTGATTTTCGATTGAGGAACAATAAGCTGCATTACAAAGGATTTACCGTCAGGAGATTCCCATTTGCGCTGGAGTACGCCTTCTTGCACGCGAAGCGAGTCCCACTGTGCCCAATAAGCTTTGACAACAGAGCTTTGGTCCGAAATGTCGTTCCAGTCAGGTTTCGTGTTGTTCTCTTTCCATTTGAGAATCGGTCCGATGTCTGGATCCTTCTTTTGAGCAGACCTCAATTCTTCCTTGTTCCATCCGAATATGGGTTCCACTCTCATCCGCTGAGTCCTGGTCTCTACTTTCCGCCAGCAATTCCATTGGGGGTTTTCTACCTGATGTCCAATTCGGTATTGATAAGTCTGCGGTCTTACTCTACAGCTCGCGGATTGATTTTCTTGGACTTCACAACGTCGACAAGCATTTTCAGTTTTAATTGGTGGCAACCGGCATTGTCGCTGTAAGTGCCCCGTCTTATTACAATTCCAACATCTGGCAAGTCCGTTCCGCTGGTTCCTTTGTAGCTTAATTCCTGGGCATGATCCAGCCTCGAATATGGCTTCTCTTTGACAATGTACCATTTGAGAAGCTTGCTCAGATGCTTCCATCATTAATGCAAACTCTAGAGTTTCGGAAAGAGTTCGCGTTCTAGCAGTTCGCACAGATCTCTGAAGATGTTTGTCAGAAATGGCACGAACGAAGGACTCAACAGCCAGATGGTTGATGATTTCTTCTCCAGCATCCGGGTATGCCAGGTGAGCCAGTCTTTCGACGTCTGCTTGGAGCTGCTGTAGACTTTCACCCCTTTTCTGGACTCTGCTATTGAGTTGGACTCGGAAGACCTCTTTCAAGTGGCTATCACCAAAGCGTTTATCTATAGCTGCCACGAGAGAACTGAAATCGTAGCTCTTACCAGCTGGAACAGTTTGAAGTAATTCAGCTGCTGGTCCTCTAAGAGCAAGAGTCAGTGCTATGTATTTGTCTTCGTCATCCCAGCCATTTGCTGTCGCAGCTGCCTCAAATTGTCTCCTGTAAACTGACCAAGACGACTGTCCGTCGAATGTTGGTGGTTGTACTTCTCTTTGCTTTAGACAATCTCCACAAGTTTTCCGTAGCTCCATTTTCCGCATCTGGTCTAGTTCCTTAGCCATGTTTTCGATTTGTTTCTCCAAAGTGGCCAGCTGACTTTCGCATTGACTCTCAAGCTTGGAAAATCGTTTCTCAACACATTCAATGCGTTTTTCTAGGCCACAAACATTTTTCTCAATGTTACCCAATTTGCTTTCTAGAATGTTTTTCTGACCTTCCAAAACATTCTGTTGCGCCTCGAGTCTTTCGAGAATGTTCTGTTGTTCTTTCTTTTGTTCGTTTCGTTGCTCTTCAATCAGCTTCTTTTGTTCGTTTCGTTGTGCTTCAAGTTGTTCGAGAACATTCTGCTGTTCCTTCTTTTGCTCGTTTCGTTGTGTTTCAAGTTGTTCGAGAACATTCAGCTGTTCCTTCTTTTGATCGTTTCGTTGCTCTTCCAGACGTCCGAGAATATTCTGCTGTTGCTCTTCAATCAGTTTCTTTTGTTGTTCTAATAAAAGCTTCATCATACTAGAAAAATCTACACTTTCACTTACTTCCTCTTTTTCCACTTCTGTTTCAAAAACAAAAGTGCTTACGTCTTCCCCTTGCTGTTCCAAATAGTTGCGCAAGCGCAGGACGAGCTCATTTTTCGATCCCGCTCTAGAAAGATTTCGCTTACCTAACTCACTTTTAAGCTCAGTGCAGTTGAGCTCTTCCAACAACTTACCCATTTTCACTGTATATAATTATTATTTTCTTTTTACTTTCTTTTCTTTTTCTTTTTTTTTACACTTTACTAGTCAAATAAGTTTTATTTACACTTCTGACACCAATGTAACGTGCGCTTAGTTCGCAAAAATAAAACTCTACCTTTCAATTTAATTCTACCACTTTATTCAGTATCTACTTTCGATATACACTTTATTTGAACTCAACTCGACTTTTGGACTATCACTTGTATTTACTCTTAACTTTATCACTCTATAAACAAGACTGCCCTCTGGTTGCCTCGGGCGGGCTATTTATATCGAATGACATGCCATCTAGAACTCTCCAGTTACTTCTACATGGTCTGCAACTCTACACTATTTCTGGCTGTCAAACATTTTCTCTCCTAGAATTTCTACACTTACACTAGTGCTCCCAGATGTGTTTTTCAGTGGAACGTTTTCGATTAGGTAAATGTTGGGTTCATGTTACAATATAAATGATTTGCTTCAATTGATATTTTTAAAAGTTTAATTTCATGTACCAACTCAAATTCAAAGGTTATGTTGCGTTTAGAACTAAGTTTTTTGTATCCAAGGAAGCATCCCCCACTTGCTCTTCCTCGTGTATTATGTTTCAAAGCGGAAATCCAAACAAATTCGAAGCTTTTAAACCGATTTAAATATAATTCATAATCTCCTTCTACTACAAATGTTTCATATAGAAAAATAATATCAAATTCATTTATAAATTCATAAAAACCTACTTGAACTGACTTATTAATAAGTCCTTTGATATTATAGCTTAATATTTTTAATTTATTTATTTCTACTAATTTGATTATACTACTTTGGCAGACGGCGGTTATACCCTATGACATAGTAGATGAAAAATTACTTTTATTTCTATTATAATTGGATTGTGTCTGTGCTAAGTTTGCGCTTCGAAATGCAGGTGTCACTACTGGTCCAGCTCTGTTGTTTTCATCTTGTGCTTCCACGTTGAGATCCAGCTGATCGCTGACATTTGTTTTGTAAATTTGATTTAGAACCAAAAACCCATTGTTATTGTTTTGTACAAGTCCCAGCGAAGAACTCCAACGAAAAACTTTTTTATCTACATACATCCTATCATCTCGAACTAACACTTTAATGCTGGCGTTTATTTCAACGAGGTTGCTTCTTATCTTTAGAAGTTTGTTGCGCTTCTGTCGAATTGATAAAGGAAGATCTTTGAATATATTGATACCTGTACCTCGCAGTGATTTGGATTCCTTGAGTGCTGCAATCACCTGTTGCCTTGAATCGAGTTTTACAATAAAGTGTTTCGTATCTGCGTTATTTGTTCTTATTTCATGAATACGTTGGTTTTCAATGATCGGACTTGGTTGAATGAGCCGCGACAGTGTATTTTTGATGATATCTTTTTCATCAGTTCCATTTTGTTTTACGATTCGTAGCATCAGATTTTTTTCTGTATTTTTCTTTTGCATTTCATCCAATTGGTTCTCTAGGTTTTCGTATTTTGTTTCCAAAACACGAATTTTGTTCGCCATTTGGTGGTTAAGCTCTATAATTTTTTGGTGTGCAACTGTTATTGCTTCAATGTCACTCTTCGTGGCTGTATTTTCCATTTTGGAGTCGAGTAGATCGCAAAGCAAACTAGTAAGTTCTAATTTACTCATAGTTCCAACAAGTTCACCCGGCATATTTTCAATGTTCTGAGATCTTTTTTCTGAATTAAAGTTTTCTGGAGAAGTTTCAGAGAGATTTCGCTTGTTTTTTGGTGGCATAAATATGTAGTTGAGTGGCGTATATTATAAAATGTGGTTATGTTTTGCGTTGTAAGCACTTAGTTTAAAGGCGTATAGAAAAAATGGTCTTAAATGTCTAGAACTCACATGAGATCAATGAGATCGTTTCTTTGGTCTTTAAACAACACTTTTAACACACATTTAATGCTTTTTGATGTTAGAAAAATGGAGACTTTATATTTATTACAGGAGCTACTTTAAAACGAACCTTTTCGTACTTTGACAGAAATGTCAAAAAATGTCACTTGCCGAATCTTAATTTGACAACACTAAAAGAACTAGAACACTCTACTTATCTTTTCCTTTTATGCTACTCCTTCCTCCTTCTATTTTCGTCTGTCTGACGATTTCTGCTTCTCCTTGAAATTTCTCCTTCCACTGACTCTACAATTTTCAAAGCTTTTCTAACAACTTTAAAACAAACTAATCTTCAACACTATTTCCAAAATATCTTCAACTTTCAACCAAATTTTCACATTTCTCTTTTTTTTTTTTTAATTTCTGATCAAAAACCACTTGACATGCACTAGATCAACCAAGCAGTGGTTGATCTTGTCAATTTGTCCTTTCTCGACTTTCAAGTTCACACGCACATTCATACAATCGGCCAATGATGTCTCGAAGTTTTTGTCACGGCTTTCTAGCACATGCAGCCTTGTGGCTGACAAGCACCTCCGTTGTCGGATTCCAGCGAGACCTTTCACTCGCACCATTTTCCAATCACACTGAACTGGAAAAGTTGTTGGGGGTTTGTTTCAAAACTTATCCATCCATTAGTCGAGATCAGACCCCTCCCATAAAACATGTCGAGAAAAATGAAAGTTCCTGAAAGTTGAAAATAATACTTCTGGGCATTTTCCCAGTTACTCTACAATATATTCTACTGAGTCAGGGGAAGGATAAAATTCTCTGAGTTACAACTTTTCGGAAATTGAAGAAGGGAGGAAAAGCTAATAAAACCAAAATGAACTACTTTACCCTTTTCGGTGGATCTTTGTGCAGGTTTGGGGAAAAGGGGAAACTGTTAACGTTTCATTCTTATGATTCGGTTTTACAAAAATAAAAGTAAACTAAAACTTAAAGTAAACTTAAACTTAAAGTTAAGATTAGATATAAGGGATATAATTAAGGCGTATTAGCTCGCCTTTTATTGAAAAAAACGCTCGAAATTATGTAGTTCCTTGCTGTTGTCATTGTGGAAGTAATTTTTTTCCTCACGGTATCTTTCGTTTCCAAAAGCCAAATTGCTTTCTAATCCACAGTTCATTCTCTTCGAGTTTCTTCTACTAGAGCGTATTCCTTTCAACTACCATCTTCGCAATTATTTTCGGAAGTCTATCGTCTGGCATATGTAAAACTTTCACCACATAATCTACATGCAACTTTAATGATGTGATATGAAGCGGTGACAGTCTTGTTTCAATATGGATCATATAGTTTGGTGTTGTGCTTGGTAAGCTAAAGCAACGTTTTATGTAGTATGTAAGGAGTTTCTCTACTGTTTCATACTTGCAATAACCTCACAAATGCTATAGCTTTGAAAACCTTGTATCTTACGCTGTGGTTAATCATTTTTTCCATGTAGCCGATATGGAAACTGGAAAGTGGAAAGTGGAAAGTAGGAAGTGGAAATTGGAAAGTGAGAAGTTTAAAAAGAAAGTGGAGAGTGAAAAGTGGAAAGTGGAAAGTGGAAAGTGAAAGTGGAAAGAGGAAAGTGGAAAGTGGAAATTGGAGAGTGGAAAAAGGAAAGTCTAAAGTGAAAGTGAAGTAGAAAAAGAAAGTGAAAGCGAAAGTGGAAAGTTTAAAGTGAAAAGTAGTAAGCGGAAAGTAGGAAGTGGAAAGTAGAAAATGGAAAGTGGAAAAAGAAAAGTGGAAAGTTGAAGAAAATCGGTCGGTTTAGTTACAGCCTGAACCATAGACGAATAGACAGACAAACAGACAGAATTGCAGGGCCTCCTTTTTTCTTATTCTACATATATCACCCTAATGTCATGTTATCAATTTTTTTTTTTGTGCAATTGCAAAATTTGCTTTATAATACCTTTAATCGCAAATAAAAAATTATTTCACATACACCTTACCCAAACGCATTTAATTTATTCCTAATTTACCTATTTGAATTCTAGGTGTCTATGTAATTTACTGACCTACATACATACAATTTTATGCCAACCACATCTTGTTTTCAACAAAACAATAGAAATTCTCAAACATGCAAAACATACATGCTAGTCAAACACAAAACTTTTAGCTGAAAAAAAAAAAAAAAATGGAACACACTTTCAAAGTTGCGTACACTTCACCAAGGAAATCCGTTCTATTAGTGTTGTTATTATCTAGCCCATTTCCCTTTGTGCGTATGCATAATCACAGTCGCTAGTAGAGTGGAATTTGAGGCAAGTCGTAGAATCACCCGATTTTCTCTTGGTGTTGTGGGTTTTCCCGTGCGTCCTTTTTGATTTTTGTGCTGCAAACTAAATAAAACGGTTGTTTTTAACACTCTCTTAGATACTTTATACAAGAATTCGCACATGCGCATTCCTGCACGAAAATATTCGCAATGGTCTCATCCTAGTGGAGCACCTTTTTATACCTATATTCAGTAGTTCATTAATTGATCTTGAGAAATTCCAACGGTCGTTTCGAATTAACCCTTTAATTTTATGAATTTGTTATGGAAAAATACGTATCTATTAACTGCAAATAAACTTTTCCAGGTACAAAACTTCCATCAGGTATAAAAAGCGAAAATCGATCGCAAAATTTGAAGCCTCATCCTAGTGGTTGGCAGTGTATAAACAAAAACAAATTTCTTTTGTTAGTTTCAACCATTAGGTCTGTTCGTTGAACTTTCCCCAGGGTTGACCCAGGTTTTCTTGACAACCCTATGAGTTGTCAAAAAAATCTGGGTTTTCCACTCCTCAAAAAACGCTAAACCACAAATCACCACACATCCCTGTCATAAAAAAAAAATACATGACATTTGACAGCCCTCAAATCGCCACAGCAAAAAGCTAGGACGAGTTTGGGGAAAACGTATGGCAAACCTGTGGCTCAAAAAACACTTAATTTGACATTCAGGGTGAATTTAGGTTTCTCAAAAAACGCTTTGTGGCGACCCTAGTGCAACCCCAGGGCTTCAACGAACAGACCTATTGAGAAACCAAAATTAGGCAGTTCTTATAGGATTTTGACATAAGGGATGAATAACTATAATCGGTGATGAAAAGGATTATAAATAAGGATTTTTTATTCACTGATTAAAGTCTTAATAAGTTCCTATTCACTGCATAACTAACATGCGTTTTAAGCGTGTTTTAGCGAAATCTAATAAATACGGCTGCATGTTTACAACGTTCAATAAAAATAATTATTAATTATGAATTATGGGCCAGTGAGTCAGTTTTGATTATAAAGTGATAGTGTAAAAATTGAGCTAATGTCATTATTAATCGAGTTGTATATCGAATAGAAGTAGAGATAGAATAAAAGTAGTATAATTAAAGTGAAAGGAAAAATTTTATTATTTCAAACTAAGCGCGCGTCACAGTATGTATGAGTTGTAATTTTTTTTTATCATTTTATTGTTTGGCTTTTTTTGGTACTTCATTATTTGATTTTTGTTATTTAAGTGATAGGTAAACTATCTTTGTCGAAACATTTTTGACGGAATATATTATACTGTAACGTGCGCTTAGTTCGTAAAATTAAAACTCTACCTTTCAATTTAATTCTACCACTTTATTCAGTATCTACTTTCGATATACACTTTATTCGAACTCAACTCAATTACGTTTATTCAATATTCACACTATCACTTTCTAAATAAAACTGACTTCTGGTTGCGTCAGCTCCCTCTTTATATAGGAGTGTGAAACATCGAGAGATTTCTAGTAGTTTTTCTATGAACCATGATGTCTAGACAAGTTCCCCTCCCGGTTTTTTTCGGCACACACACACACTCACTCACAAAAGACGTCTGCCATTAAAGCACTCCATTAAAGCGTTGCCAGCACTTGTGTTTTCGGTTTGACGTTTTCAATTAGGAAATCAGCATGAAATGTTGGGTGCACATTACACTGCCCCCTCCTTAAGATTGTTCGTCCCGAATAATTCCATTTGCAGCCTCCCCACTATATCGATGCAGCCGGTCACAATGCACTACTTTTAACTTGCCTCTTAGTCCTCTTTGGATGCGGTAGACCACGTCGTTAATCCTCGTGACAACAGTATAAGGACCTTCCCAGTTCTGCTGAAGTTTCGGTGACAATCCCTTTTGACGATGAGGATTATAAAGCCACACACGATCTCCTGCTTGGAATCCTGCCGTTGTCGCTTTTGTGTCGTACCGTGTCTTCATCCGGTCGCTGTAGGTTTTCATCCGTTCCCTTGTTCTTTTATGGATGTCAGCGAGTCTCTCCTTGGTCGTCCACATACTCGTTTGTGTCCTGTGGCTCCTCTGTGGGGCATCCAAATTTAAGTTCGCTGGGCAGCCGCATGGTTTTCCCGAACAGGATGTCAGATGGTGTTTGTCCTGTCGAGCTATGTACTGCACTTCTATAGGCCATCAGGAATAGCGGTACATGCTTATCCCAGTCTCTTTGGTAGTCGCCTACGACCTTGGTGAGGTGTTCTTTCAAGGTCCGGTTGAATCTTTCAACCATCACATCAGACTGTGGATGAAGCGGTGTGGTTCTTGTCATCTTAATGCCTAGTAGTCCGCACACTCCTTGGAAGATGTTTGACTCAAAGTTCCTCCCTTGGTCGGAATGGAGTTCCATAGGCACGCCAAACCTACTCACCCAGTTAAACACAATCTGGTCGACCACCGTTTTGGCCTCTTGATTTGGGATGGCATACGCCCCAGGCCACTTGCTAAAATAGTCCATTACAACCAGAATGTACTTGTTTCCAGCATTGGTCTCTGGAAAAGGCTCAGCCACATCTACTGCAATCCTCTCAAAAGGCGATCCAACGTTGTACTGATGCATCTTACCTTGAATCTTCCTACCAGGTCCTTTGGTTGCAGCACACTTGTCACATGTTCGGCACCACTTCTCCACGTCATCTCTAGCATGTAACCAGTAGAACCGATGTCGCACCTTCTCCAGTGTTTTGTTTACTCCGAGGTGGCCTCCAGAAGGTCCGTCGTGCATCTCCCGAAGAACTTCACTGACTTTCGATTGCGGTACGATCAGCTGCATCACATGTGACTTACCGTCAGCGGATTCCCATCTTCGCCTGAGGACACCTTCTTGCACATATAGTGAGTCCCACTGTGCCCAATAGGCTTTGAGAACTGGAGACTCCTGTCAGAAATGTCTCCCCATTTCGGTTTCTCTTCATTTTCTTTCCATGCAAGAATGGGTTCGATATCTGGATCTTTCTGTTGAGCAGTCCTCACTTCCTCATTGCTCCATCCGCTTATTGGATCAGCTCTTAGTCGCTGAGTGGTAATGATTTCTTTGTCTTCTTGCCGCCTGCAATGCTTGCAATCCACTTTACAAGGTCTTCGGGATAATGCATCGGCGTTTGAGTGCAGCTTTCCTCTACGGTGTTGGATCTGGTAGTCATAGATCTGCAATCTTTCTATCCACCTTGCGACTTGACCTTCTAGATTTTTGAAGTTCAAAAGCCAGCTCAGAGCACCGTGGTCTGTCCGCAGAAGGAATTTCTGTCCATAGATGTACTTATGGAAGTGCTTTGTTGCCAAGATAAGAGCTAGCAGTTCCCTTCTGGTCACGCAGTAGTTTCTTTCGGGTTTCGATAGGACCTTGCTGTAGTATGCCACCACTTTCTCCTCGCCATCATGCACTTGGGATAGTACCGCCCCGATTCCAACGTTGCTTGCATCTGCGTCGACGATGAATGTTTTGCCAGGTGTTGGATGTGCCAGTACTGGAGCATTACAAAGGCGGTATTTGAGTTCCTGGAAAGATTTCTCACACTCACCTGACCATTTAAACTGCTTCCCCTTTTCGGTGAGCTGATGCAAACTCTTTGCAACTCCAGCAAAGTTCTTAACAAAACGTCGGTAATATGTGGCAAGACCAAGAAAGCTTCGGAGTTGATGTTTGTCCTGTGGTGTTGGCCAATTTTTGACAGAGTCAACTTTTCAGGATCAGTCTTCACTCCTTGGGAAGAGATGATGTGTCCCAAATACTTGACTTCGGTTTTGAAAAGTGCACATTTTTCTGGATTCAGTTTAAGGTTAGCCTCTCGAAGTCTCTGAAACACGGCTTTTAGGTTCTTGCAATGTTGGTCAAATGTTTTCCCGTAAACAATGACATCGTCCAAGTAGACTACGCACGCTTTCCACGTCAGTCCTTGAAGAACGCACTCCATCAAACGCTCGAATGTTGCCGGAGCGTTACATAACCCAAACGGCATAACTTTAAACTGCCAGAGCCCATTACCTGTAGAAAACGCCGTCTTTTCCCGATCATCAGGGTGGATATCAACTTGCCAATATCTGCTCTTCAAGTCCAGCGTCGAGAACCACTGCGCTCCTTCCATGGCATCCAGGGTATCACTGATTCTCGGCAGGGGATAGCTGTCCTTCTTAGTTACATCATTCAGCCTTCGGTAGTCCACACAAAAACGAGTGCTTCCGTCTTTCTTTTTCACTAGCACCACTGGTGACGCCCAAGGACTTTTGGAATTTTCGATAAGACCGTCCTTTTTCATTATTGTTATCATTTCTTCAACCTCACCTTGTTTGGCCAGTGGAAGACGTCTTGCGGGTTGACGAATCGGTCTTGCATCTCCTGTGTTGATGCGATGCTGCACCAACTGTGTCCTACCATATTGCCCCTTTTGCGATGCGAAGATATCAGTATACTCTTGTAGGAGACTTTCAGCCATCCTTGTTTGTTGGTGATCAAGGTTGGATGAATTCAGTATTTTAGCTCTGATGGTTTTGAGTTCCTCCGTAGTTATAGTTTTTCTCGGAGCTTCGTGTGTGATCTTCGTAATTGCTGCAACCGATTCGCAACGTCCAAAGACTTCTCCTTTCTTCAACTTTACATCGTACGGTCTGGTGTTTAGTAATCGTACGGGGACCATTTTGTTTTTCGGTGCTACCAGTGTTTTCCCAATGATGACGCTTTGGGAGGAACACTCTGGGTCTGGTTCCACCATGAGGTATCGAAGGCTTCCAAACTCACCCTCCAGTTTCGTCCAAACGAACACTTCAGAAGAAGGAGGCAGAATCAGATCTTCCCTGATGACAGTTCTCAGTGTCGACGTACTTTCGTTCGAATAGGTCATTGGAAGTTCCTTATTTTGGTACTTCAAAACCTGATTACCGATGTCCAAAATAACTCCGTGCTGTTTCATAAAGTCGATTCCAATGATGCACTCGTCACATATATCTGCCACCAGGAATTGATGAGTAAACACTAGATCGGCCAGTCGGAGCTTAAGACACACACGATGGTAGCCAAATGTTTGTTCCCGTTAATAGTAGTCTCCACAGTCAGACTTTTGTTGTCTCGTTTGGTCTGAGAGACCTGGATGGTGGTTCTGGGGCCATCGATACAAGAAACCAGCCTCTGCCCCTCGAAGTTGGTTCTTACTCGTTTTCCTGATGGGAAACGGGCTGATAGGCAACGCTGGTGTTGTTGTTACCTTGCTCTGGGTTGGATCTCTTGCTTCCACAATGTTGACAACTGGCTTTGTTTGGTGGTAGTCGGCATTGACGCTGTAAGTGCCCGTTCTTGTTGCAGTTCCAACATCTTGCTAGTCCGCTCCGGTTCTTTTGTATTTCAGCTCTTTGGCACGAGCATTCTTCGACTATGGCCTCTCTAAGTCGATGTACTCCCTGAGAAGCCTGTTCTGCTGCTTCAATTGTCAATGCGAATGCTAAAGTTTCGGAAAGAGTACGTGTTCTAGCAGTTCGCACAGACCTCTGAAGATGTATATCGGAAATGGCACGAACGAAGGACTCAACAGCGAGCTGGTTGATGATTTCTTCTCCAGCATCCGGGAATGCCAGGTGAACCAGTCTTTCGACGTCTGCTTGGAGCTGCTGTAGACTTTCACCCCTTTTCTGGACTCTGTTATTGAGTTGGACTCGGAAGACTTCTTTGAAGTGGCTATCTCCAAAGCGTTTATCTATAGCTGCCACAAGAGAGCTGAAATCACCGCTCTTACCAGCTGGAACTGTTTGAAGTAATTCAGCTGCTGGTCCTCTAAGAGCAAGAGTCAGTGCTATGTACTTGTCTTCGTCATCCCAGCCATTTGTTGTCGCGGTTGCCTCAAATTGTCTCTTGTAGACTGGCCAAGAAGACTGTCCATCAAATGTTGGGGGTTTCATCTCCTTTTTCCTTGCAACTCTCCAGCAGATTCTCGAATTTTTATTTTCCGGATCTGGTCTAATTCCTTGGACAGAACAGAGAACTGGTTATCGCATCGGCTTTCCAAACGATTCTCTACAACAGAAAGCTGTTTTTCCACACCTTCAACTCGTTCGTCAAGGGCACATACATTTTTCTCAATATTACCCAATTTTCCTTCTAGAATGTTTTTCTGAACTTCTAAAACATTCTGTTGCGCCTCAAGTCTTTCGAGAATATTTTGTTGTTCCTTCTTTTGATCGTTTCGTTGCTCTTCCAGACGTCCGAGAATATTCTGCTGTTTCTCTTCAATCAGCTTCTTTTGTTGTTCTAATAAAAGCTTCATCATACTAGAAAAATCTACACTTTCACTTACTTCCTCTTTTTCCACTTCTGTTTCAAAAACAAAAGTGCTTACGTCTTCCCCTTGCTGTTCCAAATAGTTGCGCAAACGCAGGACGAGCTCATTTTTCGATCCCGCTCCAGAAAGATTTCGCTTACCTAACTCACTTTTAAGCTCAGTGCAGTTGAGCTCTTCCAACAACTTACCCATTTTCACTGTATTTAACTTTTTTTTTTTATCAAATAAGTTTTATTTACACTTCTGACACCAATGTAACGTGCGCTTAGTTCGCAAAAATAAAACTCTACCTTTCAATTTAATTCTACCACTTTATTCAGTATCTACTTTCGATATACACTTTATTCGAACTCAACTCAATTACGTTTATTCAATATTCACACTATCACTTTCTAAATAAAACTGACCTCTGGTTGCGTGAGCTCCCTCTTTATATAGAAGTGCGAAACATCGAGAGATTTCTAGTAGTTTTTCTATGAACCATGATGTCTAGACAAGTTCCCCTCCCGGTTTTTTTCGGCACACACACACACTCACTCACAAACAACGTCTGCCATTATAGCACTCCATTATAGCGTTGCCAGCACTTGTGTTTTCGGTTTAACGTTTTCAATTAAGAAATCAGCATGAAATGTTGGGTGCACATTACAATAGGCGTGTTTTTTTTTAACCTAGTATATAGTACAGCATTCGAGTTAAAAAAAAACGATCCGTCCACAGTATTTTCAGTACTATTTTCAGCAACAAGATGGAGCTCAACGTCAAAGCTTGCTGCTACTTTTCAAAGCTCTCTGTGAAATTCAAGATGAAACAAAATCAAATTCATACTAGGTTTGTTTCGTTAATTGTTCTATCAAATGAATAACGATACCAAGCCAGGTATGAATTTGTATTTTTTTTCTTATTTTCCATACATCAGATTCTCTCTTACAGCTCTTTTTTGCTATTTTTGGAGGCATCGTCCAGCAGTGAAGAAAGCTCTATGTCAAAGTCAGCTGTTTTGTTGAAAAAAACTTTCGGGTATGTTTGGGGAGTATGTAAAAAGATATTAAAAACTAATCTTTGACGAGATTTTCCATTGGCAAACAGAATCAATTTATTTTTTATCCAAACCTGTGGTTAAGCAATTTTACACTATTGACCAGTCTTTTCGATAGGTTTAGAAAGAAAATAAGTTGATTCTATTTACAAAACCGTGAAATTGAACTATAATATTCCGCACAAATAAACACAACCCAAATTAAATTAAGTTGAAACATGTACTAGCAAGACTTGAATTTCTATTGAAGATTGTTTAATTTTCATACATATATCTTTCCCTTTTGACCATTTTTTACTGCTTTGTTTGTTTGTTTGATTTGTTTTTTTCTTGCATTGGGCTATATTTTTTATTCAAATAATTCCATGAGTAAAGCTATTAGCTTCAGCAAAATCCTGTATTATATACACCACCAGGTAAGAAACAGGGCAAAAATTCAATATGAATATAGTTTTTATTTCTTTAATTTTTAATCGAGAGAAAAAATTTCTTTGCGAATACCACATTTTTTTTGAACACGTCCTTTCGAAAAAGCTTTGATGAACTGAAATCATTGGTGGCGCCATCTTATTTTCAAAGCTGGAAACTATCAATCCACAGCAATGCCATCCCTGTTTTCACTGTGGAAAATTACGACAGTAAAATGATTTGTTGTTGTTCCCCAAGGGAAATTTTTACTGTACTATATACTAGCATAAAAAAAAACACGCCTAATATGTACAAATTTGTGACTGAACCAAACAGATTCAATAACAGCTTCTACCAATTTCGATAAAATTTTCAAAAACAAATTTGGTAGTCCCTTTTTATCAGACTAAATAAATAAGCCCAATTATATTATTAGGCTAAGTGAAGCTTTTGTATATATATTGTAACGTGAACCCAACATTTAATACCAATTTTCTAATCGAAAACGTTCAACCGAAAAACACATCTGGAAGCACTAGCGTAAGTGTAGAATTATTGTAGGAGAGAAAATGTTTGACAGCCAAAATAGTGTAGAGTGGAGACAATGTAGAAGTTACTGGAGAGTTCTAGATGGCATGTCATTCGATATAAATAGCCCGCCCGAGCCAACCAGAGGGCAGTTTTGATTATAGAGTGATAAAGTGAAGAGTAAATTGTCTACAAGTGATAGTCCAAAAGTCGAGTTGAGCGAATTAAGTATAAATACTGAATAAAAGTGGTTGAAATAAACTGAAAAGTGAAGTTTTAATTTTCGAACTAAGCGCACGTTACATTGGTGTCAGAAGTGTAAATAAAACTTATTTGACTAGTAAAGTGTAAAAAAAAAAAAAAAAGTAAAAAAAAAATAATAATTATATACAGTGAAAATGGGTAAGTTGTTAGAAGAGCTCAACTGCATTGAGCTTAAAAGTGAGTTAGGTAAGCGAAATCTTTCTAGAGCGGGATCGAAAAATGAGCTCGTCCTGCGCTTGCGTAACTATTTGGAACAGCAAGGGGAAGACGTAAACACTTTTGTTTTTGAAATAGAAGTGGAAGAAGAGGAAGTAAATTAAAGTGTAGATTTTTCTAGTATAATGAAGATTTTATTAGAACAAAACAAGCAACAGCAGAATATTCTCGGACGTCTGGAAGAGCAACGAAACGATCAAAAGAAGGAACAGCAGAATGTTCTCGAACAACTGGAAGCACAACGAAACGAACAAAAGAAGCTGATTGAAGAGCAACGAAACGAGCAAAAGAAGGAACAACAGAATATTCTCGAAAGACTTGAGGCGCAACAGAATGTTTTAGAAGTTCAGAAAAACATTCTAGAAGGAAAATTGGGTAACATTGAGAAAAATGTATGTGCCCTAGACGAACGCGTTGAAGGTGTGGAGAAACAGCTTTCTGTTGTAGAGAATCGTTTCGAAATCGTAGAAACCCGATGTGATAAACAGTTCTCTGTTCTGACCAAGGAATTGGACCAGATCCGGAAAATCAAAATTCGAGAGTCTGCTGGGGAGTTTGCAAAGAAAAAGGAGATGAAACCCCCAACATTTGATGGACAGTCTTCTTGGCCAGTCTACAAGAGACAATTTGAGGCAGCCGCGACAACAAATGGCTGGGATGACGAAGACAAGTACATTGCACTGACTCTTGCTCTTAGAGGACCAGCAGCTGAATTACTTCAAACAGTTCCAGCTGGTAAGAGCGGCGATTTCAGTTCTCTTGTGGCAGCTATAGATAAACGCTTTGGAGATAGCCACTTCAAAGAAGTCTTCCGAGTCCAACTCAATAACAGAGTCCAGAAAAGGGGTGAAAGTCTACAGCAGCTCCAAGCAGACGTCGAAAGACTGGTTCACCTGGCATACCCGGATGCTGGAGAAGAAATCATCAACCAGCTCGCTGTTGAGTCCTTCGTTCGTGCCATTTCCGATATACATCTTCAGAGGTCTGTGCGAACTGCTAGAACACGTACTCTTTCCGAAACTTTAGCATTCGCATTGACAATTGAAGCAGCAGAACAGGCTTCTCAGGGAGTACATCGACTTAGAGAGGCCATAGTCGAAGAATGCTCGTGCCAAAGAGCTGAAATACAAAAGAACCGGAGCGGACTAGCAAGATGTTGGAACTGCAACAAGAACGGGCACTTATAGCGTCAATGCCAACTACCACCAAACAAAGCCAGTTGTCAACATTGTGGAAGCAAGAGATCCAACCCAGAGCAAGGTAACAACAACACCAGCGTTGCCTATCAGCCCGTTTCCCATCAGGAAAACGAGTAAGAACCAACTTCGAGGGGCAGAGGCTGGTTTCTTGTATCGATGGCCCCAGAACCACCATCCAGGTCTCTCAGACCAAACGAGACAACAAAAGTCTGACTGTGGAGACTACTATTAACGGGAACAAACATTTGGCTACCATCGACACCGGTGCCACAGCCTCCATAGTACGTCGAGACCTGGTAAAGGCGACGTGGCTTCATAACACCAATAGCTACCGTCTAAGAACCGCAACGGGAGAAGCAGCAAGAGTATATGGGAAGTGTGTCTTAAGATCCGACTGGCCGATCTAGTGTTTACTCATCAATTCCTGGTGGCAGATATATGTGACGAGTGCATCATTGGAATCGACTTTATGAAACAGCACGGAGTTATTTTGGACATCGGTAATCAGGTTTAGAAGTACCAAAATAAGGAACTTCCAATGACCTATTCGAACGAAAGTACGTCGACACTGAGAACTGTCATCAGGGAAGATCTGATTCTGCCTCCTTCTTCTGAAGTGTTCGTTTGGACGAAACTGGAGGGTGAGTTTGGAAGCCTTCGATACCTCATGGTGGAACCAGACCCAGAGTGTTCCTCCCAAAGCGTCATCATTGGGAAAACACTGGTAGCACCGAAAAACAAAATGGTCCCCGTACGATTACTAAACACCAGACCGTACGATGTAAAGTTGAAGAAAGGAGAAGTCGTTGGACGTTGCGAATCGGTTGCAGCAATTACGAAGATCACACACGAAGCTCCGAGAAAAACTATAACTACGGAGGAACTCAAAACCATCAGAGCTAAAATACTGAATTCATCCAACCTTGATCACCAACAAACAAGGATGGCTGAAAGTCTCCTACAAGAGTATACTGATATCTTCGCATCGCAAAAGGGGCAATATGGTAGGACACAGTTGGTGCAGCATCGCATCAACACAGGAGATGCAAGACCGATTCGTCAACCTGCAAGACGTCTTCCACTGGCCAAACAAGGTGAGGTTGAAGAAATGATAACAATAATGAAAAAGGACGGTCTTATCGAAAATTCCAAAAGTCCTTGGGCGTCACCAGTGGTGCTAGTGAAAAAGAAAGACGGAAGCACTCGTTTTTGTGTGGACTACCGAAGGCTGAATGATGTAACTAAGAAGGACAGCTATCCCCTGCCGAGAATCAGTGATACCCTGGATGCCATGGAGGGAGCGCAGTGGTTCTCGACGCTGGACTTGAAGAGCGGATATTGGCAAGTTGACATCCACCCTGATGATCGGGAAAAGACGGCGTTTTCTACAGGTAATGGGCTCTGGCAGTTTAAAGTTATGCCGTTTGGGCTATGTAACGCTCCCGCAACATTCGAGCGTTTAATGGAGTGCGTTCTTCAAGGACTGACGTGGAAAGCGTGCCTAGTCTACTTGGACGATGTCATTGTTTACGGGAAAACATTTGACCAACATTGCAAAAACCTAAAAGCCGTGTTTCAGAGACTTCGAGAGGCTAACCTTAAACTGAATCCAGAAAAATGTGCACTTTTCAAAACCGAAGTTAAGTATTTGGGACACATCATCTCATCCCAAGGAGTAAAGACTGATCCTGAAAAAGTTGACTCCGTCAAAAATTGGCCAACACCACAGGACAAACTTCAACTCCGAAGCTTTCTGGGACTTGCCACATATTACCGACGTTTTGTTAAGAACTTTGCTGGAGCTGCAAAGACTTTGCATCAGCTCACCGAAAAGGGGAAGCAGTTTACATGGTCAGGTGAGTGTGAAAAATCTTTCCAGGAACTCAAATACCGCCTCTGTAACACTCCAGTGCTGGCACATCCAACACCTGGCAAAACATTCATCGTCGACGCAGATGCAAGCAACGTTGGAGTCGGGGCGGTACTATCTCAAGTGCATGATGGCGAGGAGAAAGTGGTGGCATACTACAGCAAGGTCCTATCGAAACCCGAAAGAAACTACTGCGTGACCAGAAGGGAACTGCTAGCTCTCATCTTGGCAACAAAGCACTTCCATAAGTACATCTATGAACAGAAACTCCTTCTGCGGACAGACCATGGTGCTCTGAACTGGCTGTTGAACTTCAAAAATCCAGAAGGTCAAGTCGCAAGGTGGATAGAAAGATTGCAGACCTATGACTACCAGATCCAACACCGCAGAGGAAAGCTGCACTCAAACGCCGATGCATTATCCCAAAGACCTTGCAAAGTGGATTGCAAGCATTGTAGGCGGCAAGAAGACAAAGAAATCATTACCGCTCAGCGACTAAGAGCTGACCCAATATGCGGATGGAGCAATGAGGAAGTGAGGACTGCTCAACAGGAGGACCCAGATATCGAACCCATTCTCGCATGGAAAGAAAATGAAGAGAAACCTGAATGGGCAGACATTTCTGACAGGAGTCCAGTTCTCAAAGCCTATTGGGCACAGTGGGACTCACTATATGTACAAGAAGGTGTCCTCAGGCGAAAATGGGAGTCCGCTGATGGTAAATCATATGTGATGCAGCTGATCGTACCGCAATCGAAAGTCAGTGAAGTTCTTCGGGAGATGCACGACGGACCTTCTGGAGGCCACCTGGGAGTAAACAAAACACTGCAGAAGGTGCGACATCGGTTCTACTAGTTACATGCTAGAGATGACGTGGAGAAGTGGTGCCGAACATGTGACAAGTGTGCTGCAACCAAAGGACCGGGTAGGAAGATTCAAGGTAAAATGCATCAGTACAACGTTGGATCGCCTTTTGAGAGGATTGCAGTAGATGTGGCTGGGCCTTTTCCAGAGACCGGCGCTGGAAACAAGTACATTCTGGTTGTAATGGACTATTTTAGCAAGTGGCCTGAAGCGTATGCCATCCCAAATCAAGAGGCCAAAACGGTGGTCGACCAGATTGTGTTTAACTGGGTAGGTTTGGCGTGCCTATGGAACTCCATTCCGACCAAGGGAGGAACTTTGAGTCAAACATCTTCCAAGGAGTGTGTGGACTACTTGGCATTAAGAAGACGAGAACCACACCGCTTCATCCACAATCTGATGGGATGGTTGAAAGATTCAACCGGACCTTGAAAGAACACCTCACCAATGTCGTAGGCGACTACCAAAGAGATTGGGATAAGCACGTACCGCTATTCCTGATGGCCTATAGAAGTGCAGTACATAGCTCGACAGGACAAACACCATCTGACATCCTGTTCGGGAAAACCATGCGGCTGCCCAGCGAACTTAAATTTGGATGCCCCACAGAGGAGCCACAGGACACAAACGAGTATGTGGACGACCAAGGAGACATCCATAAAAGAACAAGGGAACGGATGAAAACCTACAGCGACCGGATGAAGACACGGTACGACACAAAAGCGACAACGGCAGTATTCCAAGCAGGAGATCGTGTGTGGCTTTATAATCCGCATCGTCAAAAGGGATTTTCACCGAAACTGCAGCAGGACAGGGAAGGTCCTTATAATGTTGTCACGAGGATTAACGACGTGGTCTACCGCATCCAAAGAGGGCTAAGAGGCAAGTTAAAAGTAGTTCATTTTGACCGGCTGCATTGATATAGTGGCGAGGCGGCAGATGGAATTATTCGGGACGAACAATCTTAAGGAGGGGGCAGTGTAACGTGAACCCAACATTTAATACCAATTTTCTAATCGAAAACGTTCAACCGAAAAACACATCTGGAAGCACTAGCGTAAGTGTAGAATTATTGTAGGAGAGAAAATGTTTGACAGCCAAAATAGTGTAGAGTGGAGACAATGTAGAAGTTACTGGAGAGTTCTAGATGGCATGTCATTCGATATAAATAGCCCGCCTGAGCCAACCAGAGGGCAGTTTTGATTATAGAGTGATAAAGTGAAGAGTAAATTGTCTACAAGTGATAGTCCAAAAGTCGAGTTGAGATCGAATTAAGTATAAATACTGAATAAAAGTGGTTGAAATAAACTGAAAAGTGAAGTTTTAATTTTCGAACTAAGCGCACGTTACAATATAAACTATAATAAGTCAAAAAGGTGACTTTACAATCTTTTGCACTGGAGGACACCGGCGCCGGCCGGTGGCGCAGTAATAGTTTTTATATATGCAGACAATAGTGAAGCCAATAGCTTGTAACGAAGACTACTAGGTTGGACCGGAGACAATACGTTCGCCACCAGTTCAAAAGTATACACAATCCTACTATGTTTTATATATTATACACAATGGTGGAGCTTCGACACCTAAATTTTTGTTGTGTAAAGCATATGAGTTTTTTTAGGCCGTATGTAACGGGCTGACCTGCTAAACTAGTAAGTGCGAGTGTTGATAAGGGAATCCGGAACAAAGAATTGTGATCGATCAACACTATAATTGCTCTGCGAACAATGACTGACTGCACGAATCTCAGTGGTCTACGAGAGCTTTCGTGTAAATGTCCTAGCGGATGAATTCGAAGGACAGAATCAACGGTGGATTTCAGCAGCCATAAAAGCAGAAACCCCTGAAAGAGCTACTCCAACATATTTGGTTTAAAGGTCTTTTGGGGTCTTTCAATACTAGGACAGGGTATTGAAGTAGAGATGTTGGCGGACGAGCTCATGGTGAGCCAACGGCAGCATTCACACTCCTGCAGCAGGGTACTGACTCTGGATACTCCAGCCCTTTGTGTCCGAAGGGATCCCAAAAGGACCTGGCCCTCCAGGTTGGGGGTTGTGCGTAGGGTTAACTACCCAACCACGTAAAAAAAGCCCGGGTCCGAAACAACTAACAGCCTCGGATAACGATAATGATTTCAAAGTTGACAACCCATGCAAACGAAAAAAGGACAACGACCTCCGGATCTGCACTTGGAACGTAAGATCTCTTAACGGACTAGGTGCAGCTGGAGGATTAGCGGACGCCCTGGACTGCTGCAAAGCAGACATAACCGCCATCCAAGAAGTGCGATGGAGTGGACCGGGCATAAAGAAGATGAAAAACTGTGACATCTACTATGGCGACTGCTACAGACAACAGAAACAGCGTTTATTTGGGTGCGGATTTGTCGTTAGAGGAAGACTCAGGGATAAGGTGATTAGCCAAAATCCAGTCAATGAGCGTATAATGACCATCCGCATCAGGGCTAAATTCGCCAACATTAGCCTTATATGCGCCCACGCCCCCACAGAAGAGAAAGACGACGATTCCAAAGACTGTTTCTACGAGCTCCTCGAAAAAACGTATGAGCAGTGCCCTAGACACGACGTGAAAATCGTTCTTGGCGATTTCAACGCAAAACTAGGGAAGGAGGACATCTTTGGAAACACAATCGGTAAGCATAGCCTCCACGACAAAACCTCCGAAAACGGATTGAGGCTAATCGATTTTGCTGCGGGGCTAAATCTTGTTGTAAGTAGTACATGCCTCCCGCATCTCAAAATTCATAAAGGCACATGGCGATCCCCAGATCAATTAACCGTCAACCAAGTTGACCATGTTGCGATCGACGCAAGGCACTCTTCCAGTGTGCTAGATGTCCGAACTTTCCGAGGGGCCAACTTTGACTCGGACCACTACCTTGTTGTAGCCAAAGTACGAATGAGGATATCTTGTTCACGACCAGCACGAACTAACGCTGTGAAGAGATATGACGTCGGAAAGCTACAATCGCAAGAGATTGTCAATGCCTTTTCTAATCGAGTGTCCCTTCAATTATCCTTGAATCCCATGCCGCCAGCATTAAACATTGAAGACCAGTGGCAGCAATGCCAAGAAGCCATCAGAACCGCTGCCTCTGAGGTTCTGGGTTTCACTCGGCCACCAAAACGAAGCCCATGGTTCTTTGAAGAATGTAGGCAGGCAGCCAAGCACAAAGAGCACGACAAATGCTTTTGCAAACACGAACGAGGGCTGCTTACGATCGGTATAACGAGATTTACAAGGAGAGAAGAAGGGAAGAACACTGACTTCTCAAAAAGAAAAAGAAGCAGCATGAGAAGCGCTCGTTTGAGGAAATAGTGAGGTGCCATGACAGAAACGAGATTCGGAAGTTTTACCAAAAGGTAAAAAGATCCTACCAGGGTGGCAAACCCCGAACTCAAGCCTGTAAAGACCAGCAGGAAAACATAGTTATAGAGTCACAGTCGCTACTGAGGATCTGGAAAGATCATTTCTGCAGACTGCTTAACGGCGATGAGAACACAAATTCCGCTGTCAGGCAGACTGCCCCATTCAGCCTGGACGATGATCAAGAATGCCGTCCTCCCGACCTAGAAGAAGTTAAGCTTGCCATATGCAAACTTAAATCAAATAAGACTGCAGGTGCAGATGGCCTTGATGCCGAACTTTTCAAGGCAGCTGGAGATCAGCTGGAAAGGAGCATGCACCAGCTGATCTGCATGATATGGTCGGAAGAAAGCATGCCCGATGAATGGAACCTCAGTATCGTATGCCCGATCCTAAAGAAAGGAGACCCTCACAATTGCGCCAATTATAGAGGGACAAGCCTCCTTAACGTCGCTTATAAGATCTTGTCTGCTGTAATATGTGAACGTCTGAAACCCCACATCAACAACTTGATAGGTCCTCATCAATGTGGTTTTAGACCAGAGAAGTCCACAATATACCAAATTTTCACATTACGGCAGATCTTGGAAAAAACCTCAAGTAGAGTTGGTAACCCTGCCTTGTTATCAAGTGTTTATTTTTGCGCTCCCGAATTCTTTCAATTTTCAATAGTTTAAAGTCATTTAACAAACTTCAATAATATCTTTAGATCGGTTTTATAACTGCTGACATTGATTTATTCATCTGTTTCTCCAGACTATACTGTGCTAGTGTGCGAATTGCGAAATACATTTATTGCAACTAGTGTATTTTTCATACCATTAGTTAAAAGTGACATTAGACTAAACATTAAATGTGTTTTTGGAACTTGCCTCTTAGTGCATTTTGATAAATTAAACTGATTTAGTCTTGTAGATTATTTATCCAGTTTTAAAAAAAGGGGCTATAACCCGCTGTGTGTTTTGTGCATCGAAAGTTATTCGAGTTTAATTGAAAATCTGGTTATTTCGCCAAAATTTAAGGGTTGCCAGGCCATTTTGTTGTAAAATTTAATTTAAATTTATACATCTGTTTGTGTAGCTCACGTAAAACGCATTAGTGATAATGGATGAACTAAGCTGTTTAATTTGCAAAAAATGCACAGATGATATTTCGTTGTCTTGCGATGTCTGCCTTCAGCAAGTTCATGCGAAATGCGTTGGTTTGAAAGGTAAAGACGCTGACAAGTTTACTTCTGTTCCTGGATTTCATTATTATTGTAAGGAACACGATAAAATTTCTGTTGACAAAATACACTGGAAAATTATGAAGTTAAAGAAGCTATTTACTACTGCAAATTCAATTTTTACGGATCTGAAATCGATTTTTGACTTTGATACCTCTTGCAACAACGTAATGTTAATTGCGTTTAAGAACAATGAACAAGATGATTTGACCCCAAATATCACATCTCAACATCCGCTAATCTTCCTAACTCCGTCACCCCAGCCACCCCACAAACAATCACAGCAACATCAACTCCAACAACAACAACGACAACAACAACAGCTACAACAACAACAACAACAACAGCAACAACAACAACAGCAACAACAACAACAGCAACAACAACAACAGCAGCAACAACAACAGCAACAACAACAACAATTGCCGCAGCAGCAACTACAACAAGCACAACCGCATCATCAACAGCAACAACAACTTCAACAACAACAACAGTCACCGCAACAACAACAACAACAACAACAACAACAACAACAACATCAACAACAACAACAGCATAAACAACCCCCACAAAGGAAGTTACATCATCAGAAACAACATTCAGGATCTACTGTGCAGAGAATACTACGTTCAGGGTCTAGGCCAACTTTCGCAACTGAATCAAATACAAGTCGACTGGCCACTAGCGTTGATTTGGATCTTCCAACAGATTCCACTATGGATGAAGTAAGTTCTAAACCGTTAGTCGAACCTACGACATTAACATCTGCCATGGATCTCGATACGCCACAGCCCTCTTGCTCTGACACAATTGGAGTTATTAACAGCGCAAATAGATATTCGCCAAACAGTGGTCTAAAAGTCGTAGGAAATGACTCTTCTCACACGCTACTGCAAGTTGTACCTAATACGAAATCAAAGTGGTTACATTTGTCTAGATTTGCCAATAATACTTCAGAAGATTCAATAACAGCATACGTCTCAGATAAGCTTAAAATCCCACAAACCTAAATCAAATGTAAGAAGCTTTTAAAAAAAGACGAGGACTCAAGTAAGCTATCTTTCGTTAATTTCAAAATTGCTATTCCGGAAAATGCCTTTCATCATGCTCTCAATCCCTCTGTTTGGCCTATGGGAGTAGTAGTTCGAGACTTTATCTACACTCCAAAAAACGATACCAGCTATGCACTCCCGTCAACTACATAGTTATCACTGAAGCTGATATCCAAATTGATTCCTGCAATATACCTGCTGCCATTGCCATATACACCGTCGGAAACCCAACTCCTGCCGCAACTATTGATGTTGGCGTACCAGAAATTGTTGAATCACCAATAATCGTTCCTGCTGGAATATGTTCAAATGCTTTCAACTCTAATATTCTCTCCATCTATTACCAAAATGTCGGAGGAATTCGAACTAGATTGAGTAAACTGTATGTATACTTCGCATCTCAAGATTATCATATAATAGTGCTCACTGAAACTTGGCTTGATGAAAATCATCTTACTTCTGAGATATTCAATTGTAATCAATTTGTAGTTTTTCGAAAAGATCGATGTTCAGTTACAACTGGTTTTGATCGAGGAGGAGGTGTTATAATTGCAGTCAGAAAAAATTTCGTTTGTAGTCAAATCGAACTTGTTTCTGACAGTAATCCATCTTCCTTCGATGTTGACCAGCTAATAATAAAAATAAAATTGAATAGAAACCTAAATCTGTACATTAGCGGTAGCTATATTCGACCAGGTAGCTCATTAGATTTGTATAATTTGCATTTGTCAAACTGTCAATCATTTCTAAATAATCTAACTACTTCTGACCATGTAATGATCTTAGGAGATTTTAATCTTGGTGAAATAAGATGGGAAACAGATCAAGACGATAAGATTTTAGTACCATTCAATGTTAATTCTGACATAGAAGCGTTAGTTGTGGATTTCTTTAGTCAGTTTAGTCTTATACAGTTGAACAGTTTTTATAACAGCCTGAATCGTATATTAGACTTAATTTTTGTGGATAAAGATTTGGAAGCTCACGTAGAAAAGACTGATTTCCCAGTTATAGAAAACAAAATTCATCACATATGCCTTACTGTAGAGTGTAAATTCTTAACTTATATTAGTGATGTCATTGATGTACCAGAATTTTATTTTGATTATAAACGTGCAAACTTTGAAGCAATTAATAACTATCTATCTGCTATTCCATGGGATCAAATTTTAAATAATTTAAGTCTTAGTCACGCGTTTGAAAAATTCGTTATGTGCCTTGATGAAACTTTTGAATTGAATATTCCTAAAAAAATTCGTAAATCAAATTCCAATCCACCTTGGTTCAACAGAAGATTATTAAATCTTAAAAACAGGAAAAACAAAGCTTATAAAGCTTACAAGCATAGCAGAGATAATCATGTTCTTAAACATAATTATACTCGGTGTCACCTGGAATTTGACTGCCTCAATAGCTTCTTGTTTAACGATTATATAGTCTCTGTAGAGTCTAAAATTAAAACAGACTGTAAACATTTCTGGAAATTTATAAACACCAAACGTAAATCTATTGGACTTCCAAGCTGTATGAAATATTTTGATAACTTGTCTAGTGATGTAAATGTCATATGTAATTTTTTCGCCGATTATTTTAGTTCTGTCTATCTGCCCTCTTCTTCCTGTGAACCTCCTGCTTTCTTCCCTTCTAATGTTATTGATGTTGGTAGCATCGAATTAAGTGTTTCCGAAGTTTTGGAAGCCTTAAATGGCCTCGATATAAACAAAAGTGCTGGGCCTGATAATATCGCCCCTATCGCATTAAAAAATTGTTCGATTTCTTTGGCCATGCCGCTTTGTTTGATTTTCAACAAATCCCTTAAAAGTGGCCAGTTTTTGGATTGCTGGAAAGTTTCTTTTTTAACTCCTATTCACAAGTCAGGATCGAAGCAAAACGTGATCAACTATAGACCAATCTGCAAATTATCAGTCATTCCCAAAATGTTTGAAATGCTAATTTGCAAAAAATTGAGCTTTTTTGTTAAAGGTATAGTGTCTGAATTTCAGCATGGTTTTGTGTCAGGTAGATCTACTGCTACTAACCTTACAATTTTATGCGATTCTGTCATTAATGGGTTTGAAAATTATTTCCAAACTGATATTATTTTTACGGATTTTGCTAAGGCATTCGACAGAGTCAACCACAGTATATTAATTTTCAAACTTTCTAAACTAGGCTTTCATTCAAGCTTTATAAAATGGATTTCTTCCTACTTAGATAAAAGAATTCAATACGTCAAACTAAGTAATCACAGGTCAAGAATGATAAATGTGACCTCTGGAGTACCCCAAGGAAGTCATATTGATCCCTTGCTATTTATCCTTTTTATTAATGATATTCCAGATTGTTTAAACTTTTCGAGTAACCTGATGTATGCCGACGATGTGAAAATCTTCCGAGTCATACGATCTTCCTCAGACTGTCTCCTTCTTCAAAAAGATATTCAAAATTTGGCTGAATGGTGTGATTATAACCAATTGTTTCTTAATGTTGCTAAATGTCAGAGTTTCACGTGCTATAGGACGAAATCTCCTATTACTTTTGATTATAGTATCAATAACATGACTTTAGAAAGAGTCACTGCCAAAAAAGATTTGGGAGTCATGCTGGATGAAAAACTTACGTTTACAAAGCATATAGATTATATAGTAAATAAAGCCAATGGGATGTTAGGGTTTATAAGGAGGAACTCTAAAGATTTTTCAGATCCATATGCCCTTAAAACATTATATATAACTCTTGTAAGATCAGTGCTGGAATATTGTAGTACAGTTTGGAATCCTTATTATAATGTACACTCGTTAAGAATAGAAAGGGTTCAAAAGAGTTTCACAAGGTTTGCTTTCCATAAACTTAATTGGAATATCGAAGTACCATCATACGTTTCTAGATGCTTACTAATAGATATTCAAACGCTTGAGCTAAGAAGAAAGTATTTTGCAATAATGTTTATAAAAGATGTAATTAGCAATAGAATAAACTGTTCTCTCTTATTACAACAAATCAATTTTTACTCTCCGCAAAGAATACTTCGTGCTAGTTTTCATTTTCATGAGAATTTTTCGACACGTAATTATTGTAGAAACAAACCGTTTGCACGTTGTATAAAAGAAACAAATTCTGTAATAGAAGTCATAGATATTTTCTCTAGTAATTCAAGGGATGTTTTCAAAAAGAATTTACTGTCCGCTTTACTATTGCGACCTGTCACATAATTTTTCTTGTTATTTATCTTTTGTTATTTTATTTTATTTATATACATTTATTTATAATTATAGTAGTCTGTAAGAGATTTACTCTGTTTGATGAATAAACTAAACTAAACTAATATCGAAAAAGATGTCCAATGAGTTGGAAAATTATTAAAAACACGTTGGTTGCGTTTCAGCTCTCATGTCGTCAGATTGTTTCTTGTAATGGGCAATGTTATAATAGCGATTTGCATTTAAAACGAAGTAGGTATAAATACATCCAACCTGAAGGAGGTGTAAAAGGCCTTTAGAATGACTCTGAAGGGACACACTCCAGTACCAGATTATACTCGTAGCTGAAAGTGTAGATGGGAACATTGCCGATTGGTAATCCACTTTTTCGTTTCAATTGCAACTACATGCCGTGCGATTAACATTTACAAATTGCTGGATTCCTACTCGTTTTCACTGTAGCAAACGACTAGGACAACACCCAAGAATCAGCGGGGAGGACGTAGGTGCGCTCTACAAAATGTCATCGATTTCGGTGCGCACCTGAGGCAACGATGGCGAAGGCAATGTAAATTTAGGGTTAGTATCATCCTGACATATGTGGCTTTGTGCCAGTCACAAGATGAGAAATACTATTGTTCGAAAAAGAGCTACTTGTCTGGTGGTTATATATTGTAACGTGCGCTTAGTTCGCAAAAATAAAACTCTACCTTTCAATTTAATTCTACCACTTTATTCAGTATCTACTTTCGATATACACTTTATTTGAACTCAACTCGACTTTTGGACTATCACTTGTATTTACTCTTAACTTTATCACTCTATAAACAAGACTGCCCTCTGGTTGCCTCGGGCGGGCTATTTATATCGAATGACATGCCATCTAGAACTCTCCAGTTACTTCTACATGTTCTCCACATTTGCTGTCAAGCATCGCTACACTCACACACACTGGCTTACAAGCAACGCCTGTCATTTATACCATTCCATTATAGTGCTGCCAGTTGTGTTTTCGGTTGAACGTTTTTCGATTAGGAAATTGGTATAAAATGTTGGGTTCACGTTACACTGCCCCCTCCTTAGGATTGTTCGTCCCGAATAATTCCATCTGCAGCCTCGCCACTATATCGATGCAGCCTGTCACAATGAACTACTTTTAACTTGCCTCTTAGTCCTCTTTGGATGCGGTAAACCACGTCGTTAATCCTCGTGACTACAGTATAAGGACCTTCCCAGTTCTGCTGAAGTTTCGGTGACAATCCCTTTTGACGATGCGGATTATAAAGCCAAACACGATCTCCTGCTTGGAATCCTGCCGTTGTCGCTTTTGTGTCGTACCGTGTCTTCATCCAATCGCTGTAGGTTTTCATCCGTTCCCTTGTTCTTTTATGGATGTCAGCGAGTCTCTCCTTGAGGTCGTCCACATACTCGTTCGTGTCCTGTGGCTCCTCTGTGGGGCATCCAAATTTAAGTTCGCTGGGCAGCCGCATGGTTTTCCCGAACAGGATGTCAGATGGTGTTTGTCCTGTCGAGCTATGTACTGCACTTCTATAGGCCATCAGGAATAGCGGTACGTGCCTATCCCAGTCTCTTTGGTAGTCGCCTACAACCTTGGTGAGGTGTTCTTTCAAGGTCCGGTTGAATCTTTCAACCATCCCATCAGACTGTGGGTGAAGCGGTGTGGTTCTAGTCTTCTTAATGCCAAGTAGTCCGCACACTCCTTGGAAAATGTTTGACTCAAAGTTTCTCCCTTGGTCGGAATGGAGTTCCATAGGCACGCCAAACCTACTCACCCAGTTAAACACAATCTGGTCGACCACCGTTTTGGCCTCTTGATTTGGGATGGCATACGCTTCAGGCCACTTGCTAAAATAGTCCATTACAACCAGAATGTATTTGTTTCCAGCGTTGGTCTCTGGAAAAGGCCCAGCCACATCTACTGCAATCCTCTCAAAAGGCGATCCAACGTTGTACTGATGCATCTTACCTTGAATCTTCCTACCAGGTCCTTTGGTTGCAGCACACTTGTCACATGTTCGGCACCACTTCTCCACGTCTTCTCTAACATGTAACCAGTAGAACCGATGTCGCACCTTCTCCAGTGTTTTGTTTACCCCCAGGTGGCCTCCAGAAGGTCCGTCGTGCATCTCTCGAAGAACTTCACTGACTTTCGATTGCGGTACGATCAGCTGCATCACATGTGACTTACCGTCAGCGGATTCCCATCTTCGCCTGAGGACACCTTCTTGCACATATAGTGAGTCCCACTGTGCCCAATAGGCTTTGAGAACTGGACTCCTGTCAGAAATGTCTCCCCATTCCGGTTTCTCTTCATTTTCTTTCCATGCGAGAATGGGTTCGATATCTGGATCCTCCTGTTGAGCAGTCCTCACTTCCTCATTGCTCCATCCGCTTATGGGGTCAGCTCTTAGTCGCTGAGCGGTAATGATTTCTTTGTCTTCTTGCCGCTTGCAATGCTTGCAATCCACTTTGCAAGGTCTTCGTGATAATGCATCGGCGTTTGAGTGCAGCTTTCCTCTGCGGTGTTGGATCTGGTAGTCATAGGTCTGCAATCTTTCTATCCACCTTGCGACTTGACCTTCTGGATTTTTGAAGTTCAACAGCCAGCTCAGAGCACCGTGGTCTGTCCGCAGAAGGAATTTCTGTCCATAGATGTACTTATGGAAGTGCTTTGTTGCCAAGATAAGAGCTAGCAGTTCCCTTCTGGTCACGCAGTAGTTCCTTTCGGGTTTCGATAGGACCTTGCTGTAGTATGCCACCACTTTCTCTTCGCCATCATGCACTTGGGATAGTACCGCCCCGATTCCAACGTTGCTTGCATCTGCGTCGACGATGAATGTTTTGCCAGGTGTTGGATGTGCCAGCACTGGAGCGTTACAGAGGCGGTATTTGAGTTCCTGGAAAGATTTCTCACACTCACCTGACCATTTAAACTGCTTCCCCTTTTCGGTGAGCTGATGCAAACTCTTTGCAACTCCAGCGAAGTTCTTAACGAAACGTCGGTAATATGTGGCAAGTCCCAGAAAGCTTCGGAGTTGATGTTTGTCCTGTGGTGTTGGCCAATTTTTGACGGAGTCAACTTTTTCAGGATCAGTCTTTACTCCTTGGGATGAGATGATGTGTCCCAAATACTTGACTTCGGTTTTGAAAAGTGCACATTTTTCTGGATTCAGTTTAAGGTTAGCCTCTCGAAGTCTCTGAAACACGGCTTTAAGGTTCTTACAATGTTGGTCAAATGTTTTCCCGTAAACAATGACATCGTCCAAGTAGACTAGGCAAGCTTTCCACGTCAGTCCTTGAAGAACGCACTCCATTAAACGCTCGAATGTTGCCGGAGCGTTGCATAGCCCAAACGGCATAACCTTAAACTGCCAGAGCCCATTACCTGTAGAAAATGCCGTCTTTTCCCGATCATCAGGGTGGATATCAACTTGCCAATATCCGCTCTTCAAGTCCAGCGTCGAGAACCACTGCGCTCCCTCCATGGCATCCAGGGTATCACTGATTCTCGGCAGGGGATAGCTGTCCTTCTTAGTTACATCATTCAGCCTTCGGTAGTCCACACAAAAACGAGTGCTTCCGTCTTTCTTTTTCACTAACACCACTGGTGACGCCCAAGGACTTTTGGAATTTTCGATAAGACCGTCCTTTTTCATTTCTGTTATCATTTCCTCAACCTCACCTTGTTTGGCCAGTGGAAGGCGTCTTGCGGGTTGACGAATCGGTCTT
Source organism: Melanostoma mellinum (assembly GCA_914767635.1). NCBI lineage: Eukaryota > Metazoa > Arthropoda > Insecta > Diptera > Syrphidae > Melanostoma > Melanostoma mellinum. The sequence continues at coordinate 146,503,155 of OU612059.1, read as the reverse complement.
GCATCTCCTGTGTTGATGCGATGCTGCACCAACTGTGTCCTACCATATTGTCCCTTTTTCGATGCGAAGATGTCAGTGTACTCTTGTAGGAGATTTTCAGCCATCCTTGTTTGTTGGTGATCAAGGTTGGATGAACTCAGTATTTTAGCTCTGATGGTTATGAGCTCCTCCGGAGTTAACGTTTTTCTCGGGGTCTCGTCTGTGATCTTCGTAATTGCTGCAACCGATTCGCAACGTCCAACGACTTCTCCTTTCTTCAACTTTACATCGTACGGTCTGGTGTTTAGTAATCGTACGGGGACCATTTTGTTTTTTGGTGCTACCAGTGTTTTCCCAATGATGACGCTTTGGGAGGAACACTCTGGGTCTGGTTCCACCATGAGGTATCGAAGGCTTCCAAACTCACCCTCCAGTTTCGTCGAAACGAACACTTCAGAAGAAGGAGGCAGAATCAGATCTTCCCTGATGACAGTTCTCAGTGTCGACGTACTTTCGTTCGAATAGGTCATTGGAAGTTCCTTATTTTGGTACTTCAAAACCTGATTACCGATGTCCAAAATAACTCCGTGCTGTTTCATAAAGTCGATTCCAATGATGCACTCGTCACATATATCTGCCACCAGGAATTGATGAGTAAACACTAGGTCGGCCAGTCGGATCTTAAGACACACTTCTCCATATACTCTTGCTGCTTCTCCCGTTGCGGTTCTTAGACGGTAGCTATTGGTGTTATGAAGCCACGTCATCTTTACCAGGTCTCGACGTACTATGGATGCTGTGGCACCGGTGTCGATGGTAGCCACATGTTTGTTGCCGTTAATAGTAGTCTCCACAGTCAGACTTTTGTTGTCTCGTTTGGTCTGAGAGACCTGGATGGTGGTTCTGGGGCCATCGATACAAGAAACCAGCCTCTGCCCCTCGAAGTTGGTTCTTACTCGTTTCCCTGATGGGAAACGGGCTGATAGGCAACGCTGGTGTTGTTGTTACCTTGCTCTGGGTTGGATCTCTTGCTTCCATAATGTTGACAACTGGCTTTGTTTGGTGGTAGTCGGCATTGACGCTGTAAGTGCCCGGTCTTGTTGCAGTTCCAACATCTTGCTAGTCCGCTCCGGTTCTTTTGTATTTCAGCTCTTTGGCACGAGCATTCTTCGACTATAGCCTCTCTAAGTCGATGTACTCCCTGAGAAGCCTGTTCTGCTGCTTCAATTGTCAATGCGAATGCTAAAGTTTCAGGAAGAGTACGTGTTCTAGCAGTTCGCACAGACCTCTGAAGATGTATATCAGCAATGGCACGAACAAAGGACTCAACAGCAAGCTGGTTGATGATTTCTTCTCCAGCATCCGGATATGCCAGATGAACCAGTCTTTCGACGTCTGCTTGGAGCTGCTGTAGACTTTCACCCCTTTTCTGGACTCTGTTATTGAGTTGGACTCGGAAGACTTCTTTCAAGTGGCTATCTCCAAAGCGTTTATCTATAGCTGCCACGAGAGAACTAAAATCGCCACTCTTACCAGCTGGAACTGTTTGAAGTAATTCAGCTGCTGGTCCTCTAAGAGCAAGAGTCAGTGCAATGTACTTGTCTTCGTCATCCCAGCCATTTGTTGTCGCGGCTGCCTCAAATTGTCTCTTGTAGACTGGCCAAGAAGACTGTCCATCAAATGTTGGGGGTTTCATCTCCTTTTTCTTTACAAACTCCCCAGCAGACTCTCGAATTTTGATTTTCCGGATCTGGTCCAATTCCTTGGTCAGAACAGAAAACTGTTTATCACATCGGGTTTCTACGATTTCGAAACGATTCTCTACAACAGAAAGCTGTTTCTCCACACCTTCAACGCGTTCGTCTAGGGCACAAACATTTTTCTCAATGTTACCCAATTTACCTTCTTAAATGTTTTTCTGACCTTCCAAAACATTCTGTTGCGCCTCAAGTCTTTCGAGAATATTCTGTTGTTCCTTCTTTTGCTCGTTTCGTTGCTCTTCAATCAGCTTCTTTTGTTCGTTTCGTTGTGCTTCCAGTTGTTCCAGAACATTCTGCTGTTCCTTCTTTTGCTCATTTCGTTGCTCTTCCAGCTTCTTTTGTTGTACTTCGAGTCGTTCGAGAACATTCTGCTGTTCCTTCTTTTGATCGTTTCGTTGTTCTTCCAGACGTCCGAGAACCTTCTGCTGTTCTGTCTTTTGTTCTAATAAAAGCTTCATTATACTAGAAAAATCTACATTTTCACTTGCTTCCTCTTCCTCCACTTCTGTTTCAAAAACAAAAGTGTTTACGTCTTCCCCTTGCTGTTCCAAGTGGTTGCGCAAGCGCAGGACGAGCTCATTTTTCGATCCCGCTCTAGAAAGATTTCGCTTACCTAACTCACTTTTAAGCTCAATGCAGTTGAGCTCTTCTAACAACTTACCCATTTTCACTGTATATAATTATTATTTTTCTTTTTTTTTTACTTTTTTTTTTTTTACACTTTACTAGTCAAATAAGTTTTATTTACACTTCTGACACCAATGTAACGTGCGCTTAGTTCGAAAAAAAAACTCTACCTTTTAATTTAATTCTAATTCAGTATCTACTTTCGATATACACTTTATTTGAACTCAACTCGACTTTTGGACTATCACTTGTATTTACTCTTAACTTTATCACTCTATAAACAAGACTGCCCTCTGGTTGCCTCGGGCGGGCTATTTATATCGAATGACATGCCATCTAGAACTCTCCAGTTACTTCTACATGTTCTCCACATTTGCTGTCAAGCATCGCTACACTCACACACACTGGCTTACAAGCAACGCCTGTCATTTATACCATTCCATTATAGTGCTGCCAGTTGTGTTTTCGGTTGAACGTTTTTCGATTAGGAAATTGGTATAAAATGTTGGGTTCACGTTACAATATTATGTATGTTGTGCATTGTTTGTGTTGAAGGCCATGTTCATGTCCCATAAATCTGTTGTAGCATTAGCTGGGTTATGTGGTTATTTGTCGGTAGGCGGGTGGTGGTTGGGTGCTTACTCTTCAGGAAGGTTCTGATAAATATCAACTTGGCGGTGCCCAAATGTTGCATCTTATCGTAGGTATACGCCAATTGTGCTAATTATATCTCTTAGCGGTGACAGCTGGGGTACTGGTCTCATTCAACCGGACGGAGGTGGCGACGTGCCAAACTACTGATTGTTCAAGTCCAAACCTCCGTGGCTTGCTAGAGCTTATATAAAGAACGTCATAGGGGATGAATTCGACTTACAAAATCAACGGTGGACTTCCACGAAATAAAAAGCAGAATGAGTTACTCTAACATATTTGGTTTAATGGAAGATAATTAAAAGAAGATAATTCCAAAGCCGGTTTCATTGCAGCTCCTACAATACAACATAATGAGCAATGCTCTAGGCATGACGTGAAAATCGTCCTTAAAACAAAACTGGGCAAGGAGGGCATTTTTGGGAACGCAATTATTAATTAAGCTGTGAAGACAAATGTCAGCAATGCCAACAATTCCTCAGAATCGCAGTTACTGATGTTTTGGGTTTCACTCGGCCTCCAAAACCGAGACCCATGGTTCCATGAAAAATGCAAGCTGGTTGAAGCAGCCAAACAAAAGCACAAACAATGTAGATGCAAAAGGGATTGAGCACTGACCTCTTTTCTGGTCAATTAAAGAAAATTTGCAGTAAGAAATGCAAGGAAAAGCACCAAGAAGCTTTGTCAAATAGTAAGAAGATCATTACAGTGCAGTGGTGTGAAGCTGTGGAGCTTTTCATGGCAGTAGGAGATGAGTTGCAAATGATCGTGCAACATTTAGTTGGAGAAAACCCTGTCCGATTTCATAACTGCGAGCTAGCCTTTCCTTTGTGTGAGTGAGACACCTATGGCTCTTAAAAAATATTCCCTGAGCAAACTTTTCTTTTTGACATTTGAGTAACATGTGTTAGTGCTTCTGAGTCGATTCTCACTTTAAAAAGCGGCTGTCACTGTCACTCCTTAGATCTCAGAATCATGAGAAGCGATCTTTTTGCACCAATGAAACTGTTTGTGTTCAGGTCAACACCAAACTGGTCAACAACAAAACCTGCAACCTATACCCAGTATTACATTGGATTCAAAAGATTGGGGGTACCCGCGTGGTGTGATGGTTAGCACGGCCGCTCGTCAATCCAGACAGAGACAAAAAGTTTTTCAACGCTAAAATTAATGTGTTTTAATGTTAATTATTTGTTGCATATGAATGTATTTATATTTTTACATGTATTACAGTTTACATTTAAGATGAACTCAAGACCACTTACACCACTATCCAGCGACCCAAACGATCTAACTGCATTAACTCCAGGACATTTCCTCATCGGTGAACCTCTCACAGCAAAAACTGATGTCAACGCAACGTCTACAAGGCAGACACTATTGTCAAGGTGGAATCTGGTTTCTCACCTGAAACATGAATTTTGGAAACGATCGTCTCAGAAATATCTACAAGAACTTCAGTACCGGTACAAATGGAAAGAATGTTCCACCAACATCAAGGTAGGAGACATGGTCATCATAAAAGAAGACAATCACTTCAGTGGTCATTAGGCAGAATCATCAAGACATTCAAAGGTGATGACGGCGCAATAAGAGTTGCGGAAGTTAAAACAGCATCTGGGGTCTGGAAACGACAATGTGTGGAGAAGAAGATGTAACAACGAGCTGTATGAGCTGTACCGCGACATGGGCATAGCCAGAAGAGTAAGCATCGCGAGGCTACGATGGTTGGGCCATGTAGAGTGGATGGACCCAAACGCTCTGGCTCGACGGGTTTTCGAAAGCACATTGCAGGGAAATCGCGGAAGGGGAAGACCTCCTCTTAGGTGGCGCAATCAAGTGGATGAAGACCTCAACCGACTTGGAGTGCGAAACTGGAGAGAGCTCGCCCGAAATCGAAGTCGTTATAGAAGGATGTTGGTTGAAGCCCAGGTTCACCCCGATCTGTAATGCCCACCTAAGTAAGTAAGTAAGTAACTAAACCTTTTTATTCAGTTTTCATTGATTCGGTCGATGTTAAGACTACAATGGGTGTTAGTTAGTGTCCTGAAAAAATAGTTGCTCGTTGGGTGTTCTTTAAAACATTCGCCACCTTGTTCTTCATAGTCAGTTTCTGTTGTAACAAACTTGTCCAGATTATCACTGCCGGGTGCGGGCGATGTCTCTTGATCCAAACCAGGCATCCAAACTTGCTGAATCAGCCATAAATTTTTTTTGCGGCGATTGGAAGGGCTTCGTCTTTAGAATTCCTAAGAGATCCGCTCTTTAAGTCCTGGCAATTGAACGCATCCACCGGTCATAAATACATTCTGTGCTAATAGAAGCTACTCATCGGGGTGAAACATTAACGTAAAAACGTAATGAACCAATTCGGCAATTCAATTTATACCAGATTGGTATAGAAATAAGTTGCTCGTATTGGTTCCACTCCGAAGTATAGCTAAAACATTCACAATTACTTTTTGAAGTCCATGTTCGCATATGCGAAAATTCGAATTTGGTTTCATGTTGATTCTATGGAACTCTCAGTTTTAGTGTTAAATTCACTTTTATTTCATTTTCTTAAATCTACTTAGGAGCAAGCAAAAATGTATAAAACTAGCTCATAATATCTTAACTAACTTACTGACCCTAAGCGAGTACTCTAAATTACTCAATATCTTTATTCTAAAGCCTTTCGGCCTAAAGATAACTTATAAGCTAAGAAAATTTAAAAACAAAAACTTAGTTGGCTGGATCATATTTTCTTTTGATTTTTGTTTAAACTACTTAAAAAACTACTTAACTCTATTTAAAATTACTTAAACCTAGAGCAAACACAGTAGCTTTGTTTTTTGTCTTATGTTTTGCATTTTTTTTTTTTTTTTTTAATTTTTATGTTTTATGGTTTTTTTTTGATTTTTGTACTTTTTGTTTTTTTTTTTTTGGTTTCTTGTCGTTTCAAATTTTTTTTTGTTTTATTGTTTTTTTTTTTGTATGCCACTGTGCCCACCCCCGGTACCCTAAGACTTACACGCTAAACCTGTGTGAGCCAGCCATTGGCGACTTGCTATCAATATCAATTTCAGTTTCGTGCTCAGACAACCATCAGAACATATTTGACATTTACACAACGTCCGACCGACTTTCTGAACCGAATGAGCTCTTCAACGTCTCCGCCTACTGCGGTGACGTCTCAGTTATAAGAGAGCCGTCGGTTGTTCCACGGACTTACGGCAGACGTGGTAGATTAGAGGAACCGCCAACCTATCCTGAATCAGCCCTTCCATATCAAAATAGAGGAAAGCCTCCGGTGGGACAGACCCACTGAAGCGTGTTCTTTGTTGGGGTTATAAGCCCCATAAATCGAGGCCATCGCTCTTGACAGTTTTATAATGAAGTTGTCGATCCTTTTTCTATGGAACTCTATTTTGACTGCTATGCGTTCAGTGAGTTAGTCATTGCAAAGTGAAAAAGCTGATTTGCAAACGTGTGCTTTTTTGTACGGATTGTTAAAAGTGAGTCTAGTTTCATTCCGTGAAAAGTTAAATGATTTCGAGGAAAAAACAAACCAAGTATTACCTGGTATAGGTCTTACAGAAAACGTAAAACGTACTCGTCGTAGAAAAAAACAACCTAATGACAAAAATGCTCCAAAAGTGGAATTTTCGCCTCGCGATGATTTTAGGACTAAAGGTTTCCTCGAAATCATCGTCTTCAGTCTTCAAAGAGAAATCCAACCACGTGCGAAAGTGTATATGGAAGTTTCAGAGAGATTTGCATTTCTCATCAACTTTTCTCTAAGTGATGGAGACCTCCACGAAGCTATATACAATTTAGTTCGTTTTTATTCCAGAGATTTGGAAGAATTTTTTATTGAAATGAAACAATTCCAAATTTACGTGAACTCCAGATACACTGATGCACAAACAACCAGGGGCGTAGCGAGGCTCCAAGCCATGGGGGGAGGGGTGAATTTTAATGAAATGCCGACTAGTCTTCAGAATTTGCCGACTGCATCAAAAAATAAATCTATATACATATATAAAATAGGATGCATGTATGTTTGTATTTATGTCCGTTATAGACTGGTTTCTTATGAGATTTTCAGGGTAGACATAGTTCAAACCAGAGATGGTTCCTTTCAAGGTTTTATCTCCATATTCCCACAGGAACGGGGTTGGGAACGGAAACCTAGAAACTACTGAACAGATTTCAAAAATTCTTTCGCCATTGCGATGTCACATAATCCCACAGTAAAAAAACTTATATTTTATACCCATATTCCTACGGAAGCGGAAGAACGAGAAAGGGAACCTTAAAACTACAGACTCGAGCAACACCGGGTGGCTCAGCTAATAAATAAATAAAACTATTTAAAAACGTAAAAGTGTTCATTGCACAGAAATTCATTTATTAACATAAAATCAGTTTATAATTGCAATATACCTAACGATATAACAACAAAAAAATTAAAAGTATTTATAAGAAATAATATTACAATATAGTATTTGGTATGAGAAAGAGCACATATTCTTTGATTTTACTCTTTAAAAATTTTATCATTATTCAAAAAAAGTTCATCAATTGGAATTTAAACTCCAACTCTCTGGTGTTTTAATAATGCCCATTTGTTGATGACCTCACTAGGTTGAATATTATCAACAACATCCTTTGAGGAATAAAGAAGCATTAATGAATTTAGCCTATCACTACCCATCGTCGTACGCAAATAATTAAGAACTATTTTAAGTTTACTAAATGACCGCTCACAAGAAGCCGACGTCACAGGAGCAGTTAACATGTAGCAAACTAGTTTAAAGGCTAACGGAATCACATATCTTAATTTGAATACTTCTTTGACAATATTGTAACGTGCGCTTAGTTCGCAAAAATAAAACTCTACTTTTCAATTTAATTCTACCACTTTATTTACTTTCGATATACACTTTATTGAACTCAACTCGACTTTTGGACTATCACTTGTATTTACTCTTAACTTTATCACTCTATAAACAAAACTGACTTCTGGTTGCCTCGGGCGGGCTATTTATATCGAATGACACGCCATCTAGAACTCTCCAGTAACTTCTACATTGTCTCCACATTTGCTGTCTACTCTCTGTCTGTCTGTCTCTCTACACTCACACACACTGGCTTACAAGCAGCGCCTGTCATTTATACCATTCCATTAAAGTGTTGCCAGTTGTGTTTTCGGTTGAACGTTTTTCGATTAGGAAATTGGTATAAAATGTTGGGTTCACGTTACACTGCCCCCTCCTTAGGATTGTTCGTCCCGAATAATTCCATCTGCAGCCTCGCCACTATATCGATGCAGCCTGTCACAATGAACTACTTTTAACTTGCCTCTTAGTCCTCTTTGGATGCGGTAAACCACGTCGTTAATCCTCGTGACTACAGTATAAGGACCTTCCCAGTTTTGCTGAAGTTTCGGTGACAATCCCTTTTGACGATGAGGATTATAAAGCCACACACGATCTCCTGCTTGGAATCCTGACGTTGTCGCTTTTGTGTCGTACCGTGTCTTCATCCGGTCGCTGTAGGCTTTCATCCGTTCCCTTGTTCTTTTATGGATGTCAGCGAGTCTCTCCTTGAGGTCGTCCACATACTCGTTTGTGTCCTGTGGCTCCTCTGTGGGGCATCCAAATTTAAGTTCGCTGGGCAGCCGCATGGTTTTCCCGAACAGGATGTCAGATGGTGTTTGTCCTGTCGAGCTATGTACTGCACTTCTATAGGCCATCAGGAATAGCGGTACGTGCCTATCCCAGTCTCTTTGGTAGTCGCCTACGACCTTGGTGAGGTGTTCTTTCAAGGTCCGGTTGAATCTTTCAACCATCCCATCAGATTGTGGATGAAGTGGTGTGGTTCTCGTCTTCTTAATGCCAAGTAGTCCGCACACTCCTTGGAAGATGTTTGACTCAAAGTTCCTCCCTTGGTCGGAATGGAGTTCCATAGGCACGCCAAACCTACTAACCCAGTTAAACACAATCTGGTCGACCACCGTTTTGGCTTCTTGATTTGGGATGGCATACGCCTCAGGCCACTTGCTAAAATAGTCCATTACAACCAGAATGTATTTGTTTCCAGCGTTGGTCTCTGGAAAAGGCCCAGCCACATCTACTGCAATCCTCTCAAAAGGCGATCCAACGTTGTACTGATGCATCTTACCTTGAATCTTCCTACCAGGTCCTTTGGTTGCAGCACACTTGTCACATGTTCGGCACCACTTCTCCACGTCATCTCTAGCATGTAACCAGTAGAACCGATGTCGCACCTTCTCCAGTGTTTTGTTTACCCCCAGGTGGCCTCCAGAAGGTCCGTCGTGCATCTCCTGAAGAACTTCACTGACTTTCGATTGCGGTACGATCAGCTGCATCACATATGACTTACCGTCAGCGGATTCCCATCTTCGCCTGAGGACACCTTCTTGCACATATAGTGAGTCCCACTGTGCCCAATAGGCTTTGAGAACTGGACTCCTGTCAGAAATGTCTCCCCATTCCGGTTTCTCTTCATTTTCTTTCCATGCGAGAATGGGTTCGATATCTGGATCTTCCTGTTGAGCAGTCCTCACTTCCTCATTGCTCCATCCGCTTATGGGGTCAGCTCTTAGTCGCTGAGCGGTAATGATTTCTTTGTCTTCTTGCCGCTTGCAATGCTTGCAATCCACTTTGCAAGGTCTTCGTGATAATGCATCGGCGTTTGAGTGCAGCTTTCCTCTGCGGTGTTGGATCTGGTAGTCATAGGTCTGCAATCTTTCTATCCACCTTGCGACTTGACCTTCTGGATTTTTGAAGTTCAACAGCCAGTTCAGAGCACCATGGTCTGTCCGCAGAAGGAGTTTCTGTTCATAGATGTACTTATGGAAGTGCTTTGTTGCCAAGATAAGAGCTAGCAGCTCCCTTCTGGTCACGCAGTAGTTCCTTTCGGGTTTCGATAGGACCTTGCTGTAGTATGCCACCACTTTCTCTTCGCCATCATGCACTTGGGATAGTACCGCCCCGATTCCAACGTTGCTTGCATCTGCGTCGACGATGAATGTTTTGCCAGGTGTTGGATATGCCAGCACTGGAGCGTTACAGAGGCGGTATTTGAGTTCCTGGAAAGATTTCTCACACTCACCTGACCATTTAAACTGCTTCCCCTTTTCGGTGAGCTGATGCAAACTCTTTGCAACTCCAGCGAAGTTCTTAACGAAACGTCGGTAATATGTGGCAAGTCCCAGAAAGCTTCGGAGTTGATGTTTGTCCTGTGGTGTTGGCCAATTTTTGACGGAGTCAACTTTTTCAGGATCAGTCTTTACTCCTTGGGATGAGATGATGTGTCCCAAATACTTGACTTCGGTTTTGAAAAGTGCACATTTTTCTGGATTCAGTTTAAGGTTAGCCTCTCGAAGTCTCTGAAACACGGCTTTAAGGTTCTTACAACGTTGGTCAAATGTTTTCCCGTAAACAATGACATCGTCCAAGTAGACTAGGCAAGCTTTCCACGTCAGTCCTTGAAGAACACACTCCATCAAACGCTCGAATGTTGCCGGAGCGTTGCATAGCCCAAACGGCATAACCTTAAACTGCCAGAGCCCATTACCTGTAGAAAATGCCGTCTTTTCCCGATCATCAGGGTGGATGTCAACTTGCCAATATCCACTCTTCAAGTCCAGCGTCGAGAACCACTGGGCTCCCTCCATGGCATCCAGGGTATCACTGATTCTGGGCAGGGGATAGCTGTCCTTTTTAGTCACATCATTCAGCCTTCGGTAGTCCACACAAAAACGAGTGCTTCCATCTTTCTTTTTCACTAGCACCACTGGTGACGCCCAAGGACTTTTGGAATTTTCGATAAGACCATCCTTCTTCATTGCTGTTATCATGTCCTCAACCTCACCTTGTTTGGCCAGTGGAAGGCGTCTTGCGGGTTGACGAATCGGTCTTGCATCTCCTGTGTTGATGCGATGCTGCACCAACTGTGTCCTACCATATTGTCCCTTTTCCGATGCGAAGATGTCAGTGTACTCTTGTAGGAGATTTTCAGCCATCCTTGTTTTTTGGTGATCAAGGTTGGATGAACTCAGTATCTTAGCTCTGATGGTTATGAGCTCCTCCGGAGTTAACGTTTTTCTCGGGGCCTCGTCCGTGATCTTCGTAATTGCTGCAACCGATTCGCAACGTCCAACGACTTCTCCTTTCTTCAACTTTACATCGTACGGTCTGGTGTTTAGTAATCGTACGGGGACCATTTTGTTTTTCGGTGCTACCAGTGTTTTCCCAATGATGACGCTTTGGGAGGAACACTCTGGGTCTGGTTCCACCATGAGGTATCGAAGGCTTCCAAACTCACCTTCCAGTTTTGTCCAAACGAACACTTCAGAAGAAGGAGGCAGAATCAGATCTTCCGTGATGACAGTTCTCAGTGTTGACGTATTTTCATTCGAATAGGTCATTGGAATTTCTTTATTTTGGTATTTCAAAACTTGATTACCGATATCCAAAATAACTCCGTGCTGTTTCATAAAGTCGATTCCAATGATGCACTCGTCACATATATCTGCCACCAGGAATTGATGAGTAAACACTAGATCGGCCAGTCGGATCTTGAGACACACTTCTCCATATACTCTTGCTGCTTCTCCCGTTGCGGTTCTTAGACGGTAGCTATTGGTGTTATGGAGCCACGTCATCTTTACCAGGTCTCGACGTACTATGGATGCTGTGGCACCGGTGTCAATGGTAGCCACATGTTTGTTCCCGTTAATAGTAGTCTCCACAGTCAGACTTTTGTTGTCGCGTTTGGTCTGGGAGACCTGGATGGTGGTTTTGGGGCCATCGATACAAGAAACCAGCCTCTGCCCCTCGAAGTTGGTTCTTACTCGTTTCCCTGATGGGAAACGGGCTGATAGGCAACGCTGGTGTTGTTGTTACCTTGCTCTGGGTTGGATCTCTTGCTTCCACAATGTTGACAACTGGCTTTGTTTGGTGGTAGTCGGCATTGACGCTGTAGGTGCCCGGTCTTGTTGCAGTTCCAACATCTTGCTAGTCCGCTCCGGTTCTTTTGTATTTCAGCTCTTTGGCACGAGCATTCTTCGACTATGGCCTCTCTAAGTCGATGTACTCCCTGAGAAGCCTGTTCTGCTGCTTCAATTGTCAATGCGAATGCTAAAGTCTCGGAAAGAGTACGTGTTCTAGCAGTTCGCACAGACCTCTGAAGATGTATATCGGAAATGGCACGAACGAAGGACTCAACAGCGAGCTGGTTGATGATTTCTTCTCCAGCATCCGGGTATGCCAGGTGAACCAGTCTTTCGACGTCTGCTTGGAGCTGCTGTAGACTTTCACCCCTTTTCTGGACTCTGTTATTGAGTTGGACTCGGAAGACTTCTTTCAAGTGGCTATCTCCAAAGCGTTTATCTATAGCTGCCACCAGAGAACTAAAATCGCCACTCTTACCAGCTGGAACTGTTTGAAGTAATTCAGCTGCTGGTCCTCTAAGAGCAAGAGTCAGTGCAATGTACTTGTCTTCGTCATCCCAGCCATTTGTTGTCGCGGCTGCCTCAAATTGTCTCTTGTAGACTGGCCAAGAAGACTGTCCATCAAATGTTGGGGGTTTCATCTCCTTTTTCTTTACAAACTCCCCAGCAGACTCTCGAATTTTGATTTTCCGGATCTGGTCCAATTCCTTGGTCAGAACAGAAAACTGTTTATCACATCGGGTTTCTACGATTTCGAAACGATTCTCTACAACAGAAAGCTGTTTCTCCACACCTTCAACGCGTTCGTCTAGGGCACAAACATTTTTCTCAATGTTACCCAATTTTCCTTCTAGAATGTTTTTCTGAACTTCTAACTTCTAACTTCTTCTTTCGTTCGAATAGGTCATTGGAAGTTCCTTATTTTGGTACTTCAAAACCTGATTACCGATGTCCAAAATAACTCCGTGCTGTTTCATAAAGTCGATTCCAATGATGCACTCGTCACATATATCTGCCACCAGGAATTGATGAGTAAACACTAGGTCGGCCAGTCGGATCTTAAGACACACTTCTCCATATACTCTTGCTGCTTCTCCCGTTGCGGTTCTTAGACGGTAGCTATTGGTGTTATGAAGCCACGTCATCTTTACCAGGTCTCGACGTACTATGGATGCTGTGGCACCGGTGTCGATGGTAGCCACATGTTTGTTGCCGTTAATAGTAGTCTCCACAGTCAGACTTTTGTTGTCTCGTTTGGTCTGAGAGACCTGGATGGTGGTTCTGGGGCCATCGATACAAGAAACCAGCCTCTGCCCCTCGAAGTTGGTTCTTACTCGTTTCCCTGATGGGAAACGGGCTGATAGGCAACGCTGGTGTTGTTGTTACCTTGCTCTGGGTTGGATCTCTTGCTTCCACAATGTTGACAACTCGCTTTGTTTGGTGGTAGTCGGCATTGACGCTGTAAGTGCCCGGTCTTGTTGCAGTTCCAACATCTTGCTAGTCCGCTCCGGTTCTTTTGTATTTCAGCTCTTTGGCACGAGCATTCTTCGACTATGGCCTCTCTAAGTCGATGTACTCCCTGAGAAGCCTGTTCTGCTGCTTCAATTGTCAATGCGAATGCTAAAGTTTCGGAAAGAGTACGTGTTCTAGCAGTTCGCACAGACCTCTGAAGATGTATATCGGAAATGGCACGAACGAAGGACTCAACAGCGAGCTGGTTGATGATTTCTTCTCCAGCATCCGGGTATGCCAGGTGAACCAGTCTTTCGACGTCTGCTTGGAGCTGCTGTAGACTTTCACCCCTTTTCTGGACTCTGTTATTGAGTTGGACTCGGAAGACTTCTTTGAAGTGGCTATCTCCAAAGCGTTTATCTATAGCTGCCACAAGAGAACTGAAATCGCCGCTCTTACCAGCTGGAACTGTTTGAAGTAATTCAGCTGCTGGTCCTCTAAGAGCAAGAGTCAGTGCAATGTACTTGTCTTCGTCATCCCAGCCATTTGTTGTCGCGGCTGCCTCAAATTGTCTCTTGTAGACTGGCCAAGAAGACTGTCCATCAAATGTTGGGGGTTTCATCTCCTTTTTCTTTGCATACTCCCCAGCAGACTCTCGAATTTTTATTTTCCGGATCTGGTCCAATTCCTTGGTCAGAACAGAGAACTGTTTGTCACATCGGGTTTCTACGATTTCGAAACGATTCTCTACAACAGAAAGCTGTTTCTCCACACCTTCAACGCGTTCGTCTAGGGCACAAACATTTTTCTCAATGTTACCCAATTTACCTTCAAGAATGTTTTTCTGACCTTCCAAAACATTCTGTTGCGCCTCAAGTCTTTCGAGAATATTCTGTTGTTCCTTCTTTTGCTCGTTTCGTTGCTCTTCAATCAGCTTCTTTTGTTCGTTTCGTTGTGCTTCCAGTTGTTCGAGAACATTCTGCTGTTCCTTCTTTTGCTCGTTTCGTTGTGCTTCAAGTTGTTCCAGAACATTCTGCTGTTCCTTCTTTTGCTCATTTCGTTGCTCTTCCAGCTTCTTTTGTTGTACTTCGAGTCGTTCGAGAACATTCTGCTGTTCTTTCTTTTGCTCGTTTCGTTGTTCTAACAAAAGTTTCATCATACTAGAAAAATCTACACTTTCACTTACTTCCTCTTCTTCCACTTCTGTTTCAAAAACAAAAGTGTTTACGTCTTCCCCTTGCTGTTCCAAATAGTTACGCAAGCGCAGGACGAGCTCATTTTTCGATCCCGCTCTAGAAAGATTTCGCTTACCTAACTCACTTTTAAGCTCAATGCAGTTGAGCTCTTCTAACAACTTACCCATTTTCACTGTATATAATTATTATTATTATTTTTCTTTTTACTTTTTTTTTTTTTTTTACACTTTATTAGTCAAATAAGTTTTATTTACACTTCTGACACCAATGTAACGTGCGCTTAGTTCGCAAAAATAAAACTCTACTTTTCAATTTAATTCTACCACTTTATTTACTTTCGATATACACTTTATTGAACTCAACTCGACTTTTGGACTATCACTTGTATTTACTCTTAACTTTATCACTCTATAAACAAAACTGACTTCTGGTTGCCTCGGGCGGGCTATTTATATCGAATGACACGCCATCTAGAACTCTCCAGTAACTTCTACATTGTCTCCACATTTGCTGTCTACTCTCTGTCTGTCTGTCTCTCTACACTCACACACACTGGCTTACAAGCAGCGCCTGTCATTTATACCATTCCATTAAAGTGTTGCCAGTTGTGTTTTCGGTTGAACGTTTTTCGATTAGGAAATTGGTATAAAATGTTGGGTTCACGTTACAATATCATCGAAATTTGAGCATTTCTCACAAGTAAAAAGAAAAATTTGCAGTTCCGATAAATAGCAGTCCACATCTTCTTTAAAAAAAAACGAATCTAATTCTATGATAGATTTGACTAGTTCTATGTTGGCATTTGCTCTGGAAGCGGGTATCTTAAAAATTTTTAAGAAAGGTTCAAAAATGGTAAAATTATCTGTTAGATTATCTTTAACGTGCGAAAAAAAAGTTTGAAGAACCATTTTGAACTCTTTTCTATAAAATGTTTCTATGTAGATCAAATACAAAAGCAGTTTCAGAATTTTCATCAATTCTCTTTGGTAACCGACGCGTTCTATGATGTTTTAAAAAATCGTTTTCGGGACTTATCGTTAGTTTTTCAGCAAATGAAGAAGAACTTTTTATCAAAGCATTTAATTGAATGTCATCATCGTTCATTTCTTGAAATAACTCCAATGAGCTTCGAATCAGTAATGAAGCGTCAAAAACGTTTAACTCTTCCGCCTCTAGACTTTCGGTCAAATTTTTAACTTTAAACATGACATTTTTGCAAAAATATAACGAACTAATAAAATCAAAATCTAAGATTTTTTTCAAAAGTCCAGAAGCAGAGGTACGACTATTGTTATCAAAAGAACTGGCATCGCTTTTTATTCCTTCTAAAGCATTTACAATGCCTTCAAAGGATATCCACAAAGCTTTTACTGTTTCAGCTCTAGCAGTCTATCGAGTTTTTGACAAATTTTTCAATTGCAAGGAATTTTCTTGCATACACTGAAAACGTTTTGTACTACCATAGAAAAAAACAAACAATGCTTCCAAAGTATTAAAAAACTCTTTGATCAGCACGCTTGAATTGCATGCTGTTTCACCGAAAATATTTATACGATGCGCTTGACATGGAATGTACGGGATTTTCTTACCACATTTTTCTGACAATTTTCTCTGGGTACCATTATACTTCCCGGACATATTTTTGGCAAAGTCATAGGATTGAAATACAATATTCATCACAGAAATACCTATTGATTGAAGTGTAGATATGATTTTTTGTGCCAACTCTTTTCCAGTCTTCTTTGTCAAAACGACATCCATTTCCAAAAGGCGTTCAATAGGAACAGGTTTCCCTTCGGTTTGGACTAAGTATCGAATGTTGACAGCAAGTCGATCTTGATGCGATGAGTCAGGGGTTGTGTCAACCATTACAGAAAAAATACCAGCTTTATTGATCTCATTCACGATGATTTTTTGAGTTTTAGTACCCAAGGGATCATTAAATTCATTTTGGGTAGTCGGACTAAGATACGTCACACCTCGCGGCCTTTTTGAAGACCCGTCCAACCACTTTTTCATTAATGGGCAATGGCGTGAAATCAGTAAAGTGATTTGTCGAAAATTTCCATCGTCCTCATCGGACTCTAAGTAAAACCATCGTCCTCATCGGACTAAAAGTAGAAAAAAAAAACAAAAACCGGTTCCCAGACGAGAATAAAGTAGTATTGGTACAATTTTTTGTGTAAGCCCAGTGCTGAGATCCGAATATAAAGTAGTGCTAGTGAAATTTTGTGAATGAGTGCGTGCACCAGCTTGCGGGGTGGTATCAATGTGTTAGTGTGGTTTTCCCTCTTGTTCTTTAAATTCTCTTAGGTTGAGACAAAAACGATTCCATTCGTGTCTTTCTGGTTGAGATCACTCGAGTCGGCATGGCAGTCGGGAAATCTACTTTGTTTTTCTACCTTAATTTGCCGACTTGTTATTTTTTTTTTTTGCCAAAAAACGACTGTCACAAACACTTCCATTCGTGTCTTTTTGGTTGAGTTGACTTAACTCGACAAATCTACTTTGTTTTTCTTCCTCGATTGCCGACTCGGAAAAATCGTGGGGGGGTGCTACACCCCCCACACCCCCCCTCGCTACGCCCCTGCAAACAACACATAGTCATTTGTACAAGATCCTAATCGAAGATCAATTAACCGATGTATTTCCAAACACAGAAATAGCTCTTCGGATATTTTTAACATTGATGATCACAAATTGTTTTACCGAACGATCCTTCTTGCAATTAAAAAAATCAAAGATGCTAAAAAGGCTACAACGCGACAAGAGCGACTAGACATGTAAGATATGCTTTGCATTGATTCTTGCGGACGAAGTCGCTGGCACACCTAGTTGATAATATAATTGATGAATTTGCCGAAAACAAATGTAGAAAACGACATGTTAAAAATGTATATCGATGGTAATTTTTATGATATTATAAGGTTTTGACAATAAAATTTTTATGAAAGCTATAAGTTTTTGTTTTAATCGAAAAAGAAGGAAACAGACGTGACAATAGGGCCCCCAAAATGATGGTTGTCTAGGGCCCCGTTAAGGGTTAATCTGGCCCTAATTCTAACCAATGCACCCTCAGAACTTGGCGCCCTGCTCACATCACGCATAGGTGATTAGCACAGTGCCGGTGCTTATTATGAATTCGGAAAGCAAATCTATTGAGCTTGGATGAAAATAGCTTTTGTTTCTGCTTTGAAAATGTCAAACTTTTTAAGCCACATAAGTCGAGCATTATGTATTTTTTTTTCTTTTCTTTTAGATCAATCGTTGTGACCTCACATTCTTTTATCATCAGAAACCAGGCTTATGAAATGAAAAGTTGAACTAAGCTTTAGTTATCATTTTATTTCTTATTTCATACCGACAAAACAATATTTGGAGCAGGCACCTTTTCCCGACCTATATGTATCTTATTTCAAAAATGAATGTCCACCTAATACCACTAAACTCAATCGCAAAATGCTATTTAAAAAAAATTCAATTATAGGCAATAGGCCCGGCGCGGCGTGGCACGGCACAACCTCCACCACAACTGTACACACAACCTACCACATCCATTTTAAAACCATAACAATTGATCACTGGCAATAAAAATTCATAACAATCCCTACACCTGCAGCAAATGTGAACTGTCGCCACCACACCGCACCAAAATAACAGCATATTTAGATATACTCGCAAATTCAAAACCATTGAACCGAGCCATAGGTATGGAAACACCATCAAGGATAACAAACCACAAACAGAAAAAGAAAGAAAAAAAAAAATTGAAATATGAACATGTCATGCAAAATTGGTTGGAAGTCCTTGTTTCCACTCACAAGAGCTAACATAATTCGTTTAGATGAGCATGAATTGCTGCTGGTGCAGCAAGTGCACTCGGTGTAGGTAGATGGTAGATCCCTAGAGCACTTCAGCACTTCTTGAAGCTTGAAAGTCCTTTGAGGGGGATACCGAATCGACGACACATGGAGTTCGCAGACATTTGAAAGGGAAAACTGTTTGGCAAGGTACACCAGTCTTCCGCTTGCTTTCACCTATTGTTCTGTTGTTCTTTTTGACTTGAGCTTAACATACCAGGAAAACATGGTGTAATCCTTTCGTGTGTATCCTTTTTGTTCCAAACTTCATCATCGTTGCCATCATCAGCTGTTTTTGCGATGTATGTACATTTGTATTGTGTGTCTCTTTAAGCATACAAGGGCTACTATTACTAGGTGCCCTGACATAAGACCATACGACATAAGGCCATATTCGAATATATGGCGTTGAGACGCTTTGACTTGTGACTTAAAGCCATATTCGAACATATGGTCTAATGACGCTTTCCAAAGCGTCTTAATGCCATCATGGCCTTATGACCCATTCTTCCGTTTCCCAGTTAAAAAAATAAACACCAAACATTATAACAACGAAACTGAATTTTTCTTTCCAAATAAAAAAAACATCACATTATTTGCAAAGATAAATCTTTGATAAATAATCAAATTAACAGCTTAAATTTCAAGAAAGTGTTTTTAGAATATATAGTTAAACTATTTTCCAATATTCTTCTGCAAAAAGAATTCGCGCGAATTTTTATTTTTACACCACACATCCATACTCCTCTGGGAAAATTTTTTCCGCTTCGCTCTTATCTTCATTATTCTATCGTGAGTAAAAAGCCAAACGAACATAATTTTGCATAAATTTGCCATCGTACGGTTATCCAGAAACGAACAAATTGTTTTTTTCTATGAATGCAAAATTCATGCGATAAAGAAAGTGATTGTGTTAAATTTTGGTATTTTCAATACTTGGATTCATATTAACATTTATTTATTTGAAATCCGGAATATAAAGCCATTTGCTGCCTTTTCGAAACCCTTCGCAAAAACTATATATACATATATGTATATGTATATGGTCTTTTAATTCCACTTGTTTTTTTCTCAATTGTAACGACAACTTGTGCAACTGATTAAGAAGTATCCAATGATTTGATGAAGGCATGAATGTATAAATGCAAGTTTTCATTGATCAATGAAAATTTTTCGTCAAGCTCATAACTGTTGCTTTTTTTTTGTGAGATTGCACATTGTGCTGCTTTCTAAAAACGGTATAATGTTTCAAGGTCAACTATTAACAAAATAATTTAGAAAGCGTCATTAGGGCATTTTCATGTATGGCCTAAAGTCGCAAAAAAATATGTCTTTACGACCCTTTGACAAAGCGTCATTAGACCATATGTTCGAATATGGCCTTAATTGAAAGCGTCATAGCGCCATATATTCGAATATGGCCTTATGTCGTATGGCCTTATGTCAGGGCACCCTATTACTATATACAGCCACTTAACTCTCAAAGGATGAAAACAATACATTTGAACAGTAACTCAAATTTCAAATTCACACATCCATAGGAAGGAACTAACGTATCATATTCGAGAAGAGAAGATTTTTCCATTGTCGTAGTTCTGGCACTTCAATATTGTACTACATATTCACCACAGTTACGAAGGATATACCGACAACGACCTACGACCAAAAAGGGGTTAAGGCTTAAGGGACTCGAAACTATTTAGAGTTATTTACCGGAACTGTTTTTCGTTTCTGACAATGAAAGGCCATTGTGTGAGTTTGGCAAACAGCCGCAGCCGGTTGTGGCACAACGCGACGGTGGTGCCGGGGTCATAGTAGGTATATGCATTACCATACACTCAACTTCTGAAGGGAGTTTTTTATGGAAGAGTTGTCGAGCTGTTGGGATAAAGCGTACTTAGCTAAAAACCATGGCAGAGTAAAACATGGTAAGCAAATAAATAAATAAATTAATAGGGTGGCGCAACAGAGCGAGGAGCCCCTGGGCCTTGCGCATTTCTCACAACCATGCCTTGTGAGGGAATAGAAGGGACCTACAATTTTCTGCTGGTTCCGAACGCCTAATCGAGAAAGCGCTTCTCAAGGTAATGAATACTAACGGAGGACTTGCCAATTCCTCGCGAAAGGCGATACCCGTGGGAAAAACTTTTTTGCCTCTGTTGGGATTAGAACTCAAACTTCTGGATTAACAGGCGGACATGCTATCCATCAAACCACGGGTACCACAAAAAGGTAAGTGAAAGCGATAAATTAGCGCTTAAAACGATTTCGGGAATATAGGCCCCGAGGCTCGATGGAATGAAGCTTCACAATTTGCAAACGTTGCACAGTGGAGTAAGGCTATTGGTTTTGAGATAACAAAACGTACTGGCAACGAATATAGAAGCAGTAGGCATTGCCTATTTAAAAACCAAGCCTATAAAGAAACACCCGTTAGAGGCATAATCGGGAAGTTGGTGCCCTAAACTGATTATCAAGTGCAATTTGTAAGCGTTGTTCTGAGGTTACTTCATTCAATGTAAAACGTACCGACCACAAATTTACTGTCAATTGTCAAATTGACACTCACCAGAAACACTGCTGCCAACTCAAAAACCATACCTCTAAAAAACACCCTATACTTTTAAATTTCGGGGACTACGAGCTCTTTGCCAATAATGAGTGTATTCACCAATGTACTCATGTGCCGAAGAAGCTATATTCGATCGTCGCAACAATAAGTGAGAGTTAAACACCGATACTGTAATCCGTTTGTCTATCCTTATTCCATTTCACACGTTTTATTTTTCCGGATCTGGATCAAATGAATGTTCTTTTACGTTGAGCTTTAGTACAGACAAAATATTCTCGATTATGTCTGCAACAAACAAAACATACACCCCTGTTCTGATTTTCGTTCGGATACCATATCCTCCCGTTTTATAGTTTTTGCGGTTCTCAATTCCGAATCCGTACGTTTTCAATTCGCTTATCATTTTGTTAGCGGAATTGAATCCGGTTAATGAATTCTGTAGAGCATTATTTATTGCTAGAAATGAAAAATAATAAACTTTATTAGCACTAACATGCAATAAAGCTGTAAATAGTTCCAATAAACACAAAAATTTAATTTCCAACACGTTTTAGTGACAAAAAATCAGTAGTGAATCCGTTCGGAAATAAGAACACACTTTTTAAATCCGTACGGATTCAATTTCGGTTTCCGTTTTGAATCCGTACGAAAATCAGAACAGCCATGATATATTTTTTTTTTATATAATTCACGCACACTTCACGTTTTGCTGCCCTTGTAATAATGTTGGGAAATACATAGTGAGTTTTAGGAAACAAGGGAAAGATAAGAATGGAGATATCGATGCACATTGTTCTTTAATTTTTGTGTATTTAAATGTGTGAAGAAAATTGAGTTGGGTAAAGCATTCGACATGTGGGTTGAGCGGCTGAAATTGTACTTGACTGTAAAACTGAAACTAGGCCGAAGGGAGAACTATTGCACATTCCTTGTGAGGTGCGTGTTGCGGTTAAATTGTTTCAGGAGAGGAATGCAACTGACTATTTTGCTAGAGCACTGTTTCTAAAAATGCGATAAAGAACAGAGAAACACGAAACGAACGGGAGACATCTAAGAGCCTAGCTGAAAGTTCTTCGTTTTCTTGTTCAATAATTGAAGAAACTTCTACATAATTAGCAATGTGCAAATGGCGCCAGATTTGAGTATTTGAATTTCTTTTATTGAATTGTTTAAATTTAAGTCCGCTATCACCAACTCTCACCCTAGAATGCATAAGGGTTTCTAAAAAATGTTAACACATATGGGGTCTCTTGAAAATATTGTATTTACTAATGTTATTAAAAAAAAACTTTTTATTCACAGCCTATAAACACGAAAAAAAAGGATAAGAGTTATTACTCGTAACACAGGGTTTGAAATAAGTGTTACACAGAAGTCAAGGAAAACAAAGCTTTTCAGCCTTAAGACTCCAATTCTTTTCTTGATTTCTTGATTATATACAAAAACTTTTGAATCTGTAAGTCCTACTGCGGTATATTTAAAGCCTTAATTATTTGATGTATAAATACAACTACTACACACTTCGCTGCGGTGTTTCTGGCAAATGTGCCTCTGACATCTACGGCATGCCGTTCTTGATTTCTTATCTCGAATTCTTGGGCATAAGAAACACCTTCCCTGCTTCGGAATCTTTATTTGCGGTTCGACATCTTCACAGTCACTTTTTTCCGATTTCGTCTACTTCTTCGGAATCTGCCTCAACGGCATCCAAAAAAGCTTCATCTTCTGCGTCCGTGTTTTTTTTAATTTCTTCCTCATTGTAACATTCGTTTTCCGACATATTGGATGAATTTTGCAAATAGTATGACGATCTTAAGTTAAGGGATGTTTTGTAATGTTATTTTGTTAACATTAACGGCTCGAAGGACCAAATGTTCCGACTAGGTTTATTTTCTAAATTGAAAAAAACTAGGAAAAAAACTAATTTAAAGGAAACACACAACTTCACCTTTTAACTTGTGAATTGGTTGTATTTAATTCTCTTCTCAACTTTTAGTCATATGACCCTTTGTTTATTTCTATGTTTTTGTTTACGTCTACAATTTGTGGAACGTATGTTTAGTGTTGTTTATTTCGATTGCAAATGTTTCCATTCAGTACTGAACTGAAAAGATTTACGAACCGACCTCTTACGATCAACGGAAAAAAAAGATTAATTTACTTAACTAAAAAAAAAAAAAATTGCTTAAACACATATGGGGTTCCACCACACCCCTGTTGGAACGATATAGTCAACTCGAAAAATATAAATATAGAAGTTTTAATTATCAACTCATATGCATTCTAGGGTTAACAACCTAAGTATAATTAACTAATTTTGTTCTCGTTTTTATGTTTTTTAATAGTTTACGAAGCAATGCCCCCTTTTCAAAAAATCATAAAATAATGCGTTATACCGGTTCTACGATTCGAGAAAGTTTTTTACGAAACTATAAAAACAGGTGGTGATACCAGTGTTTAAACCAGGTTTTTTCACTGGATTACTTTACTCGCTACTGACTTAGGATAAACACGAACTAAGTATCTAAGTATTGTATCACAGTGAAAACAGGGATTTTCTAACTATGGATAAAATGTTTGTAGTGTTGAAACAAAGATGGCACCACTACTGATTTTAAAAAGTTTTTTTCAACTAGAATACTTTACAAGCTACTGGATTGAAGAGGAAGAAAAAAACAACACGTGAAAACACAATGAAGCGTTGCGTCACTCCAACCTTATGGTATATAAGATGTACTCAAAGGGCCTTTCTGCCATTCTGACTATACAGCGTTATACGTTAGCTGTGCGATATTACAAGAACATATCCATTTAAACATCGAACGACTGTCGTCATTAATTCATTATTAAAAACAATTATTATCGATAGCCAAAATCGGTTTTTAATAGGTTTTCTTCGTTTTCTGGAAGTTAAAAACAATGGCGAATGTCAAAGCACTTTTAACTTATGGCAGCTTCAACAAACTTCCATTTGCACTTTTTCGATACCAAAAGTCGAAAAGTTTCTGATCAGAAAGTTGGAAATAATTTTCGGAATCCTTTTTGTATACAAAGCCTTAAAACTCTTGTACATATGATGAATTCAAGGAGTCTTATTTGATCTCTTTAGCACTAGTATTAACTACTTAATTTCAAACTGATCAGTTTCGTTGTCCATAATCCATAAATACATGCACCGGAAGACAAAAAAAAATTTTTTTTCAAGCCATCAGCTTACAAAATTTCTGTTAACAACATCATCCAACTGTCGAATGAAATTCGTTCTATTAGATGAATTCTAATTGTGATATACTACATTGTGCGATAATTTGAGCGGTAACTGACATAATTCGTTCACGAGTTACTCGATAACGTATACGCTAATTCGGCACCAGGGTCTCGTCTAGAACCTATGTATGACATTGTTCTTATTATTTCTGACACGCTTTTCACAAACAAAATATCTTGAAAGCGTACCTGAAAGTACTATTAAGCTGCTACTAACTACCATAATATTGTAACGTGCGCTTAGTTCGCAAAAATAAAACTCTACCTTTCAATTTAATTCTACCACTTTATTCAGTATCTACTTTCGATATACACTTTATTTGAACTCAACTCGACTTTTGGACTATCACTTGTATTTACTCTTAACTTTATCACTCTATAAACAAGACTGCCCTCTGGTTGCCTCGGGCGGGCTATTTATATCGAATGACATGCCATCTAGAACTCTCCAGTAACTTCTACATTGTCTCCACATCTCTACACTCACACACACTGGCTTACAAGCAACGCCTGTCATTTATACCATTCCATTATAGTGTTGCCAGTTGTGTTTTCGGTTGAACGTTTTTCGATTAGGAAATTGGTATAAAATGTTGGGCTCACGTTACACTGCCCCCTCCTTAGGATTGTTCGTCCCGAATAATTCCATCTGCAGCCTCGCCACTATATCGATGCAGCCTGTCACAATGAACTACTTTTAACTTGCCTCTTAGTCCTCTTTGGATGCGGTAAACCACGTCGTTAATCCTCGTGACTACAGTATAAGGACCTTCCCAGTTTTGCTGAAGTTTCGGTGACAATCCCTT
Organism: Melanostoma mellinum; assembly: GCA_914767635.1. Lineage (NCBI taxonomy): Eukaryota > Metazoa > Arthropoda > Insecta > Diptera > Syrphidae > Melanostoma > Melanostoma mellinum. The sequence continues at coordinate 146,478,020 of OU612059.1, read as the reverse complement.
TTGACGATGAGGATTATAAGGCCACACACGATCTCCTGCTTGGAATCCTGACGTTGTCGCTTTTGTGTCGTACCGTGTCTTCATCCGGTCGCTGTAGGTTTTCATCCGTTCCCTTGTTCTTTTATGGATGTCAGCGAGTCTCTCCTTGAGGTCGTCCACATACTCGTTTGTGTCCTGTGGCTCCTCTGTGGGGCATCCAAATTTAAGTTCGCTGGGCAGCCGCATGGTTTTCCCGAACAGGATGTCAGATGGTGTTTGTCCTGTCGAGCTATGTACTGCACTTCTATAGGCCATCAGGAATAGCGGTACGTGCCTATCCCAGTCTCTTTGGTAGTCGCCTACGACCTTGGTGAGGTGTTCTTTCAAGGTCCGGTTGAATCTTTCAACCATCCCATCAGATTGTGGATGAAGTGGTGTGGTTCTCGTCTTCTTAATGCCAAGTAGTCCGCACACTCCTTGGAAGATGTTTGACTCAAAGTTCCTCCCTTGGTCGGAATGGAGTTCCATAGGCATGCCAAACCTACTCACCCAGTTAAACACAATCTGGTCGACCACCGTTTTGGCTTCTTGATTTGGGATGGCATACGCCTCAGGCCACTTGCTAAAATAGTCCATTACAACCAGAATGTATTTGTTTCCAGCGTTGGTCTCTGGAAAAGGCCCAGCCACATCTACTGCAATCCTCTCAAAAGGCGATCCAACGTTGTACTGATGCATCTTACCTTGAATCTTCCTACCAGGTCCTTTGGTTGCAGCACACTTGTCACATGTTCGGCACCACTTCTCCACGTCATCTCTAGCATGTAACCAGTAGAACCGATGTCGCACCTTCTCCAGTGTTTTGTTTACTCCCAGGTGGCCTCCAGAAGGTCCGTCGTGCATCTCTCGAAGAACTTCACTGACTTTCGATTGCGGTACGATCAGCTGCATCACATGTGACTTACCGTCAGCGGATTCCCATCTTCGCCTGAGGACACCTTCTTGCACATATAGTGAGTCCCACTGTGCCCAATAGGCTTTGAGAACTGGACTCCTGTCAGAAATGTCTCCCCATTCCGGTTTCTCTTCATTTTCTTTCCATGCGAGAATGGGTTCGATATCTGGATCCTCCTGTTGAGCAGTCCTCACTTCCTCATTGCTCCATCCGCTTATGGGGTCAGCTCTTAGTCGCTGAGCGGTAATGATTTCTTTGCCTTCTTGCCGCTTGCAATGCTTGCAATCCACTTTGCAAGGTCTTCGTGATAATGCATCGGCGTTTGAGTGCAGCTTTCCTCTGCGGTGTTGGATCTGGTAGTCATAGGTCTGCAATCTTTCTATCCACCTCGCGACTTGACCTTCTGGATTTTTGAAGTTCAACAGCCAGCTCAGAGCACCGTGGTCTGTCCGCAGAAGGAATTTCTGTCCATAGATGTACTTATGGAAGTGCTTTGTTGCCAAGATAAGAGCTAGCAGTTCCCTTCTGGTCACGCAGTAGTTCCTTTCGGGTTTCGATAGGACCTTGCTGTAGTATGCCACCACTTTCTCTTCGCCATCATGCACTTGGGATAGTACCGCCCCGATTCCAACGTTGCTTGCATCTGCATCGACGATGAATGTTTTGCCAGGTGTTGGATGTGCCAGCACTGGAGCGTTACAGAGGCGGTATTTGAGTTCCTGGAAAGATTTCTCACACTCACCTGACCATTTAAACTGCTTCCCCTTTTCGGTGAGCTGATGCAAACTCTTTGCAACTCCAGCGAAGTTCTTAACGAAACGTCGGTAATATGTGGCAAGTCCCAGAAAGCTTCGGAGTTGATGTTTGTCCTGTGGTGTTGGCCAATTTTTGACGGAGTCAACTTTTTCAGGATCAGTCTTTACTCCTTGGGATGAGATGATGTGTCCCAAATACTTGACTTTGGTTTTGAAAAGTGCACATTTTTCTGGATTCAGTTTAAGGTTAGCCTCTCGAAGTCTCTGAAACACGGCTTTAAGGTTCTTACAATGTTGGTCAAATGTTTTCCCGTAAACAATGACATCGTCCAAGTAGACTAGGCAAGCTTTCCACGTCAGTCCTTGAAGAACGCACTCCATTAAACGCTCGAATGTTGCCGGAGCGTTGCATAGCCCAAACGGCATAACCTTAAACTGCCAGAGCCCATTACCTGTAGAAAATGCCGTCTTTTCCCGATCATCAGGGTGGATGTCAACTTGCCAATATCCGCTCTTCAAGTCCAGGGTCGAGAACCACTGCGCTCCCTCCATGGCATCCAGGGTATCACTGATTCTCGGCAGGGGATAGCTGTCCTTCTTAGTTACATCATTCAGCCTTCGGTAGTCCACACAAAAACGAGTGCTTCCGTCTTTCTTTTTCACTAACACCACTGGTGACGCCCAAGGACTTTTGGAATTTTCGATAAGACCGTCCTTTTTCATTGCTGTTATCATTTCCTCAACCTCACCTTGTTTGGCCAGTGGAAGGCGTCTTGCGGGTTGACGAATCGGTCTTGCATCTCCTGTGTTGATGCGATGCTGCACCAACTGTGTCCTACCATATTGTCCCTTTTTCGATGCGAAGATGTCAGTGTACTCTTGTAGGAGATTTTCAGCCATCCTTGTTTGTTGGTGATCAAGGTTGGATGAACTCAGTATTTTAGCTCTGATGGTTATGAGCTCCTCCGGAGTTAACGTTTTTCTCGGGGCCTCGTCTGTGATCTTCGTAATTGCTGCAACCGATTCGCAACGTCCAACGACTTCTCCTTTCTTCAACTTTACATCGTACGGTCTGGTGTTTAGTAATCGTACGGGGACCATTTTGTTTTTTGGTGCTACCAGTGTTTTCCCAATGATAACGCTTTGGGAGGAACACTCTGGGTCTGGTTCCACCATGAGGTATCGAAGGCTTCCAAACTCACCCTCCAGTTTCGTCCAAACGAACACTTCAGAAGAAGGAGGCAGAATCAGATCTTCCCTGATGACAGTTCTCAGTGTCGACGTACCTTCGTTCGAATAGGTCATTGGAAGTTCCTTATTTTGGTACTTCAAAACCTGATTACCGATGTCCAAAATAACTCCGTGCTGTTTCATAAAGTCGATTCCAATGATGCACTCGTCACATATATCTGCCACCAGGAATTGATGAGTAAACACTAGGTCGGCCAGTCGGATCTTAAGACACACTTCTCCATATACTCTTGCTGCTTCTCCCGTTGCGGTTCTTAGACGGTAGCTATTGGTGTTATGAAGCCACGTCATCTTTACCAGGTCTCGACGTACTATGGATGCTGTGGCACCGGTGTCGATGGTAGCCACATGTTTGTTGCCGTTAATAGTAGTCTCCACAGTCAGACTTTTGTTGTCTCGTTTGGTCTGAGAGACCTGGATGGTGGTTCTGGGGCCATCGATACAAGAAACCAGCCTCTGCCCCTCGAAGTTGGTTCTTACTCGTTTCCCTGATGGGAAACGGGCTGATAGGCAACGCTGGTGTTGTTGTTACCTTGCTCTGGGTTGGATCTCTTGCTTCCACAATGTTGACAACTCGCTTTGTTTGGTGGTAGTCGGCATTGACGCTGTAAGTGCCCGGTCTTGTTGCAGTTCCAACATCTTGCTAGTCCGCTCCGGTTCTTTTGTATTTCAGCTCTTTGGCACGAGCATTCTTCGACTATAGCCTCTCTAAGTCGATGTACTCCCTGAGAAGCCTGTTCTGCTGCTTCAATTGTCAATGCGAATGCTAAAGTTTCAGAAAGAGTACGTGTTCTAGCAGTTCGCACAGACCTCTGAAGATGTATATCAGCAATGGCACGAACAAAGGACTCAACAGCAAGCTGGTTGATGATTTCTTCTCCAGCATCCGGATATGCCAGGTGAACCAGTCTTTCGACGTCTGCTTGGAGCTGCTGTAGACTTTCACCCCTTTTCTGGACTCTGTTATTGAGTTGGACTCGGAAGACTTCTTTCAAGTGGCTATCTCCAAAGCGTTTATCTATAGCTGCCACGAGAGAACTGAAATCGCCGCTCTTACCAGCTGGAACTGTTTGAAGTAATTCAGCTGCTGGTCCTCTAAGAGCAAGAGTCAGTGCAATGTACTTGTCTTCGTCATCCCAGCCATTTGTTGTCGCAGCTGCCTCAAATTGTCTCTTGTAGACTGGCCAAGAAGACTGTCCATCAAATGTTGGGGGTTTCATCTCCTTTTTCTTTACAAACTCCCCAGCAGACTCTCGAATTTTGATTTTCCGGATCTGGTCCAATTCCTTGGTCAGAACAGAGAACTGTTTATCACATCGGGTTTCTACGATTTCGAAACGATTCTCTACAACAGAAAGCTGTTTCTCCACACCTTCAACGCGTACGTCTAGGGCACAAACATTTTTCTCAATGTTACCCAATTTACCTTCTAGAATGTTTTTCTGACCTTCCAAAACATTCTGTTGCGCCTCAAGTCTTTCGAGAATATTCTGTTGTTCCTTCTTTTGCTCGTTTCGTTGCTCTTCCATCAGCTTCTTTTGTTCGTTTCGTTGTGCTTCCAGTTGTTCCAGAACATTCTGCTGTTCCTTCTTTTGCTCATTTCGTTGCTCTTCCAGCTTCTTTTGTTGTACTTCGAGTCGTTCGAGAACATTCTGCTGTTCCTTCTTTTGATCGTTTCGTTGTTCTTCCAGACGTCCGAGAACCTTCTGCTGTTCTGTCTTTTGTTCTAATAAAAGCTTCATTATACTAGAAAAATCTACACTTTCACTTGCTTCCTCTTCCTCCACTTCTGTTTCAAAAACAAAAGTGTTTACGTCTTCCCCTTGCTGTTCCAAGTGGTTGCGCAAGCGCAGGACGAGCTCATTTTTCGATCCCGCTCTAGAAAGATTTCGCTTACCTAACTCACTTTTAAGCTCAATGCAGTTGAGCTCTTCTAACAACTTACCCATTTTCACTGTATATAATTATTATTTTTCTTTTTTTACTTTTTTTTTTTTTTTTACACTTTACTAGTCAAATAAGTTTTATTTACACTTCTGACACCAATGTAACGTGCGCTTAGTTCGCAAAAATAAAACTCTACCTTTCAATTTAATTCTACCACTTTATTCAGTATCTACTTTCGATATACACTTTATTTGAACTCAACTCGACTTTTGGACTATCACTTGTATTTACTCTTAACTTTATCACTCTATAAACAAGACTGCCCTCTGGTTGCCTCGGGCGGGCTATTTATATCGAATGACATGCCATCTAGAACTCTCCAGTAACTTCTACATTGTCTCCACATCTCTACACTCACACACACTGGCTTACAAGCAACGCCTGTCATTTATACCATTCCATTATAGTGTTGCCAGTTGTGTTTTCGGTTGAACGTTTTTCGATTAGGAAATTGGTATAAAATGTTGGGCTCACGTTACAATATATTACTACGAACGTACGATACCAAAACTGACAGAGGATTTGGCCAACTGGAGGAATTCCATTAGAAAACACTTTCAACCAGACACATCCTGTTACCACAATGGATGTGTGAATTACCGACGATGACAGCAAAATACTCTTTACTAAAGTTACCACTTCAAAGTTGAGAGTGGACTTTTCCTTTCAAAATCTGATAAATTTGGTGAATTTTCTCTGATATGACAGAAATAAATGGCTGAGCGTGAGCGATGAGGGTGGATTTTTTCTCTCTCAATTTTCTTTTCACATATTTTGTTACTGTATTTCCATTTCAAAAGTTAGAATGGAGAACATTCCTTAGTTTCACATTAGTTACTTGTTTTCTTTTGCAATTCCATCTTCTCTCAAAAATTCACCTTTATGAGGTACTCCCCTCGAGGTTCAGAGCAGCAGACGATGCGCTCAAAATACACCCCCATTGCGAAGGGGTATCCAAGGCTACTCTCAGTTCTTGTTCGGAATTCGTTGCGACCGGTTTCGTGTTGTTGTGTCGCTCATATCCTTATTCCGGGGGGTCGCGCGATACAATTTATATCTCATTTTGTGTGTCTTTTATTCTCTTTCGCCATGTTCTCAAAATCAAAAGTTGTTATCCTTGATGTTTGATCAAAAGACAAGCCACTAGAGTGTGAAAAATTTTCATAAAAATACGACAAATATTCCCACGGTCATGTTCGCGAATTTGAATAATCCGTGTAGACGTGTTACATGAGTGTATGTGTTTCTGTGTGTGAGTGTGTGTGATTGTGAAAGGGGTGGGAGATAAAAAACGGATAAACAGTGCAAGTGCAATAATAGAGTGAATTGAAAAGTCAAAAGGAAATAGGATACCCACCCACCACCCTTTTTGCCCACCCCCTGTGTCTCAGTAGTGTCTAGTGTGCTCTGTGATTCAGTGATTAATGGATTTATGGCGCCAACGCAACGAGGATGAAGCAATGCATTGTCCTGAACTCGTACAAATTCCAATAATGCAACTGTTCATGGGTTTGGATAGGATGCTCTGATCTGTTCATGAACGGGTAGGTGAATGAAAACGTTTGTTAACATATGGTTACCATGCGATGAAATTGTAATCCTGTCACAATCGAAATATGATACATGCAGGATGGGACTAATTTTTATCATTAAGGACATCATCCTTAAGTATTATCTCATCCATATGCGGTTATTGTTGGCGATGTTGTTCAAGTAAAATACATAGGTACTTCCATCTGTGTTAGAGTTGGTTTCTTGTTTTTGGTACCATTAGACTTCGTTATTGTGATAATCGTGATGGAATGTATGAGTCATTTGTTTACATTCTTCTTGCTTTTAGGGTAGAAGCTTTGTCATTATGGGTTATGTCATCTCATCTTAATTTGTTTCCTTTGAACAGACCTGACCAAATGAAAGGATTTCATTGCTTTTCAGTGTTGACTTTTAACTATTAAACCTTAAGGGCCCTAAAGTGCAGCACCCCTTGTTTTGGGTTTAATAGAATTAATATCCCCACTATCCCCCAGAGTGTGACTTGAGACAACGAAAAATGGAGATCCTTCTTGTCTGTGAGGAACCATGCTGATTTCCAATTATTACGTTCCCTCTTGTCCGTCCTTCCGGTTTGCTATTGGCGTTGGGTGAAAACAAAACAAATAAGTAGAATCACTCCCCACACTGTTGGTGCTTTTGTTTGTTTGACTAATGGACTTAATGAAGTATGCAATAAAAGTCTGAAACAAAATACGAAAAATTGTATCCATGGTTTGAATGAAATGGAGAGACATGTGCTGTCACTGCACTTGCAGATTGAATTAACCCACACAACCACCAACTCAAGACCCTTGATCCTGACAACAAATTTTTTTTTCATTTCGGCTTAAAGGAATCGAATTGACGGAACGTCTTTCGTATTGGCTCAAGTAAATCGTTTGTGTGGGTAAAAAAAAAGAAATGATGGTGTGCAGAATTATTGAGTGACGGCGGCGGCTATGGCATTTGCTTTGTGATACAAAGTCTGAAGCCAACTCCCATGGGATGCTGGTGGACGGACGACGTGGTCAAATGCACAGGAGGATTTAATTCAAATGTGATAATTCGACGTGCAGTTGAAAACTGTTGGATGCGGATCCGGGGGTTGTTGTTTACGGGAAGAATGTATGTACACATAATTAAACTTAATACATGAAAAGAAGCACTAATAAATACGAGGAGAATATAAATTTAATTTGGATTGCAGTGTTGGCACAAGGACTGAGATGCTGTCTTTTCCTCTTAGCACTTTTCATAGATTAGTGAAAAATTTTGCGAGATCCACTGTTGGATGTTCAGACCTCCTTACTAACTATCTTGATTCAGCCTTACAGTTCAAATCTAGCGGGTAGAGCCCTGAAGCGGATTGTGAATATATCTTAATTTACCGGATTTTTCCTTTTAACTTTTTTTTCCAGGGTTCACCTCTGACTACCAATCCGCACCCAAAAAAACGTTTTTTCTGTTGTCTTTTGCGGTCGAAGATGTCGCAATACATTACCTTCCTTACGCCCGGCCCATCTAGGTTTAAATGAAACCTACTGACAAACTTCGTGTTGATCGCACTATTACCAATATTACAGTTAGTTTAAGGCTATGGAGAAAGGAAGTTAACGGAGAAAAAATGGAATCTGTCATACTATCATAAGACGGTGCAGTTCTGCATCACTTGTTTTTTCAGTCGGAAACACAACTAGGCGAACTAAAAGCATCCTAAAATTAAAAGTATCCTAACTTCAAGTGAATACCTATTATTAAACTCGTCTAAGTGCCAGTGGTACCCGTGGCGGGATGGTTAACATGTCTGCCTGTTGACCGAAAGGTTGGTGGTTCGAGTTCCAACAGAAGCAAAAATGTTTAACACAATTATCGCCTTTCGAAGAATTGCCAAGTCCTCCAATAATAAAATCATTGCCATATAAGAAGCGCTTTCTCGATTAACTGTTCGGAATCGGCAGAAAATTTTAGGTCCCATCCCTCACAAGGCCTGGTTGTGATAAATGCGCTAGGCCCCAAAGCTCCTCGCTCTGTTGCGCCACCCTATTTATTTATATTATTTTAAGTGCCATGTAGAAATATGGTGTAATACTGAACACAGAAACAAATAAACTATTGAGCGGTTTAAAACTCAGCAATGAACACTAACGAACTTTTCAAGGCAGCTGGAGATCAGTTGGAAAGAAGCATGCACCAGCTGATCTGCATCATATGGTCAGAAGAAAACATGCCTGATGAATGGTACCTCAGTATCGTATGCCCGATCCTAAAGAAAGGAGACCATCACAATTGCGCCAATTATAGAGAGATAAGCCTCCTTAACGTCGCTTATAAGATCTTGTCTGCTGTCATATGTGAACGTCTGAAACTCCACGTCAACAACTTGATAGGTCCTTATCAATGTGGTTTTAGACCAGAGAAGTCCACAATAGACCAAATTTTCACATCACGGCAGATCTTGGAGAAAACCCGAGAACGTAATATCGATATTCACCATCTTTTTATCGATTTCAAGGCCGCGTATGACAGTATTTACAGAGACGAGCTGTACAGAGCCATGTCTAGTTTCGGCATCCCTGCAAAACTCGTTCGACTATGCAGGATGACTTTGGAGAATTCACGCTGCTCCGTCAAGGTCGGTAAAGCACTCACCGAAACCTTTGATGTCGAAAAAGGCTTTAGGCAAGGCGACAAGCTGTCATGCGATTTCTTCAACATCATACTTGAAAAGATTGTAAGAAACTCAATCGTCAACACCAAAGGAACAATCTTTCAAAAGTCTGTACAATCACTCGCCTATGCAGACGATATTGACGTAATGGGAAGAAAAAAGCGTGATGTCATAGGTGCTTTTGCGAGTATTGAAACAGAAGCGGCAAAAATGGGTTTGACGGTTAATGAGGGCAAAACGAAGTATATGTTGTCATCAAATAAGGACACAGAACATCGACGAATTGGACAACACTTCACAATAGACAGACATAACTTCGAGGTAGTACAGGACTTCGTCTACCTAGGATCCGCTCTCTTTAGAAAACCAAGGTAACCTTGTATAAGACCTTAATCATCCCAGTTCTGCTTTACGGCGCAGAAGCATGGACCTTATCGAAAGCGGACGAGGAAACCCTTGGTCGTTTCGAAAGAAAAATTCTCCGAATGATCTTTGGTCCCGTATGCGAGGACAATGTGTGGAGAAGAAGATAGAACAACGAGCCGTATGAGCTGTACCGCGACATGGGCATAGCCAGAAGAGTACGCATCGCGAGGCTACGATGGTTGAGCCATGCAGAGCGGATGGACCCAAACGCTCCGTCTCGACGGGTGTTCGAAAGCACATTGCAGGGGAAATCAAGGAAGGAGAAGACCTCGTTTTAGGTGGCGCAATCAAGTGGATGAAGACCTCAACCGACTTGGAGTGCGAAACTGGAGAGAGCTCGCCCGACATCAAAGTCGTTATAGAAGGATGTTGGTTGAGGCCCAGGTTCACCCCGAACTGTAATGCCCACCTAAGTAAGTAAGTAATGAACACTAACGACAAATCCGAATCGGCTAAAATTGCAGATCTCTTAAATTTGTTAGACCCCAAGTTTTCTCGAACTTTGTATCGGCACCTTGCTTATTTATTTTTGATGCTACTTTGTTCACATTTCACTTCGTCTTTTAATCACGAAGCAAGAACAGTAAAGCTATATCATTTTCCTTACACATACTGAAAATTGACCGATAAAGACGATTGTTCTTATTTTTCTATTCTATCTGCGTTCTTAACTATTTTGATTTGATTCTTTCATATTCGGCGTTACGGTCGATTATCATGAATCTCCCTTTCCTTTGTACAGTACCTTGCTATAAGTTTTGATTTGTCGTAACTCGTTAGTCATCGTTTTATTCCCACTTTTCATTTTTCTAGTGTCGTGATTAAACTCCGTATAAACCCTTGTCTTATTCTTTTTCTTGTTTATTTTGAAATTAATTGCAAAACTCACATCGTAATCCGATACCATCGGGTCGCGAGAATGTAGCACAGGAATTCCTTGATTCCCAACAATTCAACACTCAAAGGCTTTTGACATTATCTTGTCCCATCTAATCCCAACTAAATTGTTCATATTGCCACACATTATCCGCCACAAGAAAACGAACAAAATACCCAAACGCCCCCAATCCACTGTTTGGTGTGAGTTGTTTGGTATGCAGCCCCTTTTCTATATTCCCGGTGCTATTCCATCGCCATGGTGCACGTGTTACGAAACAATTAAGCTCCAATGTGGTGTATACGTCAAGGTATCATCCTAAACTGTCCTCGTTTTGTTGTGGCAAAAATGTCACGTTCTCTTGCCTCCCCAAAACTAAAACACAAAAAAGAAGAAGAAGTTGGTGGTACATCCAGCTAATCCAAGACAAATGACTGATAACTGGAACAACTACACTGGAGTAGTAGTACAGCGCAGCGGCCGGATAACACTGACTGAATATTAGTATTTTTTTCATTCCTAATAATTATCAGTCTTTGTGAGCTCAAAGACAAAAGCGAATGACAGTGCACAGTGGTACATAAAGGGAGATAGATATAGAGAGAGGGATTCTATTTTAAATCCATAAACGAAGGAAAGTCGAAATCTATTTTGCTTCTGCTACTGTCTCCCCAGTCCCCAGTGCCAAGGGTTGAGCAATAAATTTAGTCTAGGCACGTAGATTTTGTGAATGACTTTTTTTTCTTTTCTGCTTTGGTCCTGTACTAATGCTGAATCAACCAGCAGAGCGCTACACCATCAGTATGGAAGGAACAACCCCTCGAATAAGGGCGATGATGGAATTTTCGAAATTATACCAAAAGGCGTAAGGTATCATTCTTTCATTCTATGAGTGCCTGCGTGTATAGTGAAAACACTGTGCACACAGATACACACAATCCGGATGAAAGTTTCGAAATGGCAAAAACCAACAACTGTTGTAAAAAAAGAATAAACAGAAAAAGAAAGTAATGCGGAATCTTACAGGCTGAGGAAAGCATAAAAAGCGAGGAAGTAAAAGTGGGACAGAGCAAGGCATCATTTTACATTTGCTTCACAATGAGGGAGGTAGTGAGAGGGTGGAACTTTTTTATTTCCTGCAATGAGAATACAAATTCTGAGGCACTACTCACTATATGCACGTGTACGTTTACGGAGTTTTGCTGTCTTTTTTTCAACCAACAACTGACATTTACGTGGTGATGGCTGCTGGGTAGGATTCGATAGTTGTTTTGATTGTGTCTAGTGAATTAATGTTCAACGTTCAACCTCAACAGTCAGGCAAAAGTGTCCGAGAGTAAGGAAATTGTTTAAATAATTCTTTAAAATTGGCTTTGTAGTGGTTCATACTTGTCCTTCTTTTATTTTTTAAGAAAAAAAAAACGCACAATTTCTTACCGCGTCTTCAAGAAACCACAAAAAACTCGGATAAATTTATTTGCAAACATTCGAAACTGGATTTTATATAGAAAGCCATTTATGTAGATGTTAGGTGCGCTTTAGCCGCAACTCAGCAATCCTATAATCAGCTCAACAATGCGATTTAACATAGGTACCTACTAAGCAAATCAATACTGAGATAAGAATGCTCAGTATTGATTCGTTTTTGTGTTCAGTGCTAAATCAAATCAATACGGAGCTAAAAGTGTTCAATGTTGAGTTGTTTTTGTGTTCAATGGTAAAATTCATTGCTGTGCTGATTATAGGGTTGCTGATTTGCAACGAAATCACGATGAGCCTCGTGTACTAGCGCATTTCTCACAATCATGAGTTTGTCAGGGAATGGAGGGGACCTACAATTTTCCTACTTAATCGAGAAAGCGCTTTTCATCGCAATGAAATCACCATCGAGGACACCACGGGCACGGGCCGGGTTACGTTGGTGTAAATTGATAAATTGAATGATATTGCCATTCTCACGAAGCTCTTTAAAGTTCATTTCTGGTTTTCAGTTTTTTTTCGGAGTTTGTTTTTTTGACAGCTGTCACTTGATTTATGCTTGCAGTTTGGTTTGCCATATATATGGAAGAAATGAAGTCAAACGAACCTTATGGGCACTGCGTGCGTTCGGCGAATTGTCTCGAAACGAAATCGCTGTTGACTCCGATTATTACATAATTCCTGGTTTCGAGCCTCTGAATTACCTCCAGGATCGTGCGATTTAATACCGGTGGACTATTTTTGTAAGGTTAAGTAAAGCCGCTAGTCTACGCAGATCAAACACGATCAAGCTTTGCTACTCCCGCTGTCATTCGAAGCATCATCTCAGCTGCCGTCAACTGACCCTTATAACGGGTGATTTTTTAGCTGGTTTGGTTTTGGCAACACTAGTTTTGACAGCTGACGTGTGTTTAGTACCTTGTGTCACTTTCAAACAGCTTCAGTTTGGTTTGCAATTTAACCATGGATCGTCTTACAAATGAACAACGCTTGCAAATTATTGAATTTTACTATCAAAATTCGTGCTCGGTTCGAAAAGTTCATCGCGCGCTGCTTCCATTTTATGATGCGAATCGCAGCGTTACTGTCAATGGTGAACGCTACCGAGCGATGATAACAAACTTTTTTTTGCCTGAAATGGAAGTTCTTGACTTGCATGATATGTGGTTTCAACAAGACGGTGCCACATGCCACACAGCACGCGAAACAATGGCGCAATTGGGAGGCGAGTTTGGTGAACAGTTAATTTCACGTTTCGGGCCGGTCAATTGGCCGCCTAGATCGTGCGATTTGACACCATTAGACTATTTTTTGTGGGGATATGTCAAGGCTAATGTCTAAAGGGACAAGCCCGCTTCGATTGACGCACTGGAAGCCAACATCCATGCATTCATTCGTGAGATACCGGCCGATATGTGTGAAAGAGTATGCCAAAATTGGACTCAGCGGATGGGCTACCTGAGACGCAGCCGCGGTCAACATTTGCATGAAATTATCTTTAAACATTAAATTGCAAGGTTCAAACTATCGATTCAAATAAATATTTCATTCATTTTTTCGAATTTTTTGTGTTTTTTTAAAAAAAAAGTTCTAAACCTCTTAAAAAATCACCCATTAGTTTTTGTACATTGTACAACATTTTGCTGGACGCATCACAGAGATTTGGAGTTATCCGTTCACCTTAGTTGGCATCAAATACGAAAGTGTAGTTTTTCCGCCACTTCTTCCACCCTAGTTTTATTTGATGATTGCTGTTTAGAAGACCTGGGTTATTAGAAAACTGTATAGCCCGAGTAAATGAAGACCTGTTACATATTCAAGGGTGGGCTTAGTCAAATAAAATAAGATTTAACCCGTTGAAATCGTTGGAATGGTTAGTTCGAGAAACGAAATATCAACTAGTGATATTATACTCTGCCTTAATTTTTTTTAATTTAATTTATTTATTTAATTTAGTCAAACAGAATTACAAAATTCTTACAGACTATTCAATACAAAACATGGATAGTATATATATACCTAATTAACCACCAGAGTGCAAAAAAGATTTCAAATTTGACTTAAAAATATTTCTACTATAAGAAAAGTTCAAAATATCAATACTTGCATTATGACATACTGAGTTTGCTTGTCTTAAGCAACGCGCAATAGGTTCATTGAAACCATAATTAGTTCTATGATAAGGTACAAAAAATAAATTATTAGATCTAAAAGAATATGATTGACAATTGATACCAATCAAATCAAGCAAAAAAGAGCATGCAATTTTATCATTTAAGACATCTCTTACAAACATTATATCAAAATATTTACGACGTGTTTCTAGGTCTTGTAGGCCAAAAAGCAGGCAGCGAGCATTGTAAGAAGGTCTAACAATATTCCAGCGTAAGAGATAGAACAAGTATCTGGTGAAACGTTTTTGAATTCGCTCCAGTCTGTTTGAATGTGTGGAATACATCGGATTCCATATTACACAGCAATATTCGAGGACTGATCTTACATAAGCAAAATACAAACATTTAAGTGTGAACGGGTCTTTAAAATCTTTCGAATTTCGAATAACAAATCCCAACATAGAATTTGCTTTCGCTGCGATGTAGTCTATGTGACTAATAAATGTAAGCATCGAGTCAAATATAACTCCGAGATCTTTTTTTCGTTAATCTTACTAAGAGGCACATTTCCTATAAAGTAAACAAAATTTACACAAGACTGACGACGACAGAAAGTTAAACTTTGGCATTTTGAGATATTTAATTGCAATTTGTTTTGTTCACACCACATAGATAAGTTTAATAAGTCTTTTTGCAATTTTAAACAATCACTTCACATATGCTATTAACAGTGCAGTAAATTTTTAAATCATCAGCATACATAAGACATTGGGATTGAACAAGAACATTAGGAATATCATTTACAAGTAACAGAAATAATAATGGCCCCAGATGGCTTCCTTGAGGAACACCGGAAGTTACATTCATGGCACGCGATAAGCACTTGTCTATATGAACATATTGAGTTCGACCACTTAGATACGAACTGAGCCATTCCAACATATTTGAGTGAAAGCCATATCTTCGCAGCTTACAAATAAGAACGGCGTGATCTACTTTGTCAAAAGCCTTCGAAAAGTCTGTGTAAATTACGTCACACTGTGAACCACTTTCAAGAGACCTTAGCACAAAATTAGAAAAAATAGCAAGATTGGTAGTAGTAGATCTACCGCTAACAAAACCGTGCTGGTATGGTGAAATTAAATTTTTTAGTGAAATAGCAAGTTTTTTATAAATAATTTTTTCAAACAGTTTTGGGATTGTTGATATTTTACAAATTGGTCTATAGTTCGTTACTTCGTTCTTAGATCCAGCCTTGTGAATAGGGGTAACAAATGAGCACTTCCAACAATCTAGAAAGAAGCCTGCCTCGAGTGAACGATTGAAAATGATAGTTAGAGGCAGGGCAATAGCCTGCGCACAATTTTTCAAAAGTATAGGAGGAAAACCATCCATGCCCGGTTGCTTATCTAAGTTCAATGCACACAACTCTTCTAACACTTCATCAATAGATATATTTAAAAAGCCGATATCAATCAAACTCGAAGAACCATTTCTATCAAGCACTGTTACATCATTTAGGGGAACATACACTGAACTAAAAAACTGTGCAAATAGATTGCAGACTGTTGGAAGGTCGGATGAAGTTATGCCCGACAGATGCATAGTGCTAGGAATGCCCACTGATTTCTTTTTACTGTTAAAGAAATTCCAAAAACATTTTGCATTGCTTTTGAGTTTGCTTTCAATACAAAAAATGTGATGCTTGTACAAAAACTTATTTAGAAAATCAAACCTCTTTTGAACACTGCAATATTTTTCATATAATAAAGAACTATTGTTAGAGTTTCGATACAATTTATATGCTCTATTTTTACGGTTGTTTAGATTTAGGAGTTCTCTATTGAACCACGGCGGTTTGTTAGAGACATTCTGAATAGTCTTCGGAACGAATAAATTGACTGCCTCTTTAAGCTTATCTGTAAAATTAAGGTATGCATTATTAAGATCTGAGTTGCTTAAGACAGACATCCAATCGAAAGAACAAGAAAATATGACAATGAAACAAAATCACCTTTAGTATAATCATAAGTGTTAATGTCTTGAGCAGCAGTTTTAAAATAAATATAATATTTGAAACTTATGTCTAATGCTACATGGTGGTCTGATTTTGACAGCAAGTTAGAGGGAAGATTAACATCAGCGCAAAGTTCTTTATCTATGCTGAAGATCATACGCTGTCAATCTGTCGACAACTTCACTATCACAATCATTCCTTACATTGAACGGTAATAAGCAGAGATCGTCTTCATCAAAAACCCACTTAACAAATGGCAAGTTAAAATCTCCAACTATAACAATGTGTTGGTTTTCTTTCAAATTTTTTAATATTTCGCAACAGTTATCAATGTGAAGTTTGTAAATTTCAAGAGAACTCTCTGGTGGTATATAACTTACTGCAATGTACACATCATGAATTTCATTTAAATTTACTTTGATTATTAGCTGATCAATATCGTACTGCAAATCTGTATCTTTTGATGGCAATGGAACTTCAGTAAATGAAAACGATGATCGCACTGCAATCATAACACCTCCACCTCTGTCCTTTCCAGTTGTATCGGGACATCGATCTTTCCGAAAAACGTTGTATTGTTGACTGTTGAACATTTCAGCTGTGCGATGGTTCTCATGAAGCCAAGTTTCTGTGAGAGCAATCACATCATATAGAGATGACGAGGAAAAAAGAAGCATTCTATGAAGTTTGGTTCTTAGACCACCAGCGTTAAGGTAGTATAAGAGAAATGATTTTTCTTGCGCAGGTTGTGTCACATGTGATTGAATTTTTAATTGATTTTCTACTTTTTCTATGTTCCCATTAGCATTTTCCTGCTGTTCAGGTTTTTTGGAGTGAAAATAAATTCACGAACTTCTACTCCCATAGGCCAAACAGAGGGATTGAGAGCTTGTTTAAAGAGATTCTCCGGAATAGCTACTTTGAAGTTCAAAAATGAAAGTTCATTGGTATCAGCATCTCTTTTTAGAAGTTTTTTGCACTTTATGGAAGTTGAAGAGATTTTAAGCCTACTTGCCATATATGCAGTTATTGATTCTTCAGAAGTGTTGATGGCGAATCGTGACAAGTGTAACCACCTCATGCTTGGTACTACTTGTAATGATGTATCCGAAGAGTCGATTCCCACAATTTTTCGATGGCGTTGAGCAAAAATCCTTTCACTTGATTCATTGGATGTGGCAATGGGTACTGTTTCGTTGGTATTGTTGCTGGCAGGTGAAGTTTTGTTTGAGCTTCGAATGGTAGCAGTAGTTATTGGATCACTGTTGGCTTCGGCTTCAAATAAGCAGGAAGGATCACATGAGCGAAAATCCATTACTGGTAGCGCCAACAGTTCATCTCTTCTAGGCATAGAAAGTGGCAAAACTGTATATGTCGGTTTGGGAACTAACGGGTTAGAGCACTCCTCATCCGCAATGGAAGCTATTGGAGAGTCCAGTGGTTCGCTAGTAACCAATCCACAAATACGAGT